>CM055274.1:47504165-47602902 GCA_029237695.1 Conchocele bisecta
CGAGGGGATAATAAAATGCGTGTAAAATAAGTGGCATATTATCACATTAAATATATCACAGCAACTAAAAATATACGAGGACCGGTATTTATTAAAGATACCTGCCCACTCAGTAGGCACACAATGTTCTTTATAGGAATTAAATATGTGTGTACTTGTGTCACTATTCAACCACTTCTAAAAATTACGAATGCCCGCTATAAAGATATAATCATTTAGTAATATTTATTTTACTGATAGTGAATCGCGGTGGTATCATGCTGTTTTCATATGCAAATGAGGCATGATATGTTTTCATTATGTATACTAATTAAATGCGTCACCTGAAATATGTTTGACAGATAATAAAATATAGTCATCGCACATCAAAAAAATAAATACAGATAATACATAGTTATGTCCGTTAACATGTTAAAGAAACACGATTATCGCCCCTTGTATCAGTGTGAAATTTACGTCTGATATAAAATGAGGTTATGAGTTTTGCGACCAGTGTATATCCAGATCAGCCTGTGCATCAGAACAGTCTGATCAGGATCTGCACTGTCCACCATTCCATCAATGAATCATCCGCCATGCCTCTAGCAGGCCATATAGATCGATATCAGGCTGCAGGATTGCGCCATTTAATCTGGAACTACACTGGGAACAAATCCCAGGCACAGTCACAAATTATTCCAACATATAACATGAAATATTCAAAAGTAAGTCTATTTATCAGGTAACTTTCTATCAGGCCGTATAACATGTTAAGTTCGTGATATCCAGATTGTATGCTTTAAATGATAGCAAATATAAAGAATAGTTCGTTAAATATAACGCAGATTTGTGATTACATGAATATTGAACCTGCTTTTCCACATCCCAGGTTGTAATATAGGGAGATATGTTTTTCATCCATTCCTTTTCGGGGAAAATAAAAATTAATTTACCATTAGCCGACGTTAATTGGAATTATTATATTGTTTATATCAAAGATGATATCAGGGGCGGTAATCGTGTTTCGTTAAACTGTTAACGGAAATAACTATTTATTCTCTCTATTTATTTGTTGATGTCCAATGTTCCTACTTGCAATATGTCCATAAAATTAATTATTCAGATGACGCATTTTCAAACTGCTATACATAATATAAAAATGTCCTGATACAGATACTAAATGATTAAAAATGTATATCTGTATAGCAGGCACTCATCAATTTTAAAACTGGTGGACAGCTATAAAATTACACACATATTTAATTCCTAAAAATCGGTAGGCCCCAACTTTCAATCTGATTTACACATTATCAGAAGATCAAATGTGGCCGAGGTCGTTTCGCCAGTGGCTTTAACCGTTGCTCTAATCTCCAGCTCCGTACCACCGAACACGATCCGCACAAACACGGGCGTCTGCTTGCCGGTCCCGTCAATACACTGAACATCCAACTGGCCCAATTTAGTACACCCCGTGTCATCAACAAACCGCGGATTCTTGTCCGGGGACGCAAACACTTTCAGTGTGAATTCAGTTGCTTCCTTTGAGACTGGCTCACAATCGATGCCCGGCATGTCATCGTCTACAGACGTTATCTGATCAATTTCTGCGAGTTTATGGAACAGTCCGCTGCATCTAGGTTTGCCATCTTTAATGTGTTTCCTTTCCACTGGATGCACGCCCTCAACAAAGTCTTTGTACATTTCTATTCCGTACGAGTACCGACAAACGCGAGCTGTAATCACGTGCGGTAAATGTCCAAATATCACTGCACCTTTCAGAACCGCCAACCCGGCTTCATCTGGTATAATCACCTTTTTATCGCTAAAGGTTTGCTGTATGGCATATTGCAGCATTGGTGATTCGGAAAACCCTCCCACCAAGAGAATCGATTCAATCCCCATCGCACACTGCTCGGCTAACACGCTCCGTACGTGCGTTACGATTGTACAGCATGTAGACTTAAATAAGTCTTTCAGAAGACTTGGTTCAGCTACAAGTTTATCACCAACGATTTTCAACTTTCCCGAGTAATCCGGTCGTTCTTCTATTGCGTCCTTCAGAGTGATCTTTTTGACATGCTTGAGTTCATCGTGAAATACTACCGGCATTTTAAACCGCATATTATGTGAAATATCGGGTTTTATTGTCCGTTTCATAACCTCGAATTCTTGCATCATATCCATGTAATCATATGCATGTTTCTTTTGGTAAGCGCTCATAACTTTTTCTCCAACAATATTGGTGAGCATGCCCAGAAAAGCATCGTCTATGGTGGTCCCTCCCCAAGGTCCTCCATTCGCGGACAGAAGCTCCTTTAGGTTTCCGTCTGGGAGTACCTCATGGACTGTTATATCCACTGTCCCGCCTGTTAAAAATACATGACACAGTCAAGAGATCCACGATAATCATCGAACACGACTACCAGAAAGGAATATACATGAACATTTCATCCCTACATATCTGGCAGAGACTGATTCTGGTTAATTCTTTTTGACTAGTTCATTAATCATATGAGAAATATTTTTTTAAGAATCGAATAAAAAAACTGATCTACATTTATATTGTAGATCTTGATGAGACGGATCATGGCATATGGATCTATAGTGTTTGCAAATTTTGTTTTTATCGCACATGCATTTTCGGAAGGATTCTTTTATATTCATTTTACATCCATCAGTATTGGTCAGCACACCAGGGAATGCATCGCCTATGGTCCCCATGGTCCTCCATTCGCTGACATATTGTTTTACCAATCCCCTATTTTTACAGGCGATCGATCTATAGGTACAATTGTCTGAGACTCAGTTACTTTAAAAATGCCGATTTGACCATAGGCATTCGGCGTGTTTCGGCTTTCGTTGGTACTGCTATAATTAAACGGCACTGGTAATACTGAATACATTACAATGATTACTTCACTTGAAATTAAATCACATTGCATTGTTGTGTATAGTAAGGTACATATGTAGCTTCTGATCGGACACAAGCTCGTATTGTAACAAAATAACATGTTTAGAATTGTAATTTTCTATGCATTCTAAGTATTTCCGCAGGATCACGATACTTCTCAAATGAACATATTAACTTTCCACTATAATATTGAGTACGAGCCTTAAACATTATTCAATTTGTTATGATAGGAGGTCGTGTCCGACCTAGGAAAACCAGCTGTAATTCGATATTCTTTAAATAATTATGTTCTAACTATTTCAGCAACACAACAACTAGAAAAGTGTTTGTACTGATAACAAAATGCCACCGCTGTTGAGCATTCATGAATACAACAGCAATCACTGAGTGAGTGAATGGAGAGAAAATATGTTCAGAGTCGAAAGAGGGGCATAAATGCGGATGGGTTGGTGGGACAGGTAAACGTTTATGCTACGCACTCCTGCACTTGATGGTTGGAATGTATACCGAGTATGAAGAGAATTGGCGAAACAATGTAGAAGTAGTTCGCCTGATGTAGCAGTAGTTCGCCGGATGTAGAAATAGTTCGCCGGATAAGGAATATATAGAGGATATTCATATTTTTGCAACGAATATGACATATATGTTCATCGAGTGGTGTGAAAGTCCATATTTCACGAGTGCCTAACGGCACTCGTGAAATATGGACATTGCAAAATTATGAATATTCTATTTATTATATATCGCTCAATGGAAATTAGACTGTATACGGTAATGAATGTGTGTTTGCAGCCTATTTTCAGTCGGCACTGCAGATGCGCGTTATGAATATAGATAGCGGAAGTAGTAGTATTTTCACCGGAAGTTGTTTATTTCATAGATGAGAACATATGACTTTTATTTGCATCGTATAACTATGTATTTCATGGGTAGGTATATAATAAATATATATATTCTGAGTCGAAAAAAGGGGCATAACTGCGGATGAATCGGTGGGAGAGCGAAACTGTTTACGTTACGCATTCCTGTATTTGATGGTTGGGAAAAAATATTTTCTGAGTCAAAAAGGGGCATAACTCTGGATATGTCAGTGGGACAGCAAAAGGTTTACGTTACACACTCCTACACTTGATGGTAGGGTGGTATATCGAATATGAAGAAAATCAGCCAAAAATTGTAGAAGTGGTTCGCCGGACAAGGAAAACAAATACAATTTCAGAGTCTAAAAAGGGGCGTAACTGCGGATGGATCAGTGGGACAGCGAAAATGTTTGCGTTACGCACTCCTACACTTGATGGTATAGCTTATACCGAATATGCAGATAATCGGCCAAACACTGTAGAAGTAGTTCGCCGGACAAGGAAAAGTGTCTACTGACATACGGGCGGGCGGACGGACAGGGTAAACATTAAAAACTATCGTTGCGGTGACATATTAATGAACATGTGTACTTTCCGCAAAAATAGTTACATTACCGTTAATAAAATCGTGGAATGTGTTATGATACGAGGTCGTATCCGACCAAAGCTAAAAGCCTGTTTTTTCATATATAATTATAAAGCCGAAACACGCCGAATGTTAACCATTTTCCACACACTTATTTTAGAATGTATACATGTATGTACATATGTAAATGAGCCGTTATTCGCTTTCAGCCGTGTACGGTAGCTGTTCAGTGCAACTTCAATGTATGATGTGTGCTTATGTAACAAATATTATATACTGTGTATTTATTTAATATGGTGCTACATGTAGTCGTTATTAAACTCGTTTATTGACTTCTCAAGGAACTCGACATAGCCGCATTTCTTATGAAATTAGTAAACTCGTTTAATAAATATCATATTAAGTCAAATCATTTGTGGTTGTGACTGAAGATATAGGGTTTATGGGTTTTGCGACCAGTGTAGATCCAAATCAGTCTGTATCTGTGTTCGTCTCTAACAATAATATAGATCGTTATCAGGCTACAGAAGTGTGATGTTTTATCGGTAGCTACACGGTCACAATCCCGTAATCCTCATTTCTCCAGTCACAGCCACATTTACGGTCCTCTATCTTCATTCTTCACAGTGTGTATTTCAACAAACGTGACTTTGTTCAGTGGTCATCCAGAATGAAAGTTCAATAACGGCTTTTAATATATCATAGTTATGTTCATAGTGATATGTGGCTGTGACAGGAGAAATGGGGCTTATGGGTTTTTCGACCAGTGTCGATCCAGATCAGCCTGTGCATCCGCAGTCTGATCAGGATCGGCACTGTTCGCTATTCCATCAATGAAACAAACGTGCCCACCTCCGGCGTCTAGTATCAGGTACTTGGAGCCTAGCCGGAAACACTCCATTGTTGAGTCAGTCCCTTGTCCGGCCTTTTTGATCGGAATATGTTTACAGAACAACGACGCAGCTTCCGGTTCCAGGGCCAACAAGAGCGAAGACGCCTTGACCCCGCCTGAAATCACGAGTCTATCTGGATTGTCCACAGGTGAACGGCACATATCGAGACGAGTAAAATATTGCTAAATATTTACATTTATAGTTCACCCTACTTTCTAAGCCAATCGGTGGACAGTATTGTGCTCCATTTAGTTCACATATCGCAACGTTTAATAAGTTGTGTATTAGCAGATTTAATTATTAACTGTTAGTCAGGAAATGGATGGGACATTGCATTGTACACTTGGTTGAACTATTAGTCGCTAGGCCAAGCGTTCCCTCGCATTTAATTCCTTAAAAATCCAATAGATGAAAAATAACATTACCGTGTTTGGTTGTATCCCATTGGGGTTTGTTGTCTTCGCTCCCGATATTGGGTGTGTACATAGAGGATACCAGGCTGGTGTTTTTTTATATCAAATTTATCAGGCAAGGCTAGGAATGCCGAGGCTCTCCGAGGATCCTACCGTTTCCAAGCGGAGATGATAAACATATCAACAGACACAAGGCTGTAGCGGATCGTCAACTTTGAAATAGTTTTCATTGAACGAACACGATCTTATTTACGTTGCGTCATTATACTGACGCCATTCGGTAATGTCATGTGATGCCGTTCGGCCAATGGAACATTGTCACTACCGCTGTACCCTGCCTAATTTATACTCTTAACAGTCGCTATTTAGTTTACCTTACCTTTTCCTATGGAAGCGTCCTGGTGCCAATGCTAAAATATTTTTATCTCCTAATTAGGATCCGAGATACTAACTGCTAATCAGGACTAGCATCTCCTAATTAAGTCCTAATTAGGAAATACTAACTTCTAATATATCCGACTGAGGAGTTAGTATCTCCTAATTATGAGTTATTATCTCCTAATTAGGACTTAATTTCTGTGCAGATGCTAAAAATCAGTTATGATGCTAACTCCTAATTAGGAGATAGTAAGACATAAATAGCAGATAGTAAGTCCTAATTAGGAGATACTCAGTCCTATTTAGGAGATAATATTTCCTAGTTAGGAGTTAGGAGTTAGTATCTCCTAATTAGGAGGTACATATATTTTAGCATTGGCACCAAGACGCTTCCATACTTTCCGTCTCCTTTTTTGTAAATTGTTCTATTTTACTCACCAATTCGGCTGCTTCTCTCATGAACTGCTTAGCGGCATCTCCCCATATTGCTGGTACAGTCAACACCCATAATACGTCGTCCTGCTCAATTTCAAATCTCCTTCCGAAGGTAGTGATCAAATGGTCCTTGAGGAATCGGATAGACTCGGAAAACACGCGCATCGCCTTCATTGGTTTCCCCGTGTCGTCCTTGATTATCGTCTGCCTGTTTAGGCCCTGGAATTGTAAACCTAAATGTGTCTCCGTATCCATGGTAACTCCTACTATGGTAAGTAGTTATGGCCATCTCGTTTCTTTGTGTCTATTCCGCGTAAAGCCGAAACATTTGCAGTCATGTCATTGTTATTACACGGTGTAGATGAGCTTGGCTGTGGAATTTTACTACTAAAGTCTATACCATCACATTGGCCAAGTTGTTTTATGAAACTGTTGTTAATAAAACAATTATATTCCATGACGTGTATGCTATTAAGATTTAAGATATTCCATAGAGTTGGCCGCACGGCCATGATTAAACGAATGTGCTTGGTGATCAGGATCTACACGTCTATCCCGACCTCTATTTTACATACTAGGTAAATCCTGGAACAGCTGTGATACAATAATGGTGTTTATTATACAATCTATAAATAACCTCATTCCCAGTGGCTCAATCACGCGTTTTCGGCCGGTTCAAAGAAAGCGATATACACCGGTATGACTGCAATATATACCGACTAGTTGTATATGTTATTTCCCTTGAGATAGCACATTATGTCACGCAAATTTCTATGGGGAGGGCCATAATGTCGTGCTACGCCTAAATGGCGAGTACGATCAAGAAAATAGTGCCCTGTGCCAACTTATCCTATGGCGTTTTGGTCTGTCTTGCTTTGTATCTAAAGCCTTACATATACAATTCTCTATAGTTTTCAGTTTTATGCTCAGTTTATCAGTTGAATTCTGGAAAATAAGAACCAAGACATTTCGTGCGTATAAATACAGCAGCTATTATCTTTAGTTCTCACAGTTAGGTAGCAGTGACCATTTAGCCGCCAGTTTCGTACAATTGTTCAGTACTTTCAGTAGAGTTAGACTAACATGTAATATTAATGTCCCTATATTGTTGTTTACTTTTATTTTGTATTAACAGTACATGCCCACTCAGTAGGCACACACTGTTCTTTATAGGAATTAAATAAGTGAGTAGTTGTGTCACTATTCCATCAGTTCTAAACATTACGAGTGCCCGCTATACAGATATAATCAGTTAGTAATATTTATTTTACTGATAGTGACTCGCGCTGGTATCAGGCTATTTTCATATACACATGAGGCACGATATTTTTTAATATATTTCTACTAATTTAATGTGTCACCTGAAAATATAATATTTTGGACTGATTATAAAGTATGATTATTGCACATCAAACAATAAATACAGAGAATAAATAGTAATGTCCTTTAACATTTTAAGGAAACAAAATTATCGCCCCTGATATCAGTGTGGAAATTTACGTCCGATACAAAATGTATAATACTACGTGAGGTAATGGTGAATAACGTTTATTTTGCCAGAAAATGTCCCAGATGATGTCTCTGGTATAAAGAACATGTGTGCCTACTGAGTGGGCATGTACCTTTAATCTGACATTTTCCTTTTTCTGTTATCGTGCATTAGAGCGATAAGCTCCTCTGAGTGGGAGGGTAATGGGAGTGATTTGGTCATAGTACCAATATGCATGTATTATGTCTACCTGTGAGTTATACAGATGCATCTTGAACCTCCGGAAATAAAACCATTGATCGTAATACCCGTCCATAACTAGGTCGCTGTACTTCTCCTCCGCGTCGAACCCGAACGAGTGAAATTTCTCATTTGGGCGGAATAATACACAGGACGGCGTCTTCATTGATATGTTTGGATTGGCTCCTGGCGACCACCGGTTAGCGAAAATCTGTTACAATAGAGAAAATAAAACATATACAGGGCATATGTCTTGAATATGGAAGCGTCCTGATGCCAATGCAAAAATGTATTTATCTCTTAATTAGGAGATACTAACTCCTAATTAGGAGATATTATCTCCTAATTAGGAGCTAGTATCTCCTAATTATAAGATAATAAGTCTCATTAAGAGATAGTAACTCATATAGGAGTTAATATCTCCTAATTAGGACTTACTATCTCCTAATTAGGACTTAGTATCTCCTCATTATTATCTCCTAAAACCTTTTTGGCATTGACACAGATAGTAAGTCCTAATTAGGAGATAGTAAGTCCTACCTATGAGAGATTAAGTCCTAATTAGGATATACTAAGTCATAATTAGGAGATAATAACTCCAAATTAGGAGATAGTAACTCCTAATTAGGAATTACTATCTCCTAATTAGGACTTCTTATCTCCTAATTAGGAGATAAAATAGTTTAGCATTGGCACCATCAACATTGACTCACGGGATTCGGCTAACCCGAAATTTCTGCGAAAGTCGCCCTGCGTTGCAGACAGACATTTCGGGCTAGGTTTCGGCTTGCTTCTGCTTTCTTTGGTATTGTATTGGTATTGTATTGGTTAGAAGACACCAAATGGTGCGAAACCGCCCAGGGTGTATACACAAGTAGTCCGATATAAACAAATAGTGCGGGTGTTTTGAGGTGACAGACACCGTTTGCTTGCAAATCTTGATCCATTTCTACCCAGTTTCACTTGAGGAACATTTTGGGGTGCCTTTAACACCAGTTTTCAGCATAGTTGTAGCATTTAAAATAAAACACTGAACATGTTGGTCACTTGATGTAAACGGAGTTTCCGTGGCCAAAATATGTACACAATATTGGAGGATATGACAAGGTTGGATTTTTCTTTCTTAGGAGTAAGTGAACCTATTTTTTAGTTCATGCAGAACCAGTACATACTGACTGCAGGTCATGTACAAGTGGGTCCCACAACATACATACGAATAGTGAAAGTAGGAGAGACTGGCATTATTTGATGGCATTCGGTTAAATTATATAGTAAAACTATTTGGTGGTGTCTAACCTATAAGGTGTGCCTAGGCCCTATGCGAGATATGTTTTTTTGTAGAATTTGAAGTTGGAAGTTTATGTTTATTTGTAGCTATGTCTCTGGGAACATAATTTAAAGTTACTGCGACAAGAGTAATCGAGCGGGCTCCGCGATGCAACACATTTGTTCTTTTTGTATGCAGACGGACAGTTATCGGCTTCAAAATCTTCTAAAATCTTGATTTCTCAGCTTTATTTAGTGAAATATAATAAACCAGTGTATGTAAATTACCTGTAGAGATATTTACTCCAAACTTGGTACTGTATCCAGGAATAGAAGCTAGTTTTGAATAGTGAATATTGTAGAATGATTTGTAGTGGGACTGCTACACTTATAGGTTAGAAGACACCAAATGGTGCGAAACCGCCCAGGGTGTATGCAAAAGTAGTCCGGAATAAACAAATAGTGCGGGTGTTTTGAGGTGACAGACACCGTTTTCTTGCAAATCTTGATCCATTACTACCCAGTTTCACTTGAGGAACATTTTGGGGTGCCTTTAACACCAGTTTTCAGCATATTTGTAGCATTTAAAATAAAACACTGAACATGTTGGTCACTTGATGTAAACGGAGTTTCCGTGGCCAAAAAATGTACACAATATTGGAGGATATGACAAGGTTGGATTTTTCTTTCTTAGGAGAAAGTGAACCTATTGTTTAGTTCATGTAGAACCAGTACAGACTGGCTGCAGGTCATGTACAAGTGGGTCCCACTACATCCATACGAATAGTGAAAGTAGGAGAGACTGGGCCTTTTGGCCTAAAGATAGCTACACCCCTACCTTTACCTCACCTGTAGCCTCTTTCACCAATATTGCAAAGTATACTTATCTTGCTAAGTACACTTTGAGGGAGAAATGTTCAATTTAAGGATAAATTTATTAATTTTCATTATACTGAATGTATTTCATTTATTGTATACTGTTATGTAGTTTTGCAAATAGGTTTTGCTACATTCTTGTAACAGATGTGTTTTGTCATATTTATATCACGAAGAACAAAACTGGGATTGGTTCCATTTATTTCGACAATTTAGACCTTGAGCCAGCAATAACCCCTCCCCTCCCCCCCCCCCACCCCCCTGTGGGATTTTTGGTGAGTATGATTTTCGGATTCAGTAGTCTATTGTCTATCAATCCTGGTTGTCTGCGCTCAAAAAGCCATTTTACAAGATGGCCGCCGAACAGTATTATATTGTTTTATTAAAGACTGTTAACTTTCAGTCTGATCAATATTAACCGGGTAAATTGATATAATTAAGTCACAATTTGAATGTAAAATGATTTAGAATACATATTACATTTAATTACATCCATAAATAGCAATATATTTCAAAATGGCTGCCGAAATAGGCTGTTTTATAAGATTTGTCTGCGAGTCGTGTGCTGTTACGAACAAATACAGACATTCATAAAGTTGAAACACACATACATTGCTTTCCCTCACAAATAAATGTAAAATACATGACATAGTCATGCTATAGCCTTCCACAATTGTCAGAACAGTCAAAATGGCCACCAAAATGTTTTTTGTTTTGTTATATTCTTTACTGTATAGAGTTGTTATAAACAGCATTTCATGCACCTATTACATGTATACATACCAGTTTGAGGTATACAAATCAAATCATTTAATAACATATACATATCCAGGTATACAATGCTATAATATATATTCAAAATGGCCGCCAAAATGATCAGATGTTCAATAATGTTGATGATGAAGCTGCAGTTTTCAGTAATTAAAGAACACTAACATTGTTATGTATATAGTGTGATATTCTGCCTATTTACAAAGACAAATACGGATGTATTTCAATCAGTTTGAGTATTGAAGAACTGTTTCAAAGTGTGTCCAAAATGGATTAACTGTTGACAAGTAATACAATGTTATTATCGTTAACGAGCACACTTCTGACAATTCAGCGAGCATGATGATCATTGGCCAAGGCAGCATGTAGTATGGTATGATGAATGGCATGGGTATGCTTATTGCAAACATGCATGGCTTTCTCCCATATTAAGCATCCCGCACATGTCTTCACTTGTGACAATAATTTAAATTAGCCCTTGGTCGTGAGCTGGATTGGAAAATAAATACAATACATGATAACTATATGTAAGGCATGCAGTCACTGATGTAATCAGTTTTACATTAACCACTACATGTGCTGTATTCATTCTTCTAATTAAACAGTATTGAAACTAATACACCAAAAACCTAACCATATACAGTGTCACCATGACTGTTGATCAGTTTCAAGATGACCGTCAACATGGTTGCTTTTGCAAATAGGAGATGTGATATTTACGGATCTATATGTACACTTTTAATACAGCTTAAATTTCTAAAAATAGTTGATAATACCCTTAGCCCGAGGAGGTCTCGCATCTTGCGATGACCGCAAACTCTGCTAGCCCATGACATATACTCGAATGCATGTCTCCGGTTGCTATAGTAATGGAATATGATTGTCCATCAGCGTTGTAATAAATTTGAAAGACAACCATAGGGATTGTTATGCGGATTCAATACCACATAGGTGTATATGGAGGCAAAGACGTGCCTATTAACTACAAACTACGCGTGGTATGTATTTGATACACAGGTACAATGTAAATATAATTCTGCATTCAGTAAAATCATGTACACATGGTACATGGTTATATAGTTGTTTGATCATTAGAATGACATTATCTGTTGTCAAATAGAGAAATATATATTCAGACGACCCCAAAGAGCCAGCACAACACACAACTGTGGTACAATGCGGCAGAAAACGCCTTCCACAAACCTGATCCTTACCGCCTGCGTAAATAGTTAGAATTACATGTTGACAATAGTTAAATTGAATAGTAACATCAAAAATGTAATGTATCTCGATAGAGTCTATGTGCTATTGTTTAGATGAACATTTTGATACATTGCAAAATATTTTATGGCGATACGTTATCATTCATGGTGATTTAAATGTATATTAATAGTCCTATGAGTGGGTGTAGCTTCACGTGGTAGATGTGCATATTTCTTAAACTGGACTAGATTGATATTTTAATACCCCGGAATGGCATTTTCAGACTACATAAATACTAATATTGGTTTATATATATAGTAAATATTGGTAATTTGATACAACAGGTGTATAATAACACGTGTGCTATAATTAAGAAACATATTGGACAAACTAGTTTATGTATGCGTACATAACATCTATATGAATATAGTAGATATAGTTGAAGAGCATATGCATGCTTTTAGAAAGAGCATGCACCTTCAATGTCTTTGTTTATATGAAAATTATGAAATGGTATATCAACCTTACAGGTTATCAACTGTATCTATTATGAAATCATGGTTAAATATTTACTTACAACCCCTCACTTACAAAATACAATATTGTCATGGGTGCCTCTCAAATAAGACTAATATACCTGCATGTATTAGGCAATGGCCATGATGCATGCACTGGTGTGCACTTACACTGATACTTGATGACGGTTATACACATTGGAACACAAACGTTCTCGTATGACACATACTGTATTTCAGTGGTTATACAAGTTATACAGTTTTCAGCATGGTAGAAAATGTATATTTTCTATATCCAATTTGAAATTAGTACCTACGACCTATACTATTGACAGTAATAATTATAGTGATATATGTATTTTACTTAATGGTGTGCAAAGGCCTGTCAACAGCTGAGAGTAATACGTATATGTATCAGAGACGTTCATGTTGGAATACACAACATAGTAAGTAAACATGGTAATTGTCTTGGTTGCATAAATAGGAAATGGACATATAGAGAGACGAACATACATTAATTATGTATCTGAAATGTGTTTGGATCAATAATATGTGACTGTGACGGGATAAATTGGGCTCACGGGATTTGCGACCAGTGTGGCTCCTGATCAAATAGCACACTCCTGTATCCTGACAGCGATATAGTATGTTTGTTAGAAGCATGATGGGTGTTTCACTGATGGAATGGCGAACAGTGCGGATCATGAACAGACTGTGCGCATACACAGACTGATAGGGATCTACACTGGTCACAAAACCCATAAGCCCCATTTTTTCAGTCACAACCACATACATGTATACAAATGTTAGTAGCTACACGTTCATATGAACCTTTCATAAGTATCCGGCAGCGTATAAAGTAAGAACAATTATTACATGTAAAATGGTCACTGTAAATTCAGTGGGTGGGGAATATATAGTTAAACTACTTTGTTTTAACATTGCATCATCTGCTGTAAACATTATGTAATCAGAATATGGGCATTCACTATATATTGCAAACACTAGTAAGTACAATTACCATTGATACAATTAATAGACACCGAGAGAGATTTGCATAATGAGACATATAGCGTAGTTGTTACCATCACTAAGAAAATGCGAAGCGGACGGACAGACGGACAAACACTCGGAAAAACTGTATATGAAGTGTGCACAGTAGTGCCTAAGTAGTTGCATATGCATTTGACAATTTATAAGTAAGTGACAGTGCATAACATAAATGAAATTCATTACATGTAAAATTCCCATTGTACAATGTGTGGGTGGGGAATTGTGAAAAATATTTTGTTGTTAACAGTGTAGCATAGACTGCAGACATCAGATAATCGGCATATATGCAATTAACATGTCTAATGAACACTACTAGGTACCATTGACACGAAGAAAATACAAAATTACCATACATTTATGGAGTTATTAAGGTAGGTGTTTCGCCATTGAAATTCAGTGGGTGGGGTAACAAAACATGCAAAATTCTTCATTTGAATTAGCAGATATTATTTATTTGAACATTATTCCATTGTATAGTTATGAACACATCAGAAAGCATACAAAACTGCCATATCAGTTGTTTCTAATGATAAAAAACAGTCGATTTTCAATGAAAAATGTGATTTTTCACAATTGCGAAAAGTCCGAGAGTGGTATACTTCAAAATGATGCCAAACATTCATCCAACGGGTTACAGAGCGCAGACATACGGCATGGAACTCGTAATTGATTGAAGTTTCAGATTATCATCTTTTGATCATGGCGGCCATCTTAGATTTAAAAATGGCCGCCCTGAATTCGTATATAATATATTGTAAGATGCATATGCCATCTATTCTACATACTTCAAATAATAAAACTGGGGTTGGTTCCATCTTTTTCTGATAACTGGTATGGCGGACATTTTGTTTTTAGAATGTCCTCTATGTAAATAATATTTATTTTGTCTTCACTACGTACTGTTTTTAGTAAAGTGTATGTATAGTTAGGTTGTGTTGACTGTTTTGCTATGTTCTTGGAACAAAGGTTCTTTGTCAAAGAAAACATCATCAAAGAAAATCATAATATGAAATAGGCACAAAAGCACAAAACTTCGTGCGTTTCAGTACAAATATTTAATGAGAATAATTCCAAATAATGGCTTTTTATTCAAATGCAAATTAAAACCTTCAAACTTATGTGAATTCTGTCATATGAATGTGGATTCTAATAAGCATATGTTTTGGTTATGCACTGTCATACAATCGTCTTGGTTGGATATCAACATACTATTACAAATAAGTAGACTAGACTACAATAGTAATTTAACATCTGAAAACATGTCATTTTGTAACGTGAAGGTCGACTGTAAAAATAAAACAATGATCATAAGCTTCCTAATTCTTCTAGCAAAGTATTTAATTTATATGTGCAAATACGATGAAACGCAGCCATCGATAGGCCGCTTTAACACATATATGAAGCAAACAATAAAAATAGAAGAAACTATTGCCACTATTAAGAATAAACTAGATACTTTTCATTCAAAATGGAGTGACTTTATAGAACAAAATACGTAGACACAATCATTTGATATAAGAACCAACGAATGTATATATGAGCCCGGACCATTTATTTGACCCCCGTCCCCCACTTTTGGACATTTTCTTCTCCGACCTATACCAATCTCATAGCCCATATGCCCTATATAGACTCCTATATTTTAGTTTAAAAACTCAATGTTACATGTAGACATGTATTCTTAGGTTAATTATACAGACTATGATGTATTCTTGTTTTTGTTGAACTGACAGAACAGCTGTACTATGTTTAATGAACTGTATGTTTAATCATATCATTGTATTTGTACATGTACATGTAGCAAAGAGAATAAAATATTAAATGACAAAAAAAAAAAAAATAGGCACTACCTATGACGGGCGACGTTAGTATATATGAAACTAAATTTACCAATTGATAACTTTACCATGATGTTAGTAAGCTATAAACGGTACCGTAGTATATTGTAGTATTGCAGAACTACTTCCCGTAACTACCACGGTGTTACAACTTCTCTATTATAATTAAATGGTGTCATTGTACATTAATAGCCTAGGCATGGTGGAGCGCGTGGTCGAGCGGTCCGAGGCATCGGTCTACTGATCTTACGATCGTGGGTTCGAGCCTCGCATGCGTTGTGTCCTTAAGCAAGACACTTTATCCACACTGCTTCAGCCCACCCAGATGTAAATTGGTACCGGCTAAATACCAGGAACATCGATTGAATTTGATTGTATTTGATTGTATGTACATGTACTTATGAATATTATGAATAGAAATATGATCCACTAGTGATAAGCCTCAGTATTGAGGGTATACCAGTATACTGGCAAAAGCAAAGCATAATAGAAACTGTGTTAGTAAATTTACGATCATTTTAAGAAAAAATAGCAAGGCTAAGAATCTTCAGTGATATTATTCCCAATTTTCGCAATCTCAATCGTCATTGAGCACGACTGTCACTTCGAGAGTTATATACATTTTGACCATTTTTCGTATTAGTTTTGTCCTTTTTACATACAGCTTCACTTAAGCTGTTGGTAAGAGGTACTTGTGTCATGAACTGTGAATACAGCACAGGCCGTGACACAACCGAGCAGGCGCAATAAAACAGCAGTTACAATGCATACTTGTTTCTGTTAGTCGTGTCCACAGAGTATCATGGATCGCTTGACTTTGTCTTGTAAACAAAATCACAACATGTGCGCTTTCTATCCAATGATATTGAGAGATATATAGTGTGCTTCTATCTAACGATGTTGACAGATAGAGAGAGAAATAGTATGGTTTCTATCTAATGATGTTGAGAGAAGGTGGGTGGGGGTGCGGGGGAGAGATATATTGTGGTTTCTAGGTAATGATAGAGAAAGAGACACACAGAGAGACATAGACAGACAGAGAGCGAGATAGAGAGAGACATACATACATACAGACAGACAGACATACAGACATAAAGATAGAGAGAGAGAATGACAGAAAGATAGAGAGAGGGACAGACAGGGAGAGAGACAGACAGAGAGAGTCAGACAGACAGAGAGAAGATAGAGAGAGAGAGATAGATAGAGAGGAGAGACAGAGAGAAGATAGAGAGAGAGAGAGAGAGAGAGAGAGAGAGAGAGAGAGAGAGAGATAGAGAGAGAGAGATAGAGAGAGAGATATGGATGTGGGACAGAGTGAAAGAGATAGAGAGACAGACAGACAGAGACAGACAGACAGAGACAGACAGAGACAGACAGAGACATGGGTGTGGGAGAGAGAAAGGTGTTAAAATAAATACGGAATAATGAAACTCCATTTCGTTGCAAATTGTTTTTCTTTTTTTTCTCCTAAAATATTCCAAAATATATACTTTCCGATGTTATCTACATTTTGTTTTAGAAGCAGTTGGCCCTTCGGGCCAAATTATTCGTCGCCCGTATTAGTAATACCACGTGTCGTAAAAACACCTCCTGCTTGGTTTATCGGTTTACGGTAAAACAAATTTTACACTTTCAATCATATGTTCAACCTAGTTTCACTAAATGGTAAGTTTTCATATACGCGTAACATAAAGCGGGCGACAAAGAGTCACCCGCATAATTCTGATGTAATCATGCACACATCATTTGGACCGACTTTTCACCAAGAATATAATCATCATTGAAAGTAAATTAAAGATTACTAAAGTCAATTTTAAGTCATTGTTTATTACAAACATGTTACATTTCAAAATGGCCACTGAACGTATGCGGACATTTCTTAATTATGAATACAGTGCTTTCAATCAGTTCCATCACCATCTGCATTAGAGTCTCCATCTTGTTTCTGAAAGGCAGTGCTGGCACAATCGCACTCAAAATGCGGTCAAACTAGAAATGGACGCTTGTCGACAAGCGCATGTGTATCCCCCTCCCCAGATACACAAGTAGTTTGAAAAAAAGGTGTTCGAGTTATGCTCCGGAGACAAAATCAGTGACGGAAAAACAAAGGGAGATAACTAAAGAATTAGTGATGCAAGAGTTGTCATTCTTGCGGGACACACCTTTAGGGTCGTGGTCTATGCATGTGTGAAGTTGCATGAAAATATTCCAAAGGGTGTTCGAGTTATGCTCCAGACACGAAATCAGTGCACGAAACAACAAAGGGAGATAACTAAGAAATTAACGACGCAAGAGTTGTCATTCTTATGTGCGACACACCTTTGGGTCGTCTTCTATGCATGTGTGAAGTTTAATAAACTAGAAAATGTGTTCATAGAACAACGGATGTCCCACATATCGCTTTGATAATAAATGAGGCCAAATTCCAAGTCAAAATTTTCTTTTACCTGAGCGTTAAAGTTTTTGAAGCACCAAGTATGTGACCTTGACCCTGGGCTTGGCGGGGGCAGGACGAACGTGGATTTGGCACAGGGCGGTAGAGGACCATTAGAGCAATGCGTATATGAAATATGAAGATGATCCATGAAAGAAAACAGAAATTATAAGATATTTACCCGAGCGTTAAAGTTTTTGAAGCACTAAGTATGTGACCTTGACCCTGGGCTTGGCGGGGGCAGGACGAACGTGGATTTGGCACAGGGCGGTAGACGACCATTAGAGCAACGCGTATATGAAATATGAAGTTGATCCGTGAATGGAAATAAAAATTATAAGATATTTACCTGAGCGTTAAAGTTTTTGAAGCACCAAGTATGTCACCTTGACCCTGGGATTGGTGGGGCAGGACGAACGTGGATTTGGCACAGGGCGGTAGAGGACCATTAGAGCAATGCGTATATGAAATATGAAGATGATCCATGATCCATGAAAGAAAACAGAAAGTATAAGATATTTACCCAAGCGTTAATGTTTTTGAAGCACTAAGTATGTGACCTTGACCCTGGGCTTGACTGGGGCAGAACGAACGTGGATTTGGCACAGGGCGGTAGAGGACCATTAGAGCAATGCGTATATGCGTGTTCGAGTTATGCTCTGGATACAAAATCAGAGCACGAAACAACAAAGGGAGATAAGTAAACAGGAATTCCGCGGAATCAGATGTCTCGCCTTGTCCCGCCTTGACCTCGAGCCTGCGCCCGAAAGCAATTTTCACTGGCCCGAACATATTATACAATTATTGACTAGTGAACCATAGAATATCAGATTATATTCTATGGCTCACTAGTCAATAATTGTTTTATTATATGATAATAGTCTGTATATATCACTTACGACCTTATGCTACTAGACAAAAATTTAAAAATTTAAAAAGAATTTGAAAAAAAAAATGAAAAGAAAAAATGGAAAAAAAGTTTAAAAATTAAAAATAATAATATTTTTTATAGTCCTAAATTTATCTACATATATCTGCACAGGTCCACATAATGCCACAATATTTTCAACACAGTTTACGGAAATGTAATATAATCATTTACCTGTATAAATTAGCTGTAAGTGGTCAGTGGTCAGTTGCACATGCTAGCACATGCACAGGTGAATAGTCTGTATATAGCACTTACGACCTTATGCTACTGGACAAAAATTGAAAAATAATTTGGAAAAGAAAATGAAAAAAAAAAATGAAAAAAAAAAATGGCAAAAAAAAAGTCTAAAAATAATAATGCTTGCTACTGGAGCCCAGATTTTTTTTCCAGTCAAATTGAAAAATATATAATTTGAAGAAAAAAAAGGAAAAAAAATAATGAAAAAAAAAATGAAAAAAAAAAGTTTAAAAATAATAATGCTTGCTATTGGAGACCAGATTTTTTTGTTAATAGTCCTATATTTATCTACATATATCTGCACAGGTCCACATAATGCCACAATATTTTCAACACAGTACCCAATGTAGTAATTTACCTGTATAAATTACCTGGTCAACAGTGGTCAAGCACTGGACATCTGCACATGCTAGCCCATGCTAGCACATGGTTCTCCCAGTTTCTATTGTTCTCTCTACAGGTAAGGTGTACAGAGCACACGAGAAAAGGTGTACAGAGCAGACGAGAAAACAGGTCTTCATGCATTATTGTCCAGTTTGTAGAGTGCGCAAAACAAAAAAGGGAGATAAGTGAAAAATTAGCTACGCAAGAGTTGTCATTCTTGTGCGCGACACACCTCCGGGTCGTGGTCTATGCATGTGTGAAGTTTCATGAATATATTCCAAAGGGTGGTCGAGTTATGCTCCGGACAGGAAATCAGTGAGCGAAAACAAAAAAGGGAGATAACTCAAAAATTAGCTATGCATGAGTTGTCGTTCTTGTGCACGACACACCTTCGGTTCGTGGTCTAATTGAATGTGTTAAGTTTCATAAAAATATTCCAAAGGGTGGTCGAGTTATGGTCAATCAGTGCGCGAAACAAAAAAGGGAGATAACTCAAAAATTAGCTATGCAAGAGTTGTCATTCTTGTGCGCGAAACACCTTCGGGTCGTGGTCTATGCATGTGTGAAGTTTCATGAAAATATTCGAAAGGGTGGTGGAGTTATGCTCCGGACACGAAATCAGTGTGAGAAACAAAAAAGGGAGATAACTCAAAAATTAGCTATGCAAGAGTTGTCATTCTTGTGCGCGACACACCTTCGGTTCGTGGTCTAATTGAATGTGTTAAGTTTCATAAAAATATTCCAAAGGGTGGTCGAGTTATGGTCAATCAGTGCGCGAAACAAAAAAGGGAGATAACTCAAAAATTATTAGCTATGCAAGAGTTGTCATTCTTGTGCGCGACACACCTTCGGGTCGTGGTCTATGCATGTGTGAAGTTTCATGAAAATATTCCAAAGGGTGTTCGAGTTATGCTCCGGACAAGAAGTGTCTGCGGCGGACGCGGACGCGGACGCGGACGCGGCGCGCTGTCAAATCCATAGTATCCCCCGACGGAGTCCGGGGGATACAATAATGCTTGCTACTGGAGCCCAGAAATTTTTGTTAATAGTCCTATATTTATCTACATATATCTACACAGGTCCACATAATGCCACAATATTTTCAACACAGTTTACGGAAATGTAATATACAATGTAGTAATTTACCTGTATAAATTACCTGTGGTCAGATATAGTGGTCAAGACTGGAAATTTGCACATGCTACCACATGCTAGCACATGCACACGTGAATGGTTCTACCAGTCTCTATTGTTCTCTCTACAGGTAAGGTGTACAGAGCACACGAGAAAAGGTGTACAGAGCAGACGAGAAAACGGGTCTTCATGCATTATTGTTCAGTTTGTAGAGTGCGCAAAACAAAAAAGGGAGATAACTAAAAAATTAGCTACGCAAGAGTTGTCATTCTTGTGCGCGTCACACCTCCGGGTTCGTGGGGTCTATGCATGTGTGAAGTTTCATGAATATATTCCAAAGGGTGGTCGAGTTATGCTCCGGACAGGAAATCAGTGCGCGAAAACAAAAAAGTGAGATAACTAAAAAATTAGCTATGCAACAGTTGTCATTCTTGTGCACGACACACCTTCGGTTCGTGGTCTAATTGAATGTGTGAAGTTTCATAAAAATATTCCAAAGGGTGTCGAGTTATGGTCAATCATGCGCGAAACAAAAAAGGGAGATAACTCAAAAATTAGCTATGCAAGAGTTGTCATTCTTGTGCGCGACACACCTTCGGGTCGTGGTCTATGAATGTGTGAAGTTTCATGAAAATATTCCAAAGGGTGGTGGAGTTATGCTCCGGACACGAAATCAGTGCGAGAAACAAAAAAGTGAGATAACTAAAAAATTAGCTATGCAAGAGTTGTCATTCTTGTGCGCGACATACCTTCGGGTCGTGGTCTATGCATGTGTGAAGTTTCATGAAAATATTCCAAAGGGTGTTCGAGTTATGCTCCGGACAAGAAGTGTCTGCGGCGGACGCGGACGCGGACGCGGACGCGGACGCGGACGCGGACGCGGACGCGGACGCTGTCAAATCCATAGTATCCCCCGACGGAGTCCAGGGGATACAATAATATATAATACAGAATAACTATATCCAGTAAGTGTATTCCCGTATTCGTACATACCTGACTGAGAGTGTTACATTATTTCTGAATATCCACCTAAACTGGCATACAAGCTGTGGTAGTTTGGTCTAAAGTTCAGCAGTAGATAGGAAATATGTAGGCCATATATATATTCACAAATTCGAGGAAGCTTGGTAAGTTGTGTAGGCCCATATATAGCTATTCTTGGTATACACACACAAACACATGCACTATACTTCCGGTGTAGGGGGCGTATTGAGTTTACCGCCGGCGTAGCCCCAGATCTGCGCGGTTCGTTATGTATTAAGGATATTCTGAGTGAATTTGAGGGCTTGTTTATGTCTCTACTAGATGATCATGAGCTACACTGGCCAAAACCGTACTAAGCACCACTTTGCTCACACATTCTTGACCTAGTAAATTGTCGTCGTCAATAAGATAAAGCGATATACGGTATCTATATTACATAGCTGACACAAATAGGCTTATTATGAGCCAATAACATATTGCAGTGAAACCTCTCTAAACCGGACACCCTGGGAGGTCATCAGGGTGTCCAACTTAGAGAGGTTTCACTGTAAATCAGGCATTTGATCATTCTGAGCCATAGGTATGTGCTATGCGATCACAAACATACATTATCACATGAGATAAATGACCAAGAAACTCAACAAAAGTCAGATCACATGTTTATTGGTGTCCGGTTTAGAGAGGTTCCACTGTACATATTGAGACACATATTTGCTTTGCACGAAAATTATTCTCCATGGGTGTGAGCAGCACATCGTGAAATAAGAGGAAATTAGTAAAAAATGTGACGAAAAAAGAGCAAACCCATTCACCCATTCACCCCCTAGAGAAAAGTATTTTTAAATTATTTTTGGCAGTTTCTACAAAATCCAGCACTTTTGTTTTTCTTTTATTTTTATTAAAAAACAGGACATACTCTAAAAAGAGGAAAATGCACACCCCTGATTCTCTTAATTATGAACAGAATTAGATGTTACCACTCATTGGAACCGTTGCATTATTCGTTTGTAACAACACATACGTTTACGAAGAAGTAAGACAAATAGCAATATATATTTCAATTTGTTCATAAGGTTGATAAGGTGAATTAAATTCATAAGAAAAGACTGACGACTGTATTGCCTCCTGTGCAGTATCGTCGTATTCGTTTGCTGTTGTTTTATGCCGATATTAGCGCGTTTTGTAAACAATCCCTATTACTCGAAAATGATGTCATGTGTTGACAAAGCCATAATTTTATGTCTGTAACCTGTGCTACAGAGATAAAATGTGGGTTATTGTTGACACAATTTTCATAAGCATTTGCGGAATTTAATTCAACACTTGCTCTCGATTTCTGTCAATGTGTAAGGTGCATCATCACGTGGTTGTAAGGTGCATCATCAACAACAGTGTCTTAAAGTGTTGAAAGCGCACTCATTCCAAAGTAAGTATTATTTGTCTTCATGTCCTGCATTTGGTGGTCTCAGGACTTTGGCACATACTGATTCGTTTTTGCGAAGAATCGATTTCCTTGTCAGTAAAAACGGAAATCGATTCGTCACAAAAACGACAGAGGTTTGGGCCAAAGTACCGATACCACCAAATGGCGCACTCACTCAAAGTAAATATTATTTGATATTTTCCTTAATATGCAATGGATTTTGATGAAATATGGCGCAGCAAACGTGCCTTCGTGACCTGCATTTGGTGGTCCCGGGACTTTGGCACATACTGATGTAGTTTTTGGGAAGAACAGATTTCCGTGTCAGTACCGATACCACCACATGCAGCATAATGGGACGCGTTTGATGCGCCATATTTTATCAAAATCAGTTACACAATAAGGACAATAAGGACAATATAACAGAATACGTAATTTTAATCGGAGGCGCTTCTGGAAGTTTCAGTAATTGTTGGTGTTGCTGTTGTAACCACGTGATCATGCACCTTGTTTTTGACGATAACTGACAGCACAAAACTACACCACGGTGGGTATAGTACACGTCACGGGCACCCGCTATTTTGATAGGGTGCACTGAATCAGGTAAGAAAAATCCTCCACTTCAGACCATACTTTATTTAATATCTCAGCAACTACAGAAGCGATTTTTACGAGATAAGCCGCAGATACCTCGGAAATAAAATGAATAGCAACACCTGCCGATGTCTCCGTATATTTCCAGTAGATTTGTAGATTTAGCCTTTCAGGAGTTATTTCGAGAAAACTTATATTTTGCTGAAAATAAGGAAAGAGGGGATGCAGTAGCGTTTAAAATTCTGGTTTTCTCGACCGATTTGTGAATATGAAATAATATAAAGCATGTCAACACTACTCTATCCGGGAATGTGCTTGTTCGTGTGTCTCTTTTGGTGACTATAAACTGCATTTTCTACCGATTTCGGGGCATATTTTGGATCCGAGTGCACCCCATATTTCCTTATTTCCAGCAGAATGTAGGTTAACTGTATTTACTGACCAATGGTGTTCCCCAAATACCCAGTGGAGTAATTGCCAAAGTCAATATTGGCAAAATGTATGTTAGACATAAAAAACCCTTTCACCCTAATAAGTAACTGGAATTTATTTTGATATGTCAATTTTGCAGCCAATCCAACCGTAAACTAATTTTAAGACCAGTCCATTTATGAAAAGGGAGTGTTTTTGTTCTCAAAAATATGACAATTAAGTAACAAGTGCAGATCCTGACAACACGGCTCGTGACGAGCAGCCTCATCTGGATCTACAGTAATTTGCCAATAGCACTATACAGGTATGTGATGATGACAGGAATAAATAGCCTAGACCGATAAAAGCATGGGTTGAGATATAGAGAATAGTAGGTTAGTGCCGTGAATGGGAAACGGGATGGGCGAGGCTCTGCCGAGCACATCCCGTTTCCGTGCCGCGCCAGATATTTTTTCCCATTCACGGCACTAACCTACTATTCTATTTATCCCGTCAACACCTACAAATGTCTGTAAAATACAAAATTAGTATTGACTGGATATCAAAAATGTTTCACGGCACCATGTTTCACGGCACATACGCACTGTGTTGACGGGATAAAACTAAATACACACGTACAGTATCATATAAACATGTACGTTTTATTTTATTATAGATTAAACGTCATATTTGAGAATTTATGGGATATACAATTTTAATTTTAAAAGTCCAATAATACTCGCAGAAGGCATTCCAGCATTCAACCAGCATAATTTAACTTTTAAATGTTTATAAATGTCTAAAAAGTGGTGTTTACTATGGAATGAATGGCCTTTTTGTGGAATGTATCGGGTATAAACTTGGAAAGTCGCGGGAATACTGAACGAAGGCCGGAAGGCCTCGTCCAGTATTCCCGCGACTTTTCCAAGTTTATATCCCCGATAAATTCAACAAAAAGGCCATTCATTCCTTATAATTCCAGCATTTGAAATAAATTCATCAAGAAAATGTGTTTATTTTCCGTTTTCTTAAGAATTATTTTCGGCGTGGGAGTTTACTGGGATATAAATTTTGGACAGAGACTTGCTACGAGCCAATCAAATGTTAGGGAATTGTGTAAATATTTTTGTGCTGGAATTATTTAATAATAATTCCTATAATATTTATAGTCTATTTGATTTGTATGTGGATATACTATGTCACTAGTTTGCATGAGTTATTGAAAAATGAAATGTGTTACTAATGTTTCAACTTTTTCTTTTAAACCTTACTTAAATGATATTAAGGTATCTAAATTTCTTATTGCCATGGCACAGTTACGAACATCATCACATCGTCTAGAAATCGAATCTGGACGATGGACTAAACCCAATAGGACACCGATAGGAAACCGCAATTGCTCTTCTTTTCAATCCTAGAAGATGAGTATCACTTTGTTTTGGAATGCACCATGTATACACATTTGCGTAAATCTTATATTTTAAAAGTTATTGGAAAAGGCCAAGTATGTTAAAATTCATAGACCTTACCAGTTCAGAAAATGTCATGGTCATTAGGTAAAAAATTAAAAAGCCAATGTATTTACAAGGCATTTGCCATAAGGAATCGTATTTTTATACCAAATAACATAAAGTCGAATGTGTTATAATGTAATGTATCTTCGCCACTAATCCGATTTCACCAAGCTTGGTTTCTCTCAAAGTGTATGTAGCACATTACATACTAGTTGTATTGTGCATGTACTCTTAATTATCATAACTTTATATGCCAATTGTAAACGTAAATATATATATATGTGTACATGTACATTGTAAACTTTAGATTATAGTTTCGCTATGCCATTAGTCACACTGTATTGTAAATGATTCCGTATATGTTGTACATGCTCATGGGCCAGTTGGCATACGTGCATACATGGACTAATGCTACATCACTTCGTGCCTATTGGCGAGGGGATAACAAAATGCGTGTAAAATCAGTGGCACATTATCACATTAAATATATCACAGCAACTACAAATATACGAGGACCGGTATTTATTAAAGGTACCTGCCCACTCTGTTCTTTAGAGGAATTAAATATGTGTATACGTTTTCATTATGTATACTAATTAAATGCGTCACCTGAAATATGTTTGACAGATTATAAAATATAGTCATCGCACATCAAAAAAATAAATACAGATAATACATAGTTATGTCCGCTAACATGTTAAAGAAACACAATTATCGCCCCTGGTATCAGTGTGAAATTTACGTCTGATATAAAATGAGGTTATGAATTTTGCGACCAGTGTATATCCAGATCAGCCTGTGCATCAGCACAGTCTGATCAGGATCTGCACTGTTCACCATTCCATCAATGAATCATCCGCCATGCCTCTAGCAGGCCATATAGATCGGTATCAGGCTGCAGGATTGTGCTATTTAATCTGGAACTACACTGGGAACAAATCCCAGGCACAGTCAAAAATTATTCCAACACATAACATGAAATATTCAAACGTAAGTCTATTTATCAGGTAACTTTCTATCAGGCGTATAACAGGTTAAGTTCGTGATATCCAGATTGTATGCTTTAAATGATAGCAAATATAAAGAATAGTTCGTTAAATATAACGCAGATTTGTGATTACATGAATATTGAACCTGCTTTTCCACATCCCAGGTTGTAATATAGGGAGATATGTTTTTCGTCCATTTCTTTTCGGGTAAAATAAAAATTAATTTATTTACCATTAGCCGACGTTAATTGGAATTATTATATTTTTTATATCAAACATGATATCAGGGGCGGTAATCGTGCTTCGTTAAACTGTTAACGGAAACAACTATTTATTATCTCTATTTATTTGTTTAAAACTGCTATACATAATATGAAAATGTCCAGATACGGATACTAAATGATTAAAAATGTATATTTGTATAGTAGGCACTCATCAATTTTAAAACTGGTGGACAGCTATACAATTACACACTTATTTAATTCCTAAACTAAAGTTTGTGCCAAATCGGTAGGCCCCAACTTTCAATCTGATTTACACATTATCCCAGAAGATCAAATGTGGCCGAGGTCGTTTCGCCAGTGGCTTTAACCGTTGCTCTAATCTCCAGCTCTGTACCACCGAACACGATCTGCACAAACGCGGGCGTCTGCTTGCCGGTCCCGTCAATACACTGAACCTCCAACTGGCCCAATTTAGTACACCCCGTATCATCAACAAACCGCGGATTCTTGTCCGGGGACGCAAACACTTTCAGGGTGAATGCAGTTGCTTCCCTTGTGACTGGCTCACAATCGATGCCCGGCATGTCATCGTCTACAGACGTTATCTGATCAATTTCTGCGAGTTTATGGAACAGTCCGCTGCATCTAGGTTTGCCATCTTCAATGCGTTTCCTTTCCACTGGATGCACGCCCTCAACAAAGTCTTTGTACAGTTCTATTCCGTACGAGTACCGACAACCGCGAGCTGTAATCACGTGCGGTAAATGTCCAAATATCACTGCACCTTTCAGAACCGCCAACCCGGCTTCATCTGGTATAATCACCTTTGTATCGCTAAAGGTTTGCTTTATGGCATCTTGCAGCATTTCTGATTCGGAAAACCCTCCCACCATGATAATCCATTCAATGCCCATCGCACACTGCTCTGCTAACACGTTCCGTACGTGCGTTACGATTGTACAGCATGTAGACTTATATAAGTCATTCAGAATACTTGGTTCAGCTACAAGTTTATCATGAATGATTTTCAACTTTCCCGAGTAATCCGGTCGTTCTTCTATTGCGTCCTTCAGAGTGATCCGTTTGATATGCTTAAGTTCATCGTGAAATGCTACAGGCAATCTAAACCGCATATTATTTGAAATATCGGGTTTTATTGTCCGTTTCTTAACCTCGAATTCTTGCATCATATCCATGTAATCATATGCATGTTTCTTTTGGTAAGCGCTCATAACTTTTTCTCCAACAATATTGGTGAGCATGCCCAGAAAAGCATCGTCTATGGAGGTCCCTCCCCAAGGTCCTCCATTCGCGGACAGAAGCTCCTTTAGGTTTCCGTCTGGGAGTACCTCATGGACTGTTATATCCACTGTCCCGCCTGTTAAAAATACATGACACAGTCAAGAGATCCACGATAATCATCGAACACGACTACCAAAAAGGAATATACATGAACTCTTTCATCCCTACACATCTGGCATAGACTAATTCTGGTTAATTCTTTTTGACTAGTTCATTCATCATATGAGAAATATTTGTTTAAGAATCGAATAAAAAAACTGATCTACATGTATACTGTAGATCTTGATGAGACGGATCATGGCATTTGGATCTACAGTGTTTGCAAATGTTGTTTTTATCACACATGAATTTTCGGAAGGATTCTTTTATATTCATTTTACATCCATCAGTATTGGTCAGCACACCAGGGAATGTATCGCCTATGGTCCCCATGGTCCTCCATTCGCTGACATATTGTTTTACCAATCACCTATTTTTAAAGGCGATTGATCTATAGGTACAAATGTCTGAGACTCAGTTCCTTTAAAAATGCCGATTTGACCATAGGCATTCGGCGTGTTTTGGCTTTCGTCGGTACTGCTATAATTAAACGGCGCTGATAATACTGAATACATTACAATGATTACTACCCTTGAAATTAAAGCAACACCCTTGCATTGTTGTGTTAGTAAGGTACATATGTAGCTTCTGGTCGCACACAAGCTCGTATTGTAACAAAATAACATGTTTAGAATTGTAATTTTCTATGCATTCTATGTATTTCCGCAGGATAACGATACTTCTCAATGAACATATTAACTTGCCAATATAATATTGACGTACGAGCCTTAAACATTATTTAATTTGTTATGATACGAGGTCGTGTCCGACCTAGGAAAACCAGGTGTAATTCGATATTCTTTGAATAATTACGTTCTAACTATGCTATTTCAGCAACACAACAACTAGAAAAGTGTTTGTACTGATAACAAAATGCCACCGCTGTTGAGCATTCATGAATACAACAGCAATCACTGAGTGAGTGAATGGAGAGAAAATATGTTCAGAGTCGAAAAAGGGGCATAAATGCGGATGGATTGGCGGGACAGGTAAACGTTTATGTTACGCACTCCTGCACTTGATGGTTGGGATGTATACAGAGTATGACGAGAATCGGCCAAAAAGTGTAGAAGTAGTTCGCCGGACAAGGGAAAAAAATCAGAGTCGGGCATAACTGCGGATGAATCGGTGGGAGAGCGAAACTGTTTACGTTACGCACTCCTGTATTTGATGGTTGGGAATAAATATTTTCAAAGTCTGGATATGTCAGTGGGACAGCAAAAGGTTTATGTTACGCACTCCTGCACTTGATGGTAGGGTGGTATATCGAATATGAAGAAAATCAGCCAACAATTTTAGAAGTAGTTCGCCGGACAAGGAAAATAAATATTTTCAGTCTAAAAAGGGGCGTAACTGCGGATGGATCAGTGGGACAGCGAAAATGTTTGCGTTACGCACTCCTATACTTGATGGTGGGGCTTATATCGAATATGCAAAGAATCGGCCAAACACTGTAGAAGTAGTTCGCCGGACAAGTAAAGTGTCTACTGACAGACGGGCGGGCGGACGGACAAGGTAAACACTAAAAACTATCATTGCGGTGGCATAATAATGAACATGAGCATTTACCGCCAAAATAGTTACATTAGCGTTAATAACATCGCGGAATGTGTTATGATGCGAGGTCGTATCCGACCAAAGCTAAAAGCCTGTTTTTTCATATATAATTATAAAGCCGAAACACGTCGAATGTTAACCATTTTCCACACACTTATTTTAAAATGTATATGTACATATGTAAATGAGCCGTTATTCGCTTTCAGCCGTGTACGGTAGCTGTTCAGTGCAACTTCAATGTATGATATGTGCTTATGTAATAAATATTATATACTGTGTATTGATTCAATATGGTGCTACATGTAGCCGTTATTAAACTCGTATTTTTACTTCTGAAGTAACTCGACATAGCCGCATTTCTTATGAAATTAGTAAACTCGTTTAATGAATATCATATTAAGTCAACTCATTTGTAGTTGTGACTGAAGATATAGTGTTCGTTTCTAACAATAATATAGATCGTTATCAGGCTACAGAAGTGTGATGTTTGATCGCTAGCTACACGGTCACAATACCGTAAGCCCCCTTTATCCAGTCACAGCCACATTTACGGTCCTCTATCTTCATTCTTCACAGTGTGTATTTCAACAAACGTGACTTTGTTCAGTATTCATCCAGAATGAAAGTTCAATAACGTATTTAATATATAATAATTATGTTCATAGTGATATGTGACTGTGACAGGATAAATGGGGCTTATGGGTTTTTCGACCAGTGTCGATCCAGATTATCCTGTGCATCCGCAGTCTGATCAGGATCGGCACTGTTCGCCATTACATCAATGAAACAAACGTGCCCACCTCCGGCGTCTAGTATCAGGTACTTGGCACCTGACCGGAAACACTCCATTGTTGAGTCAGTCCCTTGTCCGGCCTTTTCGATCTGAATATGTTTACAGAACAACGACGCAGCTTCCGGTTCCAGGGCCAACAAGAGCGAAGACGCCTTCATCCCCGTCTGAAATCACGAGTCTATCTGGATTGTCCACAGGTGAACGGCACATAGCGAGACGAGTAAAATATTGCTAAATATTTACATTTATAGTTCACCCTACTTTCTAAGCCAATCGATGGACAGTATTGTGCTCCACTTATTTCACATATTGCAACGTTTAACCCCAATAAGTTGTGTATTAGCAGATTTAATTATTAACTGTTCGACAGGAAATGGATTGGACATTGCATTGTACACTTGGCTGAACTATAAGTTGCTAGGCTAAGCGCTCCTCGCATTTAATTCCTTACAAATCCAATAGATGAACACTAACTTAATGAGTTATACTTAAAATAACAAAACCACGTTTTTTTGTATCCCATTGGGGTTTGTTGTCTTCGCTTCCGATATTGGGTGTGTACATACACACTAGGCAAGTGTCTTTTGATATCAAATTTATCAGACAAGGCTAGGAATGCCGAGACTCACCGAGGATCGTACCGTTTCCAAGCGGAGACTGATAAACATATCAACAGACACAAGGCTGTAGCGGACCGTCAAATTTGAAATAGTTTCATTGAAACGAACACGGCCTTGTTTACGTTGCGTCATTCCACTGACGCCATTCGGTAATGTCATGTGATGCCGTTCGACCAATGGAACGTGAAGGTTGAACATTGTCACTACCGCTGTAGCCTGTCTATTTTATACTCTTAACAGTCGCTATTTAGTTTACCTTACCTTTTCCTATGGAAGCGTCCTGGTGTCAATGCTAAAATATGTGTATCTCCTAATTAGGATCCGAGATACTAACTCCTAATTAGGACTAGTATCTCCTAATTAAGTCCTAATTAGGAAATACTAACTCCTAATATATCCTACTGAGGAGTTAGTATCTCCTAATTATGAGTTATTATCTCCTAATTAGGACTTACTATATGTGCCGATGCTAAAACTAAAACATCAGTTATGATAATAACTCCCAATTAGGAGATAGTAAGTCCTAAAAATCAGATAGTAAGTCCTAATTAGGAGATACTCAGTCCTATTTAGGAGATAATATTTCCTAGTTACGAGTTAGTATCTCCTAATTAGAAGGTACATATATTTTAACATTGGCACCAAGACGCTTCCATACTTTCCGTCTCCTTTTTGGTAAATTGTTCTATTTCACTCACCAATTCGGCTGCTTCTCTCATGAACTGCTTAGCGGCATCTCCCCATATTGCTGGTACAGTCAACACCCATAATATGTCGTCCTGGTTAATTCCAAATCTCTTTTCGCATGTACTGATCAAATGGTCCTTGAGGAATCGGATAGACTCGGAAAACACGTGCATCGCCTTCATTGGTTTCCCCGTGTCGTCCTTGATTATCGTCTGCCTGTTTAGGCCCTGGAATTGTAAACCTAAATGAGTCTCCATAACCATGTAACTCCTACTGTGGTAAGTAGTTATGGCCATTTCGTTTCTTTGTGTCTATTCCGCGTAAAGCCGAAGAAACTCAAAATGTTCAACCCCACAGACCATAAAACAAACATTTGCATGCATGTCATTGTTATTACACTGTGTAGAGGAGCAGGGCTGTGGAATTTTACTAAAGTCTATACGATCACATTGGCCAAGTTGTTTTATCAAAGTGTTGTTTACTAGAAATGTGGCCTGTCGGCACACGAATGCCCCCGCTGAAAACGAGAAAACGAGGCATATTTGATTATAAGCCATTTACCCGAGTCTTAAGGTTTTGAACGCACCAAGTCTGTGACCTTGACCCTGGGCTTAGTGCGGGCGGGACAAATGTGGATTTGTCACAGGGCGGTAGAGGACAATTGGAGCAATGCGTGTGTGAAATGTGAAGCAGATCCGAACCAGGAAACAGAAATTATAAACCATTTACCCGAGCGTTAAGGTTTCGAACGCACCAAGTCTGTGACCTTGACCCTGGGCTTAGTGCGGGCGGGACAAATGTGGATTTGTCACAAGGTGACAGAGGGCCATTGGAGCAATGCGTGTTTGAAATGTGAAGCAGATCCAAGCAAGGAAACACAAATTACAAGACATTTACCCTGAGCGTTAAGGTTTCAAACGAACCAAGTCTGTGACCTTGACCGGAGGCTTAGCGGCGGCGGAAAGAATGTGGATTTGTCACAGGGCGGTAGAGGACCATTGGAGCAATGCGTGTGTGAAATGTGAAGCAGATCCGAGCAAGGAAACAGAAATTATAAGCCATTTACCCAGCGTTAAGGTTTCGAACGCACCAATTCTGTGACCTTGACCCTGGGCTTAGCGGGGGCGGGACGAATGTGGATTTGTCACAGGGCGGTAGAGGACCATTGGAGCAATGCGTGTGTGCAATGTGAAGCAGATCCGAGCAAGGAAACAGAAATTATAAGGCATATACCAAGCATTAAGGTTTCGAACGCACCAAGTCTGTGACCTTGACCCTGGGCTTAGCGGAGGCAGGACGAATGTGGATTTGTCACAGGGCGGTAGAGGACCATTGGCATGTGTGTGTGAAATGTGAAGCAGATCCGAACCAGGAAACAGAAATTATAAGCCATTTACCCGAGCGTTAAGGTTTCGAACGCACCAAGTCTGTGACCTTGACCCTGGGCTTAGTGCGGGCGGGACAAATGTGGATTTGTCACAAGGTGACAGAGGACCATTGCAGCAATGCGTGTGTGAAATGTGAAGCAGATCCAAGGAAGGAAACACAAATTACAAGACATTTACCCGAGCGTTAAGGTTTCAAACGCACCAAGTCTGTGACCTTGACCGGAGGCTTAGTGGGGGAGGGACGAATGTGGATTTGTCACAGGGCGGTAGAGGACCATTGGAGCAATGCGTGTGTGAAATGTGAAGCAGATCCGAGTAAGGAAACAGAAATTATAAGCCATTTACCCGAGCGTTAAGGTTTCGAAAGCACCAAGTCTGTGACCTTGACCCTGGGCTTAGCGGAGGCGGGACGAATGTGGATTTGTCACAGGGCGGTAGAGGATCATTGGAGCAATGCGTGTGTGAAATGTCAAGCAGACCCGAGCATGGAATCAGAAATTATAAGCCATTTACCCGAGCGTTAAGGTTTCGGGACGTACGTACGTTAACGTTACGTACGTACGTTACGTACGTACGGACGCCGGTAACACTATATGCCCCCCTCACCATTCGGTGGCGGGGGCATAATAAAACATTTATATTCCATGGATTGTACATGTTGTATGCTAGTAAGATTAAGATATTCCATAGTTGGCCGCACGGCCATGTTTAAACGAGTGTGTTTGGTGATCAGGATCTACACATCTTTCCAGACTACTATGTTACAAACAAGGTAAATCCTGGAACAGCTGTGATACAATAATAGTGTTTATTATACAATCTATAAATAGCCCCATTCCCAGTGGCTCAATCACGCGTTTTTTGCCGGTTCATAGAAAGTGATATACACCGGGGGGACTGCAATATATACCGACTATTTTTATATGTTATCTCCCTTTAGATAGCATATTATGTCACGCAAATTTCTATCGGGAGGGCTATAATATCGTGCTACGCCTAAATGGCGAGTACAACCAAGAGAATAGTGCCCTGTGCCAATTTATCCTATGGCGTTTTGGTCTGTCTTGCTTTGTATGTAAAACCTTACATATACAATTCTCCATAGTTTTCACAGTTTTAGGCTCAGTTTATCAGTTGAATTATGGAAAATACGAACCAAGACATTTCGTGCGTATGAATACAGCAGCTATTATCTTTAGTTCTCACAGTTATGTAGCAGTGACCAGTTAGCCGCCAGTTTCGTATAATTTGTTCTGGGAACTTCAAACAGTATTTTATTCTAGAGAAAACGTATGAATTGGAATGGGCTTGCACCATCACAGTACATTTCCCTCTGGATGCTGATTGAGAAAATATGCAACGTTCAGTCTCAAGTTCCGCAAGTGATCAGTTTTTTGTGGAGATAACATATTTCAGGACTTTCAGTACTTTGATTTATTAATACAACGCGCATGATATATGTTGATTAGGTGTGGTTAAACATAACTAGCATGTGAGCATGACTGATATCATGCACAGTGTGTTTGTACCTTTGAGTTAGACTAACATGTAACAGGCCCGTAGCCAGACCTGTTTGAAGGGGGAGTCGTTTCGAATGCCCAATGGGCCTGAGGTACATAGGGGGGTCTAAAAAAGTGGATCTCGATGCTAAAAAAGTGTACCTCGAGGCTGGGCGGGGGGGTCGACGAAATATAATTGATTTGCTTTTCCCTTTTAAATACTCTGGCCCTCTGGCGTAAATAAATCAAGCCGGATTGCCCCATACCTGGGACAATCCTGACTGATAGTTGCAATTACGTCCCGAGAGTCGCCTATAATGTTCTCAGTCCCATTCATTCACAGTATAGTCCCCCAGTCCCACTCCAGCCACCCTTCACAACAGACCACAACATCCCCAGTCCCGACAATACATCCCAAAATCAGAACCTGGGAACGATCACGTGCTTAGGGTAGGGATAAATAGCGGATACCAAATTAAACAACAACGCGAAGTACATTCCCGTCAGGGAGCCACACCATCTCCCTACCACAAAAGTAGTGCCGTGACCGTAGGATTTTGGTTCTTGTATTTGTCGCGGATTTTTCACATACATAATATACTCGATCCCGCCAATCCCATACCATATAGCCCAATAAAGTACCACATAATATACCTTGAAATGGAACCGCCAATTGGTCCCCCGTATCCCACCGATGGACCTGATTGGTCCCTCAAACAGCCACCTCATATGTGCACCCGACAGGGACAACATGCACCCATAGTTGGACTACCCTATCCCACTATGTACACCCATGGAACAGGTGCACAGCTATCATGCATTGGACACCAATTCCACACCACAACTTGGGCAATATCCGTCCCCCTCAATTCATGGTCAAGGACAAGACCCACAGGCATTTGGAACACAATCACAATACCCACAGGTGAATTGCCCACAATCACAATGCCCACAGGCAAATGGCGCACAGCCATAATACCCACAGGCAAATGGCACACAGCCACAATACCCACAGGTGAATGGCACACAGCCGCAATACCCACAGGTTAATGGCACACAACCGCAATACCCACATGTGAATGGCCCACAACCGCAATACCCACAGGTGAATGGCCCACAGCCACAATACCCACAGGTTAATGGCACACAATCGCAATGCCCACAGGCAAATGGCACACAATCACAATATCCACAGGTGAATGACACACAGCCACAATACCCACAGGCAAATGGCACGTAGCCACAATACCCACAGGTGAATGGCCCACAATCACAATGCCCACATGCAAATGGCCCACAGCCACAATACCCACAGGTTAATGACACACAACCACAATACCCACAGGCGAATGGCACACAGCCACAATACCCACAGGGTAATGGCACACAACCACAATACCCACAGGTGAATGTCACACAGCCGCAATACCCACAGGTTAATGGCACACAACCACAGTACCCACAAGTGAATGGCACGCAGCCACAATACCCACAGGCATATGACACATAGCCACAATACCCACAGGTGAATGGTGTACCGCCACAATACTCACAGGTGAATGGCACACAGTCACAATACCCACAGGCAAATGGCCCACAATCACAATACCCACAGGGGTATGACATGCAATTACAATACCCAAATGTGAATGTTGCACCGTCACGATACCCACAGGCAAGTGGCCCACAGCCACAGGTGAATGACCCACAGCCACAATACCCAAATATGATAACAACCTTCAGCCATGCAATGATCAATACCATCCACCAGCCCCTTCACATAGCAGGAAACAAATTCAACCAGACCTCATTCAATTTGAACAGGCAGCTGCTTGGAATGGTTGGACACTCATATCATTTGATTTGATTTAGATCATGCATTCTCTTATTGTATTAGCTACCATTACAAACCATTGATGGGTGATGATATATTGTCATATTGTAGATTGATCTAATGTTAATGTAAATTGTACTTTATTGCCTTTCTATTACGTGCTACAAATAGAGTGTCATCATGTATTACCTGCTGAATGTGTCATGTGTGATATTGATGTGTTGACACGAGTTGTTTGGTGCATATTTTTGAGTTTGCACCTGTATCATGGAATCTTTTCTCAGGTATCTGTTAAAACGAGCTCGTTAATTGTTCATGCACGATGTACAAATACACGCCTGTTTGTGTATTTAGCGTGCCATGTCGATCTACAGTCCATAGATAACACATGGTCCATATGAAATACATATCTTCCGAACACATAAGCCGGCAGTTTATGCACTGCAGGATTATGCTATCGTAACACTAAGAGGACATGTGTCGTCATGTTTTACCTGCTGAATGTGTCATCCGTGAAATTGATGTGTTGGCATGAGTTTGATGCAGGAACACTTTTCATTAATTTTATGACACATATGTTGTATTATTTTCCAGTTAAATGTGGTAGATAACCATTTACATAGGTGTACTCATTGGAAGAGTGTTCATAATAGTTCCATAATGCAAATTTACTGAATAATAACAATAATCAGTATCATCATACATTTTCAACCTGTGCTAACTTAGCTTGGATTGCCTGTCTGACTATCCTGCGTTTTAGGTTGCCATTTTCTGGTGGCACATGTTTGGTGTGTAACTAACTATGCGGACATATTGCATTGCCTGTGTCTCTTGCCTCAATCAATCTGATATGATTATGAATGACCACTGCATCTGTTCTCTGCTCACATCACATAATACTGCACATAATTTTATTATGTGACATGGAGAATTAAAATAATTCTCGGCATATCCAGTGTCAAAGACACGGACAAAGTATGTACCAGTTAAACTGGACATCTATAATGTGACATGTGATACATCGGAGACATTTGCAGGGCGGCATGCTGAAAAGGGTGCTATTTATTTACTGAAAAGTAAAATAATATTACATAGATTATTGCGATGGCGTGGCCCATATCTGTGTGCAAACGTGCATGCGCTTTTTAGACTTCTTTGGCAAATGGACGCAGCTATGGTTTGCATTCAATTCTCCGTTGTGTTATTACAGTTTGATCATAATTGTATTACCATAAACAATACACACTCTTCTAGAGGGCATGATTCTGTCATCCATTGTTTAAACATAATGTATGCCTTTTTGTGTACAACCCCTTCACTAGATAGCACATGGTCCATATGAAATACATATGTTCCGAACACATAAGCTTGCAGTTTATGCACTGCAAGATTATGCAATCGCAACACCCAAATGACATGTGCCGTCATAAAGGAAGGGATATACTAGTTAAGAAAATAAATTCTCCCTTTTTCATTCTTCGAATATTTGTCAAAATAATTTGCCGGGCAAATTACAAATAATTTTACCAGTACTGGTAAACTTGAAGAACAACTCTGAGAAATCGAAACTCATGCCAACCAGATCAGCGATGAAGGCGACTGGCCACAGACTAGTAGATGATGTCACAAAATTGAACTCTCTACTCATCAGCCGACTGAACGACCACCGGAAACTGGATTCTGCATGGTACTTTAACGGCGCAGTGTATGACAAGACCAAAGATGGAAAAATGCTCAAATTTGACATTCTTGACAGTGTTGACAAGCTATTGAAAAGGCCTGAGAGAAGGAACCTAGATAATGTTCACATATTATTTGTTTTGTGCGACGGGGCTTCTCTAAGCAATCCTTATGCTCAAATGAAATTTACAATGGTCTTTGTGAGACAATTATAACGTGCAATCTAAAGGTCAAAGAGAAATCTGGCGCACAAAAAAAATGCTATTAGTATTAGTTTTTGGAATATGTGTTTTTTTGTGACAAATTATTTTCCAAGAACTGAATACAATATCAAAAAAACTCAGCAGGCCAACACTACACACATGGACCATAGACTCATTGAATCGTATGACATGGATTATACACTGGTGTAAACAATGGACATTAATAGAATAGATTGTACAAAACCAAGAATATGGTGAGTTTACACCTTGGTATCACATGCCTTCACACAATGGGACAAATGGTGGTTTCTCCAGTGCGGCCCATGACTTATCAGCCTACCCTTGTAATTTAATAGAAATTGCAATTGACAATAACATCTGCAATGTATACTGACCAACTATACAACTAAACTTACAAGAGTGCAGACAAAGATTTGACACTACATATAGGCTGGCTGATCTGTGGCTGCACTGGATCCAGCACTATTTGGACCCCTTTTCTCATGACATGCCACATATGCTGTTCATGTTCCCAGTTATTTCAGATTAATTAGTGAATCCATGTAATATTAACCCTACACCGCTATCTTAATTTTTTGTTGTCTGCTGTTTATTTTCTCTTTTCCATTTTAATCATCAAACACATGCTTTGACAGCATTTTAGAATAGTTTACAACATGCTTTGACAGCACTTGAGAATCATTTCCATTGGAAATGATTCTGAAGTGCTGTAAAAACCATGTTTGTATTGAGAAATAAGGCAACATATAAAAGCAACAGCAGACGACAATTGTTGTGTGTAGCGGTCTTAGGGTTGAGTTATTGATCAGCTACATGCTGAATGGAAGAACAAACACTGACATGCAAACATACATAAAGTTGAGTGAACTATTTAGACTGTATTGTGATGATGCCTGGAGGGCAATCTACCTGTTAAAATTTTTAACCGCACAAAACAAATGTACCCGTATTTATTCTAATAAACGCCCCCGGAGCTATGCATTTTTCAAAATTAGTTTTGGCATACTACTTGCATAAAAACACACAAACAAATCATTCTTGAATGACTACTATGGGAAAATGAAGAAACTGACTGAGACTATAGGACAGACATTACTATTAGAGGGCGCGACTGTTGGAATAAATATGGTATGTTAAACATTTCAGGGCACCCAATTCAAACATTTGTTGACATCATGCAAACTGTTATCCTTGCTATATTTCGCTTTCGGGCAAGGAAACAAATAATTGCATTTACATGCCCGACCCGAGATAACAACTGTTACCAGTCGGTAAATGACTCTCATGCGCGATATGAGAAGTCTACTATGAACATATTTCACAATATCCTCGCCTTTTGTATGATATGAGGGAATTAATTTATGTTTATCCTCAAACAAATCAGTCCGGGGATATAGTGATCGCACCACATCAGTTGTTCCTTTGATCGTCTGAATTACATTTTGTCAGCCTCGTAAGCCTTACAAATCTGCACAGTCTATCGTTGATTTTCGGTTTTGTTCTGGACGAGAGCATGTCCTGGCAGCACATGGGAATTGTATCCATTTGAGGCGGTTCTCATGTGCTGTCAGTAACATATTTGTAGTAAAAATGATATAGATCGGAACTGAAAATCAGCAAACGACAACACTCTGTTCACGCCTATCAACAATTAACCCTTACAATGCTGGATTAGATTTTGTGTCTGCTGTTTGTTTTGTATTTTCCATTTTTCATAGCAATTGTCTCCCATTGACCAACACAAATGATAATTGTTTACTTTATGTCAGTACCGGTACATGTAGAAAGAAAATATATTCCTGACTAGCTGTAAAAGGAGAATGTGGCACACAGGTGGTTATTCTGTCTGTTATACATTTTAACCCTCTCAACTCCAAGTAACTGGAATAGACTGCGAGATGAAACTTACTTTCAAAAGGTACGGATCCTGAGGAGACGGCTTGTCACGAGCTGGCTCATCTGGATCTACACTGTTTGCCACTATACGTGTATTGAAAGTGTTATGGTTGTCCCCCTTAGTCCATGATGAATTTATGTTTGCCTTTCAGCAGATTAGTTTCAACATAATTTATTTTTACTTTTCTTTCTGGTCTTCAACTTGTCAGTAGACCTACCCAAAAATACATGTTTATTCTCCATATTATAAAGAAATATCAGCTTCTAGTACATTTAAAGCACCCCTCCCTCAGTAGATTAGATATGCACAGCTTTTTTTTGTTCACACCTTTTTGCATTCCCCACATTAAGTTTACGCACCCGCAGGCTCTGTTGGAGTTAAATATGGTAAGAAAAAAAACACCCTAAATAGGCAATGAGTGAAAACAAATATTGTCATTAAATTGTCAAGGAATAGGTCAACTTCCCAAACGCACTGATCGTTTTCAATACTTAAAAGATAAAAAATATCACATATACTGTTTGCAAGATACCCACTTCACTCCAGGGGAAGACGAAAACTGTGTACGGACTAGGTGGAGTAATGATTGTTATTTCAGTTCCTTTCGATCTAATGCAAGGGGAGTAGCAATATTATTCAATGGTAATTTAGACTATAAAGTACACCAGTCAAAATGCGATCCCAATGGTTACTTCATTCTACTAGACATCACTATTGAAAATAATAAATTTACACTTGTATGCCTGTATGGACCAAACTCAGATGATCCCCTTTTTTCACAACATATCAAAAGAAATTGATGAAATGAATAACGATAAATATATTTTATGCGGAGATTTTAACCTTGTTTTGGACCAAGATTTAGACTATCATAACTATAAAAATATAAATAATAAAAAATCTAGAGAAGAATTATTAGAAATTATTCAAGAAAAATATTTAATCGACCCTTTTAGAGAAAATCACCCCCTAATGAGAAGGTTCACATGGAGACGTCGACAGCCTTTTCAGCAAGCAAGACTAGATTTCTTCCTCATCTCTGAAAATACTTTACCTTCAATTAAGAACTGCATCATTGAAAATAGCTACAGATTTGATCATTCACCTGTATTGTTAAGTTTATGTTTCAACAATTTTATAAAGGGAAAACCACTATGGAAACATAACAATTCAATGCTGAAAGACATAAATTACATAAACATGATTAATGAAGAAATAGAAGAAATGAAAAATAAATATGCTATTCCAATATATAACCGAGAAAACTTGCATGAAATACCAAACAACGAATAGCAATTCACAAGTAACGATCAACTTTTTCTAGAAACACTTATGATGGAACTACGTGGAAAATCTATTTCTTATTATTCCTTTATAAAAAAAGAAACCAATCAAAAAGAAAAATCATTAACAGAACAAATATTAGACATGGAAAAACAATTGAGGAAAGAAGACATGAATAAAATTGAAATTTTAAAATTAGAACTCCATGAAATTCGTAAAATTAAAGTAAATGGTTGAGTTATTCGATCAAGGGCTCTAAATATAAATGAAGGAGAAAAACCAACACAATATTTCTGTGCACTCGAATCTCATAACTTTATAAGTAAAACAATATCAAAACTTGAAACAGAAAATTGGCAAAATAATTACAAATCAGTCAGAGATATTAAAAGAAACAGAACCATTTTACACCAAACTGTATAGCAATAAAGACACAGATACTTATAAAGAATTAGATTTGGATATTTTTTTGGAAAATTATCATGTACCAAAATTAAATGAAGCAGAATCAGAAAAACTAGAGGGATTAATCACAAAAACTGAACTAGCCTTTGCACTAAAAAACATGTCCGAGGACAAAGATCTAAGTTAAAACGGACTCAAATATTCCAGTGGCTCAATGATAACAATTACGCGATATGTTTTTTGCAGGAAACTCATTCAGTAATAAAAATAGAAAAGGAGTGGGAAACTGACTGGGGGGGCAGAAGGATTCTTTAGTGGAAAGTCAAGCAACTCTGAAGGAGTCTGTATTCTGTTTAATTCTAATTTAACATATAATGTTCTCAAATACACAGAAATAATTCCCGGTAGAATTCAGGCAATTGAAATTGATATAAACAATAAACAGATTCTACTTATAAATGTATATCAGTGGGCCAAATATCGAAGATAAAACATTTTTTTAAAAACTAGAAGGTTGTCGTAAACTTTGATTTGGATAAAAGAGGTGGGTTACAAACAGAACAGAGAAATGATGTTAAATATTATAGAAAAATATGATTTTACTGATATATGAAGGCAAAAACACGGAACAAAAAAAAAGTATACATGGCATTCTAATTCTAGACCACCTATCCTATGTAGACTAGATTATTTTTTACTATCGGACAATTTGGTGAATACCGTTTCTAAAAGTGAAATAAAATGTAGTATAAAAACAGATCATTCATTGGTACAAATCATGATAAATATCAATGATCAGCCTAGAGGCCCAGGATATTTTAAATTGAATAATTCAATTATTTTCTAAAATGATTATAAAACAATTATTAAAAACAATATAGCGGAAATTGCCAACATTAACCATGAAGCAAACCCTAACACTTTATGGGAGTTAATTAAAGGAACAATCAGAAATGAAACTATCAAATATACTACAAAACGTATTAGAAAAGATAAAACAGACGAAAATAAATTACAGCAGCAAATTGATCTATTAAGTAATGACAATATTCAAACACCTGAAGCAATCAATGAATTAAAAAATTGTAAAAGCCGTCTCGAAGAAATTTACAAAAGACGAGCAGAAATTATTATTTTTTGATCGAAAGTAAATTGGGTGGAGGCTGGAGAAAAGAATACAACATTTTTTGCAGCGCTTGAGAAAAGAAAATTTGAAAGAAAAATTATTTCACAGCTAACTGTAAATGGAAAACTTGCTACAGACAAGGAACAAATTATACTGGAAGAAAAACATTATTATGAAAAACTATATAAGAAAAAAGAATGTACAGATTCTGATATTAATTTTTTCCCAAATGATTATAATAATAAGTCATTACGCAAACACGTCTTATTTGGAATTAATAAATCACTGAACTACTTTCGGCAAGGGAGATAATTAATATCACGCGAACTATTTTCATACGAGCTAAGCGGATTGTTCTGTTTATGATTAGTATATATAGTTTTAAGCTATCTCCTGTGATATATAATGATACATTACTTTGTTATGTTATGGGTACTAATACATGTTGTTTCAATAGCGTATCTCTGCAACGGTATCGTTGTAGATGGAGTTGCAAATAATTTAATAATTATTACGTTCAAATGGTTGCGTAATACTGATAGCACTTCTGTAAACTATCATTGTCGTAAATGGCGCAATAGTCGTGAGGTTAAGGTCGCCGACTTCAATGATTTAATTACCGATTCCCGAAAGGGTCGGGGGTTCAAACCTCGACGTGGTATTTTTTTTTTCTTCACAATTTTATGATTTTAATAAAAAATACCTATAAATTGATAGAAACTTACCAACAATGAAAGTGTCTGTCTTTAAGTAATATATACATAGACAGTTTGTTACTGTTTTTTTTAAGTTTAAGTAATGCACCAGTCAATGGAAATCCCCGCCCCCTTCCCCCCCCCCCCCACTCCCCCCCCACCCCCTGGCCCGGGGAATAGCCGGGACATAGCCGGGCATACCCCGGGGTTTTAACCTGTCACGATGCCCCGCATGCGGGACAACCCTGGGCTTTAACTTCGCCAAAATATGCGGGGACGTAACCCCGGGCTTTACCGGGGCTTTAACATACTTTTTAACTAGTTTTTTTCTGGATCTCAGCAGTCTTTATTTATTGAACTATAACCATGATATCAATGCGTGTTGTCCCCGGGCACAGTTTATTTCACACAGATGAAAATTAAGACATACAGTACCGGTACATTTATACCGTCACACAACATATATTAAAAACTTAAAAGAAAAGCTGTGATGACTAATATAGCTAGTGCCAATGTGTATATATGTACAGTGTTTTGATACGTGCACATTTAAAATCTTTATACAAACTCTTAATTATATAAATCTTAATAGCTAGGTTCTTAATATTTTAATGCCACAACTAGTACATGTACTACGTATTTTATACGATGCCACGAAAAGTCAGCGTGTGGATGTATCACTGTATGAGGGCATCAGACAACATGTATCACTGTAAACATGTATCACTGTATGTGGGCGTCAGACAACATGTATCACTGTATGATACAACTGTCTGCCATGAGCACGGCCCTGAAACCACCGGACCTTCACAATATTGTGATCTTACTATTTCACGATTATTTTACAACGGCACTTTTTTTTAAAAAAATGGGAATGCTATGCGATGTAATTATGAATAAGGAACATTCAGAAGAAAAAGTGTTACAATCCATCCATAATTGGTGAAGATATCACACTTACAAATTGAGATCTGCCTGTTTTTCATGTTGTAAGTGCGATATCTTCATCAATTACGGATGGATTGTAAAACTTGTTTCTTCTGAAAGTTTCATATTCAAAATTACATCGCATAGCATTCAGATATTTTTGATAAAATTGATAAAATGTCGTTGTCAAATAATCGACAAATATTAAACACGAAAGTTGACACCGGTCTTTTACGAAAGTTGCCACCGGACAGGTTTACGCCGATTAAAATATTGGGAAGGTCTGGTGGTTCTAGGGCCATGATGAGACACATATTTTTTGGAGTGTCATGTTCTAGCTGGAACCCAGCATTTATGTCGTCTTCTACATTGTATACATGTGACAATATTGAGTTCTTTCACTGTCTTGATTGATATCTAAACATGCAGTACATGTCAGAATATAAAGCTATAGTCCTTTTCTGATTTCAAACTTGGTGTTGCATTCTCCATTGCTTTTTGTACCACCGGCTGGTGGATAAGAATGGGATTAAGTTACTTTACTGGTGTGACTGAAGAGCCATCTGACAGCAGACAGACACCAAATCATGGTAGCGTAAATCTAATGCTGCTATTAGTAATCTGCAGTACTCGTACCCATGTGTGGCTCCTCAGACCAATGGAGTCGGCCGGACCAGTTTGTTACTTCTGACTGCTAAAATAAATCAACCGTATTTCCTGATTCTTGTATATTAAGAGCTGAGTAAATGGAGACTGGCGCCCAGTGATTTTGGTGAGGTTAGAAGTAGTCGGCAGTAGGCCCTGCTTGTGGGGAGAGTCCACTAAAATGGAAATTGTGCAAACAGTCGTAAAATCGCCCCAGAACAAGATAATGTATAAAGGTCAGTGATGAATTCTTTGTCCTCTTTGAGCAGGGATTCGAAACTGCCGACTGTCTGTAATGACCTTTGCTGTTGAACGGACGTTAAACAATATTCAATCAATCAATCAATCAATCTTTGTCCTCTAGACTGGGTTGTACCCAGTGATTGAATTGTTATTATAAAATGTTTTGTACATCATCTATACACACGATTGAACAAGCCTTCTCTTCTCAATTTTTTTAATATCAGCTTTGAGATATGCCCCGCACTGCGGGGCCTTTACCGGGGATTTAACCTTACTGATGTCCCCGGGGTGCGGGCCATTTACCCGGGGTTTAACCAGCCAGATTGCCCCGCACTGCGGGGACATAGCGGGGCTTTAACTGAGTCAAAATTATAAGCCCCGCTATTCCCCGGGCCAGGGGGGGGGGGGGCGGGGATTTCCATTGACTGGTGCATAATATATACACAGACAGTTTGTTACTGTTTATTTTTAAGTTTGAGGTACTGTCTATACCATATAATGTTTTACTGTCCCAAGATCTATTTTTTTGGCTGTCACAATTAATTAATTTTCGGACAGCAAACATTTTTTTATGAATTTGAAATAATTATTGTCCTCCATCTGCTCACAACACTGTTCGAACTGCGCCTGTGGCTACCACGACCAGAATTCACTGGCCGCAAAGACAGTAGCCATCGGCGTCTATTTAGTAACACCATTTACAGAAAATATTGGTGATTTTCTAAACGAATATCGGAGAAATGCGGCTATATATTTTGTCAATTTTCAACACCATTTACGGAAAAAAATTACTGATTTTTTAAAACAATATCGGCACAACTAAATACGGTGATAGAATTTTTGTCAACTTTTCAACACCATTTACGGAAAATATTACTGATTTTCTAAAAACAATATCGGCGAAGGTGTACTGAACTACTCTTTATTTTAAATAACCAGCCGTCTAATAGATATGTGTATAATCGAGAGTATATCGTTAATTGTCATGTTGTCTCCGACAGTGAGGTGTTGCGGCACACATCAAAACGACACGTCAAATTCAAAACATTGCCTAAGGGTCACAGCTGTGTGGTGTCATCAGATCAACACCTCGTGACACACAACTACGCATTATCGATTTTTTCCCCACACAAAGCGACGTGTGTTTACAACTAGATCTGTGTAATGTGTCGGGTGTAGCCAAAGACCATACATAAATTCGTAATTAGTCACAGATGTAGCCTTAAAATATGATCGATTTCCTTAAATTACGTCCGCAAGTTGACAGATATTTCAGAGCAGACGTCATCGTAATTTGCCGTTATTTATTTCCAAAATTAGCCATATATTCTGTAAATGGCTTGAAAGTTGACAATAAATTAAGACCAGATCAGTACGTTAAATGGCTATCGACGACACCTGACGATCCGATGAGAGAGTAATACCGTTTACGCGTATCCAATGTTAAATATACATCGTTATTTTGTATGACTTTCGTAGTTTTTACCGAGAAATTCAAACCGTTTCCAATTATTGGGGAAAATAATATCATGATTAGAACACCGTTTCACTAAGCAGCGGCTACTCAGGGAATGGGATCACACGGTCTATTGTTTACACTGGATTAATGGCGGCTCCCATGAGGTCTCGGGTAAATCTTATTTTTAAATAATACGACTGTGGTTTCTTCCTTTTAGTGATGACCATGTTCCAGCCGTTAACACTTATTTAGCAGCATTGTTTATGTAGTTAGTCTGAACATTATGCAGAGAAATTTGAATAGGACGGAATCGAGCGTTGTTTAAACTTAGTCCTGTTCATATGCACAGGTCAAAATATGAACTGAAAATGGCGCTTTGTGTGACAGAAATCCGTACGCGGACGAATAAAAAAATATTTTGTTATAAATATCACATATAGCGAAACAGCGGTAGCATCTACTGTTTTTAAAAATAATATGCATACATATTGTAATTAATGTTTAATAGTGATATACTTATGAATAATATACGATACTATGTTTATACTCCAGCACTAGTGTTTTAAGGCTGTGTGATGCCTCAATATAAGCTGGATTAATTAATACTTATATTCCTAGCGCTTCATGAGAACATCAATACATTTAAAATATACAAATATTACTTAAAGGGGTATCGATATGATACATTTTAATAATATAAATATTGAAAATACACATTACAATCGCTTACAACATAAGTTATTGATCGAAAATAGTCACTGCATCGTGACCTATTTGACCGCATTACCTATTGCGCGGGCACCTCATCATACCCCTGTTTACATAGGTAACTGAGGGTTTAGTGAGGTATGCTCGCTAATACAATGTTTGCGTAATGTTAAATGATGAGGAGAAAAGTAAATGTGAAGGTATATTGACAGAAGCTGAATGTTATAATGCCTTTAAAGAAATGAAAAACAATAAGAGCCCTGGGTCGGATGGAATAATTGTAGAATTTTTCAAAATGTTTTGGAATGATATAAAAAGTAATTCGGTAAAATCATTAAACTTTTCGATGGAGCAAGGCGAACTAACAACTCTACAAAAACAAAGTGTTTAATTCCAAAAACAGGCACAGATACAACACACCTCGCCAACTGGAGACCAATAAGTTTGCTAAATATCGACTACAAAATAGCAACAAAGGCCATTGCAAATAGAATAGAAAAAGGTATTAAATAATTTAATAGATTCTTCACAAACAGGATTTATTAAAGGTAGATATATTGGAGAAAATATAAAGCTCTTATCCGAAGTAATTGAACACGCAAATGATAAAAATATACCAGGAATCTTATTATTCGCCGATTTTGAAAAAGCATTTGATAGTATAAGCCATGAGTATATAATTAAGGTATTAACCTTTCTAAACTTCGGACCCAGCTTAATCAAATGGATTGAAATATTTGATTATAATATATCTAGTTGTGTAACAAATAATGGCTATCTTTCAGATATTTTTTGCTTGGGAAGAGGAGTAAGACAAGGATGTCCATTATCTCCTTATTTATTCATAATTGCAATAGAAATACTCTCGCACAGTGTCAGAAAAAATCAATTAATAAAAGGAATAACTATAAATAGTGAAGAAATAAAAAATACTATGTTCGCGGATGATGCTACATTTTGCATGGATGGGTCCAGACAATCTCTCGAAATATTAATTAGTACAATAGATAATGTTGGAAACATTTCAGGTTTACGTTTAAACTATTCTAAGTCAATATTGTTTAGAACAGGTTCGACGAAGAACTCTACAACCTACGTACTGTGATGATAAACCATTTTCATGGACTGCAGATGTGGCCAAAACTTTAGGTATATATTTTTGTAATGATAAAAATAAAGTGCATAGCTTAAACATAGATCCTAAAATAAAGGAATTTCAGCAATGTTTAGGCAAATGGAAAAAAAGAAAGCTCACCATACTAGGTAAAATAACTTTTTGCATTTCCAAAATTAATATTCCCTTTAACAGTTCTAGACAATTCGGAGCAGGAGACTTTAAAGCAAATTATACGCATTATGTGTGATTTTCTCTGGGATTCAAAGCCTGATAAAATTAGTAGAAAAGTTATTGTTAAAACGTTCGAAGAAGGCTGGCTAAAAATGATAGAATTTGAATCGTGTATTGATGCACTAAAGGCTACATGGGTCAAAAGACTTGCAGAAACTGAAAATCACGGAAAATGGAAAGTACTATATTTTAATTATTTGAAGCCTTTTGGTGGTGTACATATATTTGAAGAAAATGTAAACCAAACAGACGTAAAACATTTGATAAAAAATAAATTGTTGACAGATGTTCTTAAATCATGGTGCAAGCTAAACTTCTGCGGTAATCCAGAAACAATATCAAAGCAAATTTTATGGAACAATTCGAAAATAAAAGGTAATGGAAGAATGTTTTACTACAAGGAATGGGCTAATAAGGGGATTAAATATATAGAACAACTATACGATTATAGAACTACATCACGATTATAGAACTACATCATTCTTTAATTTTACAAAAATAAAAGAACTATTTGATGTTAGTAATAACGATTACCTAAAATACTTCAAACTGATTTCGTGCATTCCTGAAGACTGGAGAACACGAATTAACAAGAGCTGTAGGAGAACAGCATAGCTCGACTACGAGGGTTGTCGATGTACACATAGCTTGACAAACAAGGTGGCTGCGGCCTGCATAAAAACCTTAACCAAGGTTGACTAAAAACATTAACCAAGGGAAATTAAGTAAGTAATTCAAGGTTAAATGTAGATTAATGTCAGATATAGGTCAGGGGTTATTGATGTACATCACTAGGAGATAAAGTTTTCCAAGTATGGTTGCTGTAGGCCCAGGAGTATTCCATATACAAGCTTGAGTAAAAACCGTAACCAAGGGGAGATAACTAAGTAATCCAAGGATAAAAGTAGGTCAAGGTCAAATATAGGTCAGGGATTATTGATGTACATCACTAGGAGATGAAGTTGTCCAAGTATGGTTGATGTAGGCCCAGAAGTATTCCATATACAAGCTTGACTATAAACATTAAGCAAGTAATTCAAGGTTAAATGTAGGTGAAGGTAAAATAAAGGTCAGGGGTTATTGATGTACATCCCTATGATAAAAAGTTATCCAAGTATGGTGTCTGTATGCACAATAGTATTCCATCTACAAGTTTGACTAAAAACCTTAACCAAGGTTGAGTAAAAACCTTAATCAAGAGGAATTAAGTAAGTAATTTAAGGTTAAATGTAGGTCAAGGTCAAATATAGGTCAGGGGTTGTTAATGTACATCACTAGGAGATGAAGTTGTCCAAGTATGGTTGGTGTAGGGCCATGAGTATTCCATCTACAAGCTTGACTAAAAACCTTAACCAAAGAGAATTAAGTAAGTAATTCAAGAGGAAATGTAGGTCAAGGTCAAATATAGATCAGGGGTTATTGATGTACATCACTATGAGAAAAGGTTGTCCAAGTATGGTGTCTGTATGCACAATAGTATTCCATGTACAAGCTTGAGTAAAAAGCTTAACCAAGGTCGAGTAAAAACCTTAACCAAGGGGAATTAAGTAAGTAATTCAAGGTTAAATGTAGGTCAAGGTCAAATATAGGTCAGGGGTTATTGATGAACATCACATTTAGGAGATGAAGTTGTCCAAGTATGGTTGGTGTAGGGCCAGGAGTATTCCATCTACAAGCTTGACTAAAAACGTTAACCAAGGGGAATTAAGTAAGTAATTCAAGAGGAAATGTAGGTCAAGGTCAAATATAGATCAGGGGTTGTTGATGTACATCACTAGGAGATGAAGTTGTCCAAGTATGGTGGATGTAGGGCCAGTAGTATTCCATATAGAAGGTTGACTAAAAACCTTAACCAAAAGGAATTAAGTAAGTAATTGAAGAGGAAATGTAGGTCAAGGTCAAATATATATCAGTGGTTATTGATGTACATACCTATGAGAAAAGGTTGTCGAAGTATGGTGTCTGGATGCACAATAGTATTCAATGTACAAGCTTGAAAAAAAACCTTAACCAAGGTTGACTAAAAACCTTAACCAAGGGGAATTAAGTAAGTAATTCAAAAGGAAATGTAGGTCAAGGTCAAATATAGATGAGGGGTTATTGATGTGCATCACTAGGATATGAAGTTTTCCAAGTATGGTGGGTGTAGGGCCAGTAGTATTGCATATACAAGCTTGACTAAAAACCTTAACCAAGGTTGACTAAAAACCTTAACCAAGGGGAATTAACCAAGTAATTCAAGAGGAAATGTAGGTCAAGGTCAAATATAGATCAGGGGTTATTGATGTACATCACTAGGAGATGAAGTTTTCCAAGTATGGTGGGTGTAGGTATACAAACTTGACTAAAAACCTTAACCAAGGCGTGACGGTGACGCCGACGCCGACGCCGACGCCGACGCCGACGCCGACGCCGACGCCGACGCCGACGTCGGGGTGACAACATAAGCTCTACTTATTCTTCGAATAGTCGAGCTAAAAATGAAAGAATAAACACGATTAATACAAAGATACTATTAATATAACAACTAAAAACCACGACAAAATGTAATAAGAAGCTATATAACATGTTTCTTAATCAACAGAAACCGGTTGTGCATAAAGCCAAGACAAAATGGGATGACGAATTCGCGGATAAAAATATAAATTGGAAGATAGTCTACACAAATCATTTTACAAACACTATAAGTTCTAAACTTAGGAATTTTCAGTGCAAATTTTTGATGAGAATTGTTGCTACAAACGATTATTTACTTAAGTGTAACATTGTCAGCTCCAATTTGTGTGATTTTTGCGCCATGGCTCCAGAAACAAATAAGCACCTTTTTTTGGGAATGCACTATAAGCCAACATTTTTAGTCACAGCTGAATACATTTTTAAACAATAATAATATTGTACGAAATTTTGATTGGCACACTGTTTGCTTCGGGCAATATGAGCAAGACAACAAGTTTTTTCAACTTTTGTATCATACTAGGAAAATACTTTATATATACATGTAAATTGCGAAACACGGAACCTAAATTTCCAGAGTTTATGTCTTACCTAAAGGCAACACAAAATATTGAAAAAGAAATTGCAATGAATAGAAATAAGCTCATAGTTCATGAACGAAAATTGAATGTTATCCAATTAGACTAACACTCATTTAGAGATACACGAACCTTCTGAGTATACATACAAATATTACAGTTAGGTATAACAGCATATACCGTAATAGTATTGTATCGTGATGTGTTGCTCAAATATTATTCACGAAACCTATTTCACCATATCTCATTTTCAACTCTATTCTCTCGTCTAAATAACATTCTTAAATAAATCCAACCTAACAATGTATGAACAATACGTTATAATCTATAATTATTTACAATACATGTACTCATAGTTGATTGTAAACTAGAAATGGACGCTTGTCGACAAGCGCATGTGTATCCCCCTCCCCAGATACACAAGTAGTTTGAAAAAAGGGTGTTCGAGTTATGCTCCGGAGACAAAATCAGGGACGGAAAAAACAAAGGGAGATAACTAAAAAATTAGTGATGCAAGAGTTGTCATTCCTTTAGGGTTGTGGTCTATGCATGTGTTAGGTTTCATGAAAATATTCCAAAGGGTGTTCGAGTTATGCTCCAGACACGAAATCAGTGCACGAAACCACAAAGGGAGATAACTAAGAAATTAACGACGCAAGAGTTGTCATTCTTAAGTGCGACACACCTTTGGGTCGTCTTCTATGCATGTGTGAAGTTTAATAAACTAGAAAATGTGTTCATAGAACACGGATGTCCCACATATCGCTTTGATAATAAATGAGGCCAAATTCCAAGTCAAAATTTTCTTTTACCTGAGAGTTAAAGTTTTTGAAGCACCAAGTATGTGACCTTGAACCCTGGGCTTGGCGGGGGCAGGACAAACGTGGATTTGGCACAGGGCGGTAGAGGACCATTAGAGCAATGCATATATGAAATATGAAGCTGATCCGTGAAAGAAAACAGAAATTATAAGATATTTACCTGAGCGTTAAAGTTTTTGAAGCACTAAGTATGTGATGTTAACCCTGGGCTTGGCGGGGGTGGGACGAACGTGGATTTGGCACAGGGCGGTAGAGGACCATTAGAGCAACGCATATATGAAATATGAAGTTGATCCGTGAATGGAAAGAAAAATTATAAGATATTTACCTGAGCATTAAAGTTTTTTGAAGCACCAAGTATGTGACCTTGACCCTGGGATTGGCGGGGGCAGGACGAACGTGGATTTGGCACAGGGCGATAGAGGACCATTAGAGCAACGCGTATATGAAATATGAAGATGATCCATGAAAGGAAACAGAAATTATAAGATATTTACCCGAGCGTTAAAGTTTTTGAAGCACTAAGTATGTGACCTTGACCCTGGGCTTGGCGGGGGCAGGACGAACGTGGATTTGGCACAGGGCGGTAGAGGACCATTAGAGCAACGCGTATATGAAATATGAAGTTGATCCGTGAATGGAAATAAAAATTATAAGATATTTACCTGAGCGTTAAAGTTTTTGAAGCACCAAGTATGTGACCTTGACCCTGGGATTGGCGGGGCAGGACGAACGTGGATTTGGCACAGGGCGGTAGAGGACCATTAGAGTAATGCGTATATGAAATATGAATATGATCCATGAAAGAAAACAGAAAGTATAAGATATTTATCCGAGCGTTAAAGTTTTTGAAGCACTAAGTATGTGACCTTGACCCTGGGCTTGGCGGGGGCAGAACGAACGTTGATTTGACACAGGGCGGTAGAGGATCATTAGAGCAATGCATATATGAAATATGAAGCTGATCCGTGAAAGAAAACAGAAATTATAAGATATTTACCTGAGCGTTAAAGTTTTTGAAGCACTAAGTATGTGATGTTAACCCTGGGCTTGGCGGGGGTGGGACGAACGTGGATTTGGCACAGGGCGGTAGAGGACCATTAGAGCAACGCATATATGAAATATGAAGTTGATCCGTGAATGGAAAGAAAAATTATAAGATATTTACCTGAGCATTAAAGTTTTTGAAGCACCAAGTATGTGACCTTGACCCTGGGCTTGGCGGGGGCAGGACGAACGTGGATTTGGCAAAGGGCGGTAGTGAACCATCAGAGCAATGTGTATATGAAATATGAAGCAGATCGGTCGAAGGATGAAGAAATTATGAGACATTTACCCGAGTGTTAAAGTTTTGTGACGGACGGACGGACGGACGGACGGGAGGACGGGACGCACGTTCCTACGAATGAATACTTGCCTGGGCCCGAAAGCAATTTTCACTGGCCCGAACGTATTATACAATTATTGACTAGTGAGCCATAGAATATCAGATTATATTCTATGGCTCACTAGTCAATAATTGTTTTATTATATGATAATAGTCCGTATATAGCACTTACGACCTTATTCTACTAGACAAAAATTGAAAAAGAATTTGAAAAAAAATGATTTTTTTTTTTTTTAAATTAAAAATAATAATGCTTGCTACTGGAGCCCAGAATTTTTTTATAATAGTCCTATATTTATCTACATATATCTGCACAGGTCCACATAATGCCACAATATTTTCAACACAGTTTACGGAAATGTAATATACAAAAAAAAAAATAATAATAATAATGCTCGCTACTGGAGCCCAGAATTTTTGTTAATAGTCCTATATTTATCTACATATATCTGCACAGGTCCACATACTGCCACAATATTGTCAACACAGTTTACGGAAATGTAATAATGTACCTGTATAAATTACCTGTAATAAGTTAGTGGTCAGTTAAAAAATTGAAAAAGAATGTAAATAGTAAAAAAAAAAATAGAAAAAAAAAATTAAATTTAAAAAAAATAAAAGAATAATGCTCCCTACTGGAGCCCAGAATGTTTTTTAATAGTCCTATATTTATCTACATATCATATATATACAGGTCCACATATTGCCACAATATTTTCAACACAGTTTACGGAAATGTAATATAATCATTTACCTGTATAAATTACCTGTAAGTGGTCAGTGGTCAGTTGCACATGCTAGCACATGCACAGGTGAATAGTCTGTATATAGCACTTACGACCTTATGCTACTAGACAAAAATTGAAAAATAATTTGAAAAAAAAAATGAAAAAAAAAATGAAAAAAAAAATGGAAAAAAAAAGTTTAAAAATAATAATGCTTGCTACTGGAGCCCAGATTTTTTTTGTAATAGTCCTATATTTATCTACATATATCTGCACAGGTCCACATAATGCCACAATATTTTCAACACAGTATCCAATGAAGTAATTTACCTGTATAAATCACCTGTGGTCAACAGTGGTCAAGCACTGGACATCTGCACATGCTAGCCCATGCTAGCACATGGTTCTCCCAATCTCTATTGTTCTCTCTACAGGTAAGGTGTACAGAGCACACGAGAAAAGGTGTACAGAGCAGACGAGAAAACGGGTCTTCATGCATTATTGTCCAGTTTGTAGAGTGCGTAAAACAAAAAAGGGAGATAACTCAAAAATTAGCTACGCAAGAGTTGTCATTCTTGTGCGCGACACACCTCCGGGTCGTGGTCTATGCATGTGTGAAGTTTCATGAAAATATCCCAAAGGGTGGTCGAGTTATGCTCCGGACAGGAAATCAGTGCGCGCAACAAAAAAAAGGGAGATAACTAAAAAATTAGCTATGCAAGAGTTGTCATTCTTGTGCACGACACACCTTCGGTTCGTGGTCTAATTGAATGTGTTAAGTTTCATAAAAATATTCCAAAGGGTGTTCGAGTTATGCTCCGGACAAGAAGTGTCTGCGGCGGACGCGGACGCGGACGCGGCGCGCTGTCAAATCCATAGTATCCCCCGACGGAGTCCGGGGGATACAACAAGGAGTGTAACCTATAAATGCATGTTGTTAAACTGCTTGTAACTCATGTATTGTTTGTATATGACTATGTATGGAAATAAAAAACTTAAAACTGAAAAAAAAAACAAAAAAAAACATGACGAACAACCGTAGCTCAGGTACAAGCGGATTTAATAAAAATGTTTTGGCATAAACTGGGTGATTTCATTTGTAGGGCAATACATTATAGCTATCAGAAGGGTGAACTATCTATAACTCAACGGCAGGGTATAATAACACTAATCCCAAAAGAAAATAAATCTCGAAATTTTCTTAAAAAATTATAGACCTATTTCATTATTAAACACAATTTACAGAATGGCATCAGCATCTATCGCAAATAGAATAAAAACAGTATTAGACTAATTAATAAATGGGGACCAAACAGGATTTATTTCAGGAAGATACATGGGGGAAAACACTAGGCAGGTATACGACATTATGCAATATATTGAAAAAAACGATATCCCAGGACTTCTTCTTCTTATAGAATTTGAGAAAGCATTTGACTCTATATCGTGGAACTTTATTCATAAAGTACTTCGCTACTTTAAATTCGGACCAAATATTAGGCAATGGATTACATTATTCTACAAAAATGCTGAACTCTCAGTTAATCAACACTGTAACCTCTCACCTTTTTTTTCAATACATCGAGGCTGTCGTCAGGGGGACCCACTCTCACCGTACATATTTATCTTATGCGCAGAAATACTTGCAATCAGAATACGCAAAAATCAGAAAATTAAAAGAATTAAAATAAATGGAACAGAATATAAACTAACACAGTTTGCAGATGACACTATTGCCTTCTTGGATGGATCAAGTGAATCACTAAATGAAACACTTAATGAACTGGAAATGTATGCCCATATGTCAGGACTTAAAGTTAATTTTGATAAAACACAAGTTATTAGGATTGGGGCAAATTTTTTTAGCCAAGACTCAATAAAAACAAAATGGAAACTAAAGTGGGGAAATAACAGATTTAAATTGCTTGGAATTACTTTGATACAGATTTAGAAAAAATTGTGGACATAAATTTCTCGGAAAAAATGAAGCTCATAAAAGAAAAAATCAACAGCTGGAACAAAAGGTACTTAACACCATCAGGCCGAATCACAGTCATAAAGTCTCTTCTTCTCCCATCTTTAAATCACCTGTTTATATCCATTCCTAACCCAAGTCAAAGATGTGTTAAAGATATCAGCAGCATTATGTATATTTTTTTATGGCAAGGTAAATCACGAGTAAAAGGCACTATCACATGCAAAAAATATGAGGATGGCGGACTAAAAATGACAAATATTGAGGACTATATATCATCTTTAAAAACAATATGGGTAAGAAGAATAGTGTGCAACAAATACAAATTTATAAACATTTTAAATACAGAAATTGATACAGATAATATTTTTAAATTGGGAGATATGTACATCCAACAAAAAATAGGAAAAATGTCAAACCTTTTTTGGCAGGATGTTCTAAAAGCTCATCTAAAATTACAAAATAAGCTTAAGCCGATAAACATGGATGCATTTCTTTCTAGCCCATTATTTTTTAATAAGGACATAACATGTGGGACAACCTTCTTCAATAAGGCATGGTTTGAAAATGGAATATGTTTTATAAATGACATTATCAAAATTGATGGAACATTTGCCTCTCAAAATCTACTTAAAAACAATTTCAACATAAATATAAACTTTCTTCAATATTATGGCCTTGTCAAAGCAATAAAAGATTGAGGTAAAAGCTTGAAACTTAACAATAACGAAAAAAAGTTAGAAATGCCATTTACTCCATACAAACTAAAAATATACCTAAAAATCAAAACCGTGACAAACGACATGTATCTCGCATTAAACTCCAATTCTGAAACTCCAGCTGGTAAAATTAAATGGAACTCCACCTATAATTTTAACAATGAAACATGGAAGAAAATATATTTATGGCCGCATATCATAACAAAAGACACAACTCGAAAATGGTTCCAGTACCGAATAAACCACAATATTCTGGCCACAAATGATTTCCTAAATCAGATTCAAATTGCAAGTAGTCCATTATGTACATTCTGTAAGAAGTTTTTGGAAACAATAAAACATTTGTTTTGGGATTGTGAGGCTACACAAAACATATTTATGGAACTTCAAGAATGGTTAGCGTTAAAAAATATAACTATTACAATTAATGAAAAATCATTCATCTTTGGGATTTACGAAAAAACAATAAGTATCTTCAAACAATTAATACTATTAGAAACTAAATACCATCTCTATTATTGCCGATGTTCAAAAGTAGTTCCAAGTCTCAGCGTACTGAAGCATCGAATTCAACTAATGTATGAAACACACAGGAAGGCAGCAATAATGGACAACACATTTGAAAACTTTACAAAAATTTGGGAAGAATTTATCATTTCACAAGTTTAATTTATATAACAAAAATACCAAAATAAGATTTCAACTTCAGTTGAGCTAGTTGCGGGTGCTATAACAAAACTCTGCTTTTGTGCTTATTTTTATTTCTTTGTTTTAACGCCTTCCCCACCCCCACCCCACCCCCCATTCCATCTCATATTATAGGTTTGGGAAATAAAGCAATTATAATATGAATCTAGTAGAAGAATATAATGTACACAGAGTAATACAGGTTCAAGTAAAGACCATGACCTGACGGAACCAGTCGTGTTTTGTTTTTATAACCAGTGTGGTGATCGAAACAGATTGTTTATTGGCTTGTCAATATATAATGTTAACAACTTGAACAGTGAACCCTTTCAGCCGTAAATAACTGGAATGGATTATAATATGTTAATTTTCGGTCAATTGCATTCATCACAAAATACTTTTCAAATAATCGATTTATAAGATGTTTTTTGGTTTTTTTTCAACAAATATAAAAATTACTTGCAAAGAGTGCAGATCCTGATGATACAGCTCATCATGAGCCGGCTTGTCTTGGTCTACACTGTTTAAAAACACCTAAATGGATGTAGTGTTGAAAAGGTTAACACATGATTTAAGCATGTAGATACACAGTAGGATTGAACTTCACTTTTTGCAGAATGGGGCTGGTTCAGTCGGATCATGGGTAATATGAATGATAACATATAATCAATTACATGTATTGCATATGCTAAATCAAACTTTGGCTGTTGCAGTGCTGGAGAGTGACATTGTCATCTGCGGGTATATTATAAGTATTACTGTTTATTTCAATAACATGGGCAAGTTTTTATTGCAAATTCAAGTCTCTCATTAGTGACGATTCTAATGTACCACTCAACCATGAAGTCTTAAAAAATACTAGAACAGTGAGTTCTACCCAGTACTGCAAGAGTAAAAGAGGGTGAATATCTGTAATTGTATATTTTGTAGTTGTACCTGATTATTGCATGTATATTATGTACGGTTTGTGGGGATGGCCCCGACCCACCACAAACCTATTACGGGAAAAATAAATATTTTGAAAAAAGAAAGAAAAAAAGTAAAAAAGAAAAAACAAATTACAAATAATTTGCCATGCACATTGTTTTTTTAATCTAGTGGTAGTATTCAGTTTTTGTCGGGTCCGAACTAATTCGGGAACGAAGTCGGGATTTAGCACAGACAAATTCTCACTAAATAAGTACCTGTTTCTGCTGTTGTTGGTGTTAGCAGAAGCATTACAGTCTGTATTCTGTAAATCCATCGATGTTTATCGATGACATTGTCATTTTATAAGGTTTAAACACAGTTTTCTATTGTAAACACGTGGTTTTACGAAGTCAAATAAACTCAGTATTAACAGTTTGGCAGCCAAGCCTTGAAAATGAATTTGATTGGTCGAAATTGATGGCGACTTACCAATGAAATGTCCGGTTGTGGTCAATTTCGACCAACAGAGGTCATTCGAGGTTAATCCCTTCGGCGGGTATAAAAGCTCTCGATGTTCGTTACTCGTTGGCAGATCAACTCTGCTAGAATTGTATCGACTTAGATACCGAGCCTCAGGTAGTGAACCACCAAAACCACAATCCCTTTATTTTGGTTTCTTTTCACAAAACATTTAATTAGATAAATCCACCCGATACTTAGTTAAATTCTCCAACCTAGAACGTATTATTTTATATTATTTCCTGCCAATAAATACTCTTGTGAAACAGTACAAATGATAAAATATTGAAATATAATTGATTTGCTTTTCCCTTTTAAATACTCTGGCCCTCTGGCGTAAATAAATCAAGCCGATTGCCCCATACCTGGGACTGATAGTTGCAATTACATCCGAGAGTCACCTATAATTTTCCTCAGTCCCATTCAGTCACAGTATAGTCCCCCAGTCCCACTCTAGCCACCCTTCACAACAGACCACAACATCCCCAGTCCCGACAATACATCAAAAAATCAGAACCTAGGAACGATCACGTGCCTAGGGTAGGGATAAATAGCGGATACCAACTTAAACAACAACGCGAAGTACATTCCAGACAGGGAGCCACACCACGTCCCTACCACAATAGGAATTAAATAAGTTCCACCATTTCTAAACATTACGAGTGCCCGCTATACAGATATAATCATTTAGTAATACATGTAATTATTTTACTGATAGTGACTCGCCGTTGTATCAGGCTATTTTCATATGCACATGAGGCATGCTATTTTTTAAATATTTATATTAATTAAATACGTCACCTGAAAATATAATATTTTGGACGGAGTATAAAGTATGATCATTGCACATCAAAAAATAAATATAGAGAATAAATAGTAATGTCCGTTAACATTTTAAGGATACAAAGTTATCGCCCCTGATATCGGAGTGGAAATTTACGTCTGATACAAAATGTATAATACTACGTGAGGTAATGGTGAATAAAGTTTATTTTGCCAGAAAATGTCCCAGATGATGTCTCTGATATAAAGAACATTTGTGCCTACTGAGTGGGCATGTACCTTTAATCTGACATTTTCCTTTTTATGTTATCGTGCATCAGAGCGATAAGCTCCTCTGATATGGAGAGTAATGGGGGTAATTTGGTCATAGTGTCAAGATGCATGTATTATGTCTACCTGTGAGTTATACAGATGCATCTTGAACCTCCGGAAGTAAAACCATTGATCGTAATACTCGTCCATAACTAGGTCGCTGTACTTTTCCTCCGCGTCGAACCCAAACGAGTGAAATTTCTCATTTGGGCGGAATAATATACAGGACGGCGTCTTCAATGATATGTTTGGATTGGCTCCTGGTGACCACTGGCTAGCGTGAATCTGTTAAAATAGAGAAAAGAAAACATATATGGGGAAGATGTGTTGAATATGGAAGTGTTCTGGTGCTAATTATCTCCTAATTAGGACGTATTATCTCCTAATTAGGAGAATTATGACTTATTATCTCCTAATTAGGACTTACTATATCCTAATTAGGACTTAGTATCTCATAATTAGGAGTTAGTATCACCTAATTAGGAGATAAAAAATTATTTAATATTGACACATATGGTAAGTCCTAATTAGGAGATAGTAAGCCCTAATTAGAAGATAGTAAGTCCTAATTAGGAGATATTAAGTCCTAATGAGGACATAATAAGTCCTAATTAGGAGTCCTAATTAGTAGATACTAATTCAAAATTATGAGATACTATCTCATAATTAGGAGTTACTATCTCCTTATTAGGACTTAGTGTCTCCTAACCAGGACGCTTCCATATTTGAAGGTTCACACAATTTAAATGAAACAAACGAAAATGAATGGAAAACGAAGTGAAAATGATCGTTTTGTACAACGTATAAATAGAAAACATTATCAGTTGTGTTTTCTGTTCGTGAAAACGATATTCTCGTTTAAATTAACGTTTATTTTCGTTGCGAAACGTTCAGCTACGTGGAAACATATGAGACAAGCCATGCGAGTTTGTACCGAGTAAGAAGATGTGTGATTGTTCATAAAAACTAGTTTACAGGAACTGTGATATTTTCTGTAACTGACGTCGAATGTTGACGAAATGTTCATAGCAAATGCGGCTAACCCGACATTTCTGCAAGTTCTGCTTACATGCATGTCGCCCTGCGTTGCAGACATACATTTCGGGATAGGTTTCGGCTTGCTTCCGCTTTCTTTGGTATTGTATTGCAACATAAACGATGGTATCACGGGACAGTTGAAAACGCATCCCCGCGTCCCAGCCACCGCTGACCCAAATAATTTCAGATGACCCTTGTGATAAATGTCTAAAAATCACTGACAGAAACGCATGATACAATAACTATTTCAGAAGCTCTTTTCTTAACTACTTATATTCGCACTTTTTCGAAATTACCCCACTCACTGCATGGTTGGGTGCGAAATTTCTCTCGCGAACGACATTCCACGAGTATGAATGCCTGATCGGAAGCTAAAACCGGCTTTGGGACCACAGGTTGAAGTAACGGACCAAGGTCTATAAATACATTAAATAAGCCTAAAAGTATCAATAAGTGGAAAAAAATCAGTTGAAAAAAGAAAATGTACTCCCTGTTAGAACACAATACAAGGTGCCTATGTTTTTAATGGTCCGTACTCGGACGGCCTCGAGACACCCGACTCTCACGAAACAGTCAACCGATTTATATCATTTCCGCCAATTGCAGAAGTTAGGTAAATGTTAGCCCTCCGCAACGATATATTCCCCGATGCGCTATGTCAACACGTTTTCGAGCTAGAGATTATTTTGTTCAGCAAAATTCCGCATTTATCTTACGTCGTAATACTTCGGTAACATGTGTTGGGCCTATACTACTATATGACAGCGCAAACATCTGCTTCAAACTACACATTTACGTCGTCCGGGCTCGTTAAGAAACAGTTTGCATCGAAACAACATTGTTTCCAATCGAACACTTGATCAAACCTACATTCTAATGCACCGAAAATAGAAAGCACGCATCTGATTGGTCAATTGAAATCAGAGCCTATAAAATATGAAACATCACAGCATATAAAATCTCCGTTTTATCAGCCTGTGTTTTACAACTTGACAAATGTATGTAACCCTACGCGCTTTTGTAAACAATGGCCAGCGGCGGGGAATGCAAATATTTCCAAATTAATTTCGGTACATTTTCGGTTATCCATTCTGACATATTGACATGTACAACCCAAAGCGGAAAAGAGAATCTACCAACGACTGACAAACGTGGCTTCAGAGTGGTGGCCCTTCAACAAATTCCCAAAAATATTACCCCACCCGTCCAAAATGCAGAAGAATTTAATAAAGTGCTCAAATGCAAACTCAATATGCCAGTACCAGCCTATAACTTTACGAATTCCAATGTGCACATTCATGGCTATACATAATAAACTGTATTGCAGATGGATATTCAACTGAATTAGGCGTAAATCCAGGGAAATCCTAGGCCTGATGACACAACAAGTTGTTGCTGACATTTACTTTGTAAAATCACACGAACCCAATGCAGAATTGTTGGCATTTCTTTAAATGAATAAAAGCAAATAACTGTTGCAACTACACATACAAAAGCAATACAATAGTTAAAATAAACATTACAGTTGAATAAATGTATAGATGTCTTTGAAAATGTCCCGTTAATCTCTATTTGAAACGGGAATATTCTTCGGCGGAGTTACATTTCTTCAAATTCATTTGGAGTGAGGCGGTTATCGATATGACAACAACCTGCTGACGAGTGACGTAATGAAAAATATCACTGTTCGTGATATGCTATCACTGTTCGTGATATGCTACGACGTTTATCGAAAGCGGGGAGCACACTAGGTGCATTAGAATGGGGATAACCATGCTTTGTTTTTCGATTTGGAGCGGTATGTGGGAGGTTTTATGGTCTGTGAATCAGTTTTACGGCGACGCTAACGCGTCGCCGTAAAACTGATTCACAGACCATAAAACCTCCCACATACCGCTCCAAAAGCGTCGCCGTAAAACTGATTCACAGACCATAAAACCTCCCACATACCGCTCCAAATCGAAAAACAAAGCATGGTTATCCCCTAATTTATACCTGTCCAATGCGTCGTCACGACAGACAATTCGCAAGTATGCGAAAACTCCAGGTACGGTGACTAACATTATGTCACAAATAAAGTGGGCATCCCTAGAGCAGAGGAGACAAGCTTGTCGTCTCACCCGCTTCTATGTTGCGGTATCCCTCTCCCACTACTTGACACCGCAAACAAGGCATACACGACACAGTCATCACCTCGCTTTCCAAAAACTTATTGATACTTTTTGGGTATATTTAATGTATTTCTATGCCTTGGGATGTTACTTCAACCTGTGCTTGGAACGGTGTCATAACCACCTAGAGCCTCAATATTTCGCTACTGGAACTGGTATGTGATGTCCAAAATGTGCATTGTTGATTTCAGATTATTTCGGACGAACCCACTTTATGGACACCGCCATTTGCAATGGTGTTAGAGCAAGCAGAGCTGAAATTGGGAAATCATTTCCAACTGTCCCGTGAGACCTATAATAGTTTATATAGCAATACCAAAGAACACAGAAGCATGCCGAACGCGTATGCATTGAATATGATTCTACCCACTTTCTGTATGAAATCAGTAAGCTCGTATAATAAATACCATTAAATAAACACTCATTTAAGGAATAAAACCATAGGCTGTTGAGTTTACTGTATTATGAACAACAGTTGGTCTGTTTAAAGTGCGTGGGAGTCCCACGGTTTTATTACTTATATTTACACTGCATTTTCGGGTAGTTTCAAAGATTTAAATAACAATATACGGCGTAAAAGTTAGGAATCTTATTGTTTTACGTCGTTGTGTCGTAATTCATGGAACAGCAACGTTGCCAGTCAATAGCGTGATGTTATTGACAACGACACTGAACTTCACGTAATCTAATGACTTCAAACAAACTTTAACGAATCAACAACGTCGTGCGACGTCAAGTGGGGCTAATGTAATGTACTGGGATATGAACGCAATACGTTGAATGGGAGTTTCCATTATGAATTCAAGGACAGTGTAAATATTTGTGATTGTAACTGGATAAATGGGGCTTATGGGATGCGTGACTAGTGAAGCTCCTGATCAAATATCACACTCCTCTAACCTGATAACCATATATAGGTCTTAGAAACATGATAGGCGTTTCATTGATGTAGAGGTGAACAATGCAGATCCTAATCAGTATGTGCGGATGCAGAGGCTGATCCGGATCTACATCGGGCGTAAAACCAAAATGCACCATTTCTTCAGTCACAGTAACATTTACGATCGTCTGTATGTTGCATATTTTACGTACCTTTAGTGGATCCTTCTCGAACTCATGGCGAAAGGAAAATGCGTAGCCAGAGAAAGTAGTTCCAAAGTCAATGGCGGCAACAATAAGCGGGTTACGAGGCTTCCCTTGCTGTTGATCTGCCATCTTGGCTGATGTTTCACGGATGCCGAGAACGATATTCCAATGTTTCACGAAGGCTGTGAACGATATTAGATGTTTCCGAAGGCGTGAACGATATTCCAATGTTTCACGAAGGCTGTGAACGATATTTAGATGTTTCACGAAGGCTGTGAACGATATTTAGATGTTTCATGAAGGCTGTGAACGATATTCTAATGTTTCACGAAGGCTGTGAACGACATTTAAATGTTTCATGAAGGCTGTGAACGATATCAAACTGTTTCACGAAGTCAGTCATAGTACTCAGGGGCGGATCTGGAGGGGGTCAGGGTTGAACCCCCCCCCCCCCCCCCCCCCCCCCCCCCCCCCCCCCCCCCCAACCCCCCCCCCCCCCCCCCCCCCCCCCCCCCCCCCCCCCCCCCCCCCCCCCCCCCCCTGTTTCAGGCCCCCCCCCCCCCCCCCCCCCCCCCCCCCCCCACCACGGAGTTTACATAGATCACAGTTTATCACCAGTTGGAGTCTGAATTTAAATGCCGTAAAACACAGGAAAGTGCATTTCTGGACATCTAGAGTTCAACATTTGTCCTGGGGGCATGCCCCCGGACTCCCTCTAGCATACCCGCTTCACTCTGTGGAGCTCCAAAATAGGACAACACCCCCCCCCCCCCCCGATCCCCAAATCCTGGGTCCGCCCCTGGTACTATATTAAAAGTTCCAGCACTGTCCTTATCTACTACAAGGTACAGTTAGAGAGGCATCAATTTGTGTGCATGCACAAACTATTTTCGACCGATCGCAGCTAGATGGTGCGGGGGGCATGCCCACCACAGATTTTAATGGATATGCGAAACCCTGCATTCTGGGGCATTATAAAGCATTTTCACCAATATAGTGAGAGAATGTTTATATCTAGGTGTACACTTAGATCTACGTTAGTCAACTTTTTTTCAAAATGATGTGCAGGCCCGGGCCTTTTGGCCTAAAGACAGCTACGCCCCTGCCTTCACTGCACCTGTAGCATATTTCACCAACATTGCAAAATATACTTATCTTGCTACATTGTAAGTACAAATTGAGGGGAGAAATTTCCAATTTAAGGATAAATTTATTAATTTTCATTATATTGAATTTATTACATTATCGCAGCCATTTTGGCTGTGATAATGTAATAAATTCAATATAATAATTCTGCATACTTTTAATCATCAAATATATGCAGTCGATAATTCTATATTAAATTATGCATTTCGGGATAAATAAATGATTATTCCCTCGAAGGATACTTTGCTAGATAAGTATGCTTAGCAATTTTGATGAAATCGGCTACTGGTCCCTTGGCGCCAGGTGTGAAATTCACGTGTGATTTACTGCCGCGGCTAGCTTAGAAAATCTCAGCTCTACAGATGTGTTTTACTATTTCATTTGTCTTTTATATTTTCTGTATCCGTGAGAGCCGAGACCCTTATAGTGTAAAATGTAGTCACAATAACAGCCCAACTTGTCCTGGCGTTTTGCTACACAGTCTGACGAATGAGACGTTTAACACTTCACAGTCGTGTTAAAAACATTCATAGACCAATAATACACATGTAGGTATACATAGTTTGACATTGGTTATCATTTTCCATTTGTGTAGCAAAACACCAGGACAAATTGGGCTGTTATTGCGACTAAATTTTACACTATAAGGGTCTCAGCTCTCACGGATACAGAAAATATAACAGACAGATGAAATAGTAAAACACATCCGTAGAGGTGAGATTTTTTAAGATATGCCGCGGCATGAATTATTCCCTAGGAATGGATTCAACATTAACCCTTAGAATGTGGAGAAACAAAAAATGTCGTCTGCTTTTGTTTTATACTTTATATTCTTTCTCACTAAAGACATGGTTTGACAGCCCTTTAGAATCATTTCCATTGGAAACGATTCTAAAGTGCTGTTAAACCATGTTTTTGATGTGAAAAATGGAAAAGAAACCATGAACAGCAAACGACAAATTTAATATGCGTATTTTACAATCTACATAATATATTTTTGGGAACGGCATTTACTGGGAATTGTTAATGAAACTAAATGACAAACATTATGAACACTGCTCCTAACACTATTACAAATTTGGGCATGTGACGTTCTTACCTTACCGTCTCTACACTGTGTAGAAATGGCGGAATGAAATTCAAGGTTCTTAATTTTCGTCTCGACGCCAAAAGAGACGAAAAATACCTAACAATGCGCCATATTTGTTTTATATCCGACACAGGGTAGACTGACACAGGCCCACAGTATTACGCTCGTTAAATAAGGTATAAATAAAAATAAAATTAAAGATAAAACTGCTTGAACTGTCAAAAAATGAAATGAAATAAACAATAACACACGCTAGTAATTAAAATTTGGTTATGACATTGAAGGCGACAAATCAAATATATAATATAGAATAACTATAGGCAGTAAGTGTAATCCCCTATTCTTACATACCCGAGTGAGAGTGTTACCTTATTTCTGAATATCCACCTACAATGACATACAAGCTGTCTGTGTAATCGGGTGGTTTGGTGTAGCAGTAAATAGGCGATATGTACGGAAGCCCATTAGGGCCACTTCACTTTTTTTTATTTCCATTTATTCAAGATCTTTTCTTGAATTTTCAAGATCTTTTCTTGAATTTTCAAGATACTTTCTTGAATTTTCGAGATCTTTTCTTGAATTTTCAAGATCTTTTCTCGAATGTTCAAGTTCTTTTCTCGAATTTTCAAGATCTTTTCAGATCGTTTCTAATAAACATGTTTCAAGATATTTTCTTGAATTTTCAAGTTCTTTTCTTGAATTTTCGAGATCTTTTCCTGAATTTTCAAGATACAAGAAAAGATGTTGAATAAATGGAAATAAAAAAAAATGAAGTGGCCATAAAGGGCTTCGCTTTTTTTTAATTTCCATTTATTCCAGATGTTTTCTTGAATTTTCAAGTTCTTTTCTTGAATTTTCGAGACTTTTTCTTGAATTTTCAAGATACTTTCTTGAATTTTCGAGATCTTTTCTTCAAGAAAAGATCTCGAAAATTCAAGAAAGTATCTTGAAAATTCAAGAAAAGATCTCGAAATATCTTGAAACATCCTTCAGTAGAAACGATCTTGAAATTCAAGAAAATATCTTGAAAATTCGAGAAAAGAACTTGAAAATTCAAGAAAAGATCTCGAAAATTCAAGAAAGTATCTTGAAAATTCAAGAGAAGATGTCGAAAATTCAAGAAAATATCTTGAAAATTCAAGAAAATATCTTGAATAAATGGAAATAAAAAAAGTGAAGTGGCCCTAATGGGCTTCCGAAGATATGTAGGTCATCTATTCACAAATACCAGGACGCTCTTGTTTAGTTTAGTAAGTTGTGTAGGCCTATATATAGCTATTTTCTATACACACTTAAACTCGTGCAATATACTTCCGGTGTAGGGGGCGTATTGAGTTTGCCGTCGGCGTAGCCCCAGATCCGCGCAGTCTGATCTGGGGCTACACGGTTCGTTAGGTATTAAGGATATTCTGCGTGAATTTGAGGGCTCGTTTACGTTTCTACTAGATGATCATGAGCTACACTGGCCAAAACCGAACTAAGCACCATTTTATCATGTCAATAACATAAAGCGATACGGTATTTATATTACATGGGACACCAGCTGACAAAACGGGCTTAGTACGAGCCATTAACATATTACAGTGGAACCTCTCTAAACCGGACACTCTGGGAGGTGTCCAAGGTGTCCGGCTTAGAGAGGTTTCAATGCAAATCAGGCATTTGATCATTTTGAGCCATTGTTATGTGCTATGCGATCACGAACATACATTATCACATGAGATAAATGACCAAGAAACTCAACAAAAGATGGTGTTTTATTGGTGTCCGGTTTAGAGAGGTTCCACTGTACATATTGAGAAACATATTTATTTTGCACAAACATTATTAGCCATGGGTGTGAGCAGCACATCGTGAAGTTAGAGGAAATTAGTAAAAGATGTGACAAAAAAAAAAGAGCAAACCCATTCACTCCCTCCAGAAAAGAATGATTTTTAAATTGTTGTTGGGACTTTCAACAACATCCAGCACTTTCTATTTTTTTTTATTTTATTAAAAAAAAACAGGAAATCCTCTAAAAAGAGGAAAATTCACACTCCTGATTCTCTTAGTTATGCACATAATTATATGTTGTTACCACTCATTGAAACCGAGACGGTTCAAATGAGTGGTAACAACACATACGTTTGCGAAGCAAGAAAAATAGCAATACTTATTTCAATGTGTTCATAAGGCTCATAACGTTAGGTGAATTCAACATGAAATAGGTAAAAAAATATATTCGCAAGAAAAGACTGACGTCTGTATTGCCTCCCGTGCGGTATCGCCGTATTCGGTTGTTGTTGCTGTTGTTTTATGCCGATATTAGCGCGTTTTGTAAACAATCCATATTTCCTGAAAATGATGTCATGGGTTGACATATCCAGAAGTTTCTGTCTGGAACGAAAATGTGGGTTATGGTTGACAAGAAATTTCTAAGCATCTGCAGGAATTTAATTTCACACTTTCTCTCGATTTCAAGGTGCATGATCACGTGGTTACCACAACAATTTGAACAACAGTGTCTGAAAGTGCTGAAAGCGCACTCACTCCAAAGTAAGTCTTATTTGATATTTCCCTTAATATGCAACGGATTTTGATGAAATATGGCGCGGCAGTGAAGAGAACACAATTTCCTACTAGTCAATATTGATATCCCGAGCATAAAACGGATCGCCTACAGTGATCACACAATGTGGGCACACTAGGTACTGAATATGGACAATTCATCATTGTGATTACTGTAGGTGATCCATTTTATACTCAGGATAATCAATACGGACTAGGAAAGTTTCCAAATTGTGTTCAATTTACTGCAGTTTTTGAAATCAATGTTGTTGTCGTCTTTTTATTCTTTACATTGCACGAATTTTTATTGGGTTTACCGTCATATTATTTGCTGTATGTGTCAAACACACGAAGTGGTGAAACTGTACGATGGCTTGTACATGTATACAAAGATGGCGGAGATGGCAACTCAATGAACCATATAGTATACAGTTACGAGTAACAAGACAATACTTACATATGTTATATTCATAGATCACATCACTCTTATGACGCTATTATCATTGAAGCGGAGTGTATCTATGTATGACCTACTACCTTAATATGCAACGGATGTTGAAGAAATATGACGCAGCAAACGTGTATTCGTGACCTGCATTTGGTGGTCTCTCGACGGAAATCGATTCTTCACAAAAACGACAAAAGTTTGGGCCAAAGTACGGATACCACCAAATGCAGCATAACGAGACGCGTTTGATGCGCCATATTTCATAAAAATCTACATAATAAGGACAATATAACAGAATACGTACATTGAATCGGAGGCGCTTCTGGAAGTTTCAGTAATTGTTGTTGTTGTTGTAACCACGTGATCATGCACCTTGTTTTTGACGATGACTGACAGCACAAAACTACACCACGGTGGGCATAGTACACGTCACGGGCACCCGCTATTTTGATAGCGTGCACTGAATCAGGTAAGACATATCCTCCACTTCAGATCATACTTTATTGAATATCTCAGCAAATACTGAAGCGATTTTGACGTGATAAAGCGCAGATACCCCGGACATAAAATGAATAGCAACACCTGCCGATATCTCCGTAGATTTCCAGTAGATTTGTAGATTTAGCCGTTTATGAGTTATTTCAAGAAAACCTATATTTTGCTGAAAATAAGGAAGGATGGGATGCAGTAGCGTTTAAAATTCTGGTTTTCTCGACCGATTTGTGAATATGAAATAATATAAAGCATGTCAACACTATTCTATCCGGGAATGTGCTTGTTCGTGTGTCTCTTTTGGTGACTATAAACTGCATTTTCTACCGATTTCGGGGCATATTTTGGATCCGAGTGCACCCCATCTGTCCTTATTTCCAGCAGAATGTAGGCTAAATAGAGAATAGTAGGTTAGTGCCGTGAATGGGAAAAAATATCCGGCAAGGCTCAAGAATTTCTTTATCTCTCATCAGAAGTATATGTTGTGACCACTCATTTGAACCGTCTCGCCGAGACGGTTCAAATGAGTGGTCACAACATATACTTTGGTTCAGAAATAAGGAAAATAGATAGAGAATAGTAGGTTAGTGCCGTGAATGGGAAACAATATCTGGCAAGGCTCAGGAAACGGGATGGGCGAGGCTCTGCCGAGCACATCCCGTTTCCGTGCCGCGCCAGATATTTTTTCCCATTCACGGCACTAACCTACTATTCTATTTATCCCATCAACACCTATAAATGGCTGTAAAATGCAAAAATAGTATTGACTGGATATCAAAAATGTTTCACGGCACCGTGTTTCACGGCACATACGCACTGTGTTGACAGGATAAATGTATTTACTGACCAATGGTGTTCCCCAAATACCCAGTGGACTAATTGCCAAAGTTAATATTGGCAACATTTAAGTTAGACATAATAAACCCTTTCACCCTAATAGTAACTGGAGTGGATTTTGATATGTCAATTTTGAAAAGGGAGTGTTTTTGTTCCAACAAATATGAAAATTACTTGTAAATAGTGCAGATCCTAATGAGCCGGCTCATCTGGATCTACATTATTTGCCAATAGTACTATACAGGTATGTGATGTTGAAAGGATTAAATATCTTAGACGATAAAAGCATGGGGTAAGATAAGTAAATACACCCAGTGTCATATAAACATGTACGTTTTATTTTATTATAGAATAAACGTCATTTTTGTGAATTTATGGGATGTAAACTTTTAATTTTAAACGTCCAATAATACTCGCAGAAGCCATTCCGGCATTCAACTGAACCAGCATAATTGGACATTTGAATGTTCATAAATGTTTAAAAAGTGTTATTTACTGGATAATAATTCCTATAATATTTATAGTTTATTTGAATTGTATGTGGATCCAGTATTCCCGCGACTTTTCCAAGTTTATACCCCGATAAATTCCACAAAAAGGCCATTCATTCCTATAATGTTAACAGGAAATTTTGTGAAAAGAATAGGAAACACCCCTACCCTACCGCCTCCAATACCTTATCGATTTTGGATACCATTTAGCAACTACTTTTCTTAATTGTTTAATAGCAAAAAAGAGGAAATCTTCTATAAATAGGAAAATTCACATCATTGACTAAAATTGAGGTTACCAGTTTTGCGATCAGCAGTCTGATCAGGATCTGCACTGTTCGCCATTCCTTAAATGAATCATCCGCCATGCCTCTAGCAGGCCATATAGATCGGTATCAGGCTACAGGATTGTGCTATTTAATCTGGAACTACACTGGTTACAAATCCCAGGTACAGTCGCAAATTATTCCAACGTTTGACATAAAAATACAGAAGTATGTATATTTATCAGGTAACGTTCTATCAGGCCGTATAACAGGTTAAGTTCGTGATATCGAGATTGTATGCTTTAAATGATAGGCACATGTACTTCGTTAAAAATAACGCAGATTTGCGATTACATGAATTTTAAACCAGCTTTCCCACATCCCAGGTGATTTGTTTGGATTCGTGTGGTGATAAAGGGAGATTTGTTTTTCGTCCATTCTTTTTCGGGCAAAATAAACATTTATTTACCATTACCGTGTTAAAGCCACATGCCCACTCAGTAGGCACAACATGTTCTTTATAGGAATTAAATAAGTGTATAATTGTGTCTCTATTCCACCAGGTCTAAACATTACGAGTGCCCGCTTAGGCTATACAGATATAATCATTTAGTAATATTTATTCTATTGATAGTGCCTCGCGGTGCTATCAGGGTATTGCCATATGCAAATGAGGTATGGTATTTATTAATTATTTATACGAATTAAATGCGTCACCTGAAAAAATAATATTTTCGACATATTATAAAGCGTGATTATTGCACATCAAAACATAAATACAGAGAATAATAAATAGTAATGTCCGTTAACATGTTAAGGAAACACGGTTCTCGCGCCCGATATCGGTGTGGAAATTTAAATTTGATATAACATGTATAATAATGCCAATCAATGCGTGGGGTAAAGGTGAATTAATGTTTATTTTGCCAGAAAATGTCATATACAAAACTATATGTCGCCCTATATTATAACCTGGCATGTGGGACCCCAGCTTTAATTGGCAATATTATATTTGTATATCCAACTTGAATTGCGACTCTTGATATCAGGGGCGATAATCGTGTTTTGTTAAACTAATAATGGAAACAACTATTTATTCTCTCTATTTACTTTAAGTTTTTTTTTATTTTGATTTCCAATGATCATACTTATATGTCGATAACATTATTTATTCATGTGACGCATTTTAAAACTACTATACATAATTTCACTAGATGGTCGGTAAATCCGACAAATGCTCCCCGATGACGCCTGGATTGAAATTGAAAGTCCTTGACCCTGGCTATTGGTGTAGTATGCTTATTAATCACAATAAATGGTGATAAATGTGTGTATGAAGTTTCACATCATAATCTCAATTGGTAAAAAGAGATAAATTCTAGAAAGGTTTAACGCAATGTTTATTATTCACAATAATTATTTGGATGCTAATTTGAATTGAATTGAATTTGAAAAACGTTAACGTAAAACTTCAACAAAATGCTTAGTCATTTGACCTTGACCTTGGGCTCCTGTGCAGCATAGGTAGGGTACACAGTGAATATATAGATGGGGATCAATGTGTATAAGAAGTTTCAAGTTGATATCCCAAGCAGTCACAGAGATATAGCAATCTGAAAAACTTTAACGTAAAACTCGGACGCCGGACAAAGCGGTATCTATATATGCTCCCCTGAAAAAATATTTTAGGGGAGCATAAAAATATCCTGTCTGATATGCATATCAAAATCGCCTGATATAGACTACTAAATGATTATATAGGTATAGCGGGCACTCATAAATTTTAAAACTGGTGGACACCGAGTTATACAATTATACACTTATTTCATTCCTAAAACAATACTTTGTAACTTTAAATCTGATTTACACGTTATGCCAGAAGATCAAACGTGGCCGAGGCCGTCTCGCCCGTGGCTTTCGCCGTTGCTCTAATCTCCAGCTCTGTACCACCGAACACGATCCGCACAAACACTGGCGTACGCTTGCCGGTCCCGTCGATACATTGAACCTCCAACTGGCCCAGGTTAGTACACCCCGGATCATCAACAAACTGCGGATTCTTGTCTGGGGACGCAAACACTTTCAAGGTGATTCCGGTTTCATTCTTTGTGACTGGCTGACATTCAATACCCGGCATTTCATCATGTACCGACATTGTCTGATCAACTTCGGCGAGTTTGTAGAACAGTCCGCGGCATTTAGCCTGACCGTCTTTTATGCATTTTCTTTCCACTGGATGTACACCATCAACAAAGGCACCGTACATTTTGATTCCGTACGAGTACCGACAAACGCGAGCTGTAATAACGTGCGGTAAATGTCCAAATATCACTGCACCTTTCAGAACCGCCAACCCAGCTTCATCTGGTATAATCACCTTTTTATCGATAAATGTTTGCTTTATGGCATCTTGCAGCATCGGTGATTCGGAAAACCCTCCCACCATGAGAATCGATTCAATCCCCATCGCACACGGCTGCGCTAACACATTCCGTATGTGTGTTACGATTGTACCGCATGTAGACTTAAATAAATCTTGCAGAAGACTTGGTTCAGCTACAAGTTTATCACCAACTATTTTCAACTTTCCAGAGTAATCCGGTCGTTCTTCTATTGCTTCCTTCAGAGTGATCCGTTTGACATGCTTAAGTTCATCGTGAAATGCTACCGGCATTTTAAACCGCATATTAATTGAAAGATCGGGTTTTACTGTCCTTTTCATAACCTCGAATTCTTGCATCATATCCATGTAATCATATGCATGTTTCTTTTGGTAAGCGCTCATAACTTTTTCTCCAACAATATTGGTGAGCATGCCCAGAAAAGCATCGTCTATGGTGGTCCCTCCCCAAGGTCCTCCATTCGCGGACAGAAGCTCCTTTAGGTTTCCGTCTGGGAGTACCTCGTGGACTGTTATATCCACTGTCCCGCCTGTTAAAAATACATGACACAGTCAAGAGATGAACGATAATCGTCGAACACGACTACCAGAAAGTAATATACATTAACCCTTTCATCCCGAAATATCTGGCATAGACTGATTCTGGTTAATTTTGTTTGACTAGTTCATTAAATATATGAGAAATATTTTTTTAAGAATCGAATAAAAAAACTGACATATACTGTAGATCTTGATGAGACGGCTCATGGCATTTGTATCTACAGTGTTTGAAAATGTTGTTTTTGTCACACATGAATTTTTGGAAGGATTCTTTTATATTCATTTTACATCCATCAGTATTGGTCAGCACACCAGGGAATGCATCGTCTATGGTCCCCATGGTCCTCCATTCGCTGACATACTTTTTTACCAATCACCTATTTTACAGGCGATCGATTTATAGGTACAAATGTCTGAGACTCAGTGACTTTAAAAACGCCGATTTGACCACAGGCATTCGGAGTGTTTCGGCTTTCGTCGGTACTGCTATAACGTCGCTGGTAATACTGGTAATCATTACAATGAATACTTCACTTGAAATTAAAGCAACGTCATTGAATTGTTGTGTACAGTAAGGTTTTGTTTGTTTGTGTATTAGTGTTTAACGGCCTATCAACAGCTAAGGTCATGTAAGGCCGGGCAAACGGGTTCGATCCCATTTTAACCTGCTGCTTTGGGGGGAAAATCCCATAATCAGAACAGAATATTTACATCGAGAACAAATATATTCAGCCCTGAAATTAGAATAACCTGACCTGGTGCCAGGTCCATACCACACCAAAGTCACTTGGCCCCTTCCCCTAAAATAGGATTACGAATATCGTAATACTCACATAAGGGGTATAACCAGATGCAACTGTCACATACAAAATGCCAAAGACGTATGCGAGGGCCAAACCAGGTCTCCAGTCGGGATTCCGGTAAGGATGAACCCCGATCGTTAAATTACCCATCGCATGCTCCCACCTGCCACCCACATGTATATAGTAAGGTACATATGTAGCTTCTGGTCGGACACAAGCTCGTATTATAACAAAATAACATGTTTAGAATTGTAATTTTATATGCATTCTATGTATTTCCGCAGGATAACGATACTTCTCAAATGAACATATTAACATGCCACTACAATATTGACGTACGAGCCATAAACATTATTTCATTTGTTATGATACAAGGTCGTGTCCGACCTAGGAAAACCAGCTGTAATTCGATATTCTTTGAATACTTATGTTCTAACTATGCTATTTCAGCAAGAAAACAACTAGAAAAGTGTTTATACTGATAACAAAATGCCACCGCTGTTGAGCATTCATGAATACAACAGCAATCCCTGAGTGAGTGATTGGAGAAAACATATGTTCAGAGTCGAAAGAGGGGCATAAATGTTGATGGATCGGTGGGACAGGTAAACGTTTATGTTACGCACTCCTGCACTTGATGGTTGGAATGTATACCGAGTATGAAGAAAATAGGACAAAAAATGTAGAAGTACATGTAGTTCGCTGGATGTAGAAGTACCAGTAGTCCACCGGATAAGGAAAAAAATATATATTGTCGAAAAAATATATAGTCGAAAAAAGGGGCATAACTGCGGATGGAACGGAGAGACAGCGATGTTTGTTTACGTTACGCACTCCTGCACTTGATGGTTGGGATGTATACCGAGTATGAAGAGAATCGGCCAAAAACTGTAGAAGTAGTTCGCCGGAGTCGAAAAAGGGGCTTAACTGCGGATGGATCGGTGGGAGAGCGAAAATGGTTACATTACGCACTCCTGTATTTACGGTGGTACAGAGGGGACATGGAACTATTTGTTACTTTCGCGTGCGCACGCAATAGGTTTTGCGTGAACACGTGATAGGGTTTTGCGTGCGCACGCGATAGGTTTTGTGTGCGTACACGATAGATTTTGCATGCGCACACGATAGGTTTTGGGTGCGCACGCGATAGGTTTTGCGTGCGCACGTGATAGGGTTTTGCGTGCGCACGCGATAGGTTAGCCAATGAAAGCTATCGCGTGCGCACGCAAAACCTATCCCGTGCGCACGCAAAACCTATTGCGTGTGCACGCAAAAGTAAAAAATATGTCCATGTCCCGTATGTATGTATGTATTTGATGGTTGGGAACAAATATTTTCAGAGTCGAAAAAGGGGCATAACTCTGGATATGTCAGTGGGAGAGCAAAATGTTTTATGTCACGCACTCCTGCACTTGATGGTAGGGTGGTATAGTGAATATGAAGAAAATCAGACAAAAAATGTAGAAGTAGTTCGCCGGACAAGGAAAAAAAATATGTTCAGAGTCTAAAAAGGGGCATAACTGCGGATGGATCAGTGGGACATCAAAAACGTTTGCGTTACGCACTCCTACACTTGATGATAGGGCTTATACCGAATATGAAGAGAATCGACCAAACACTGTAGAAGTAGTTCGAAGTAGCCCTCCTACACTGGATGGTAGGGCTTATACCGAATATGAAGAGAATCGCCAAAACACTGTAGAAGTAGTTCGCCGGACAAGAAAAAGTGTCTGCTGACAGACGGACGGACGGACGGGCGGACGGACAGGCTAAACACTATATGCCACCGAAAACTATCGTTGCGGTGGCATAATAATGAACATGTGCACTTTCCGCCAAATAGTTACATTAGCGTTAATAAAATCGCGGAATTTGTTATGATACGAGGTTGTATCCGACCAAAGCTAAAAGCCTGGTTTTTCATATATAGTTATATAGCCGAAACACGCCGAATGTTAACCTTTTTCCACACACTTAAAAGGTCTATGTACATACATGTATGTAAATGAGCCGTTATTCGCTTTAAGCTGTGTACGGTAGCTGTTCAGTGAAACTTCAATGTATGATGTGTGCTTATGTAATAATACTGTGCATTGATTTAATATGGTGCTACATGTAGTAGTTATTAAACTCGTTTTTTGACTTCTCAAGGAACTCGACATAGCCGCGTTTCTTATGGAATTAGTAAACTCGTTTAATGAATATCATATTAAGTCAACTCATTTGTGGTTGTGACTGAAGATATAGGGCTTATGGGTTTTGCGACCAGTGTAGATCCAAATCAGTCTGTATCTGTGTTCGTTTCTAACAATAATAATATTATAGATCGCTATCAGGCTACAGAAGTGTGATCTTTGATCGGTAGCTACACGCTCACAATCCCATAAGCCCCATTTCTCCAGTCACAGCCACATTTCAGTGTGTATTTCAACAAACGTGACTTTGTTCAGTGTTCATCCAGAATGAAAGTTCAATAGCGTGTTTTAATATATAATAATTATGTTCATAGTGATATGTGACTGTGACAGGAGAAATGGTGTTGATGGGTTTTTCGACCAGTGTCCATCCAGATTATCCTGTGCATCCGCAAAGTGTGGTCAGGATCGGCACTGTTCGCCATTCCATCAATGAAACAAACGTGCCCACCTCCGGCGTCTAGTATCAGGTACTTGGAGCCTGACCGGAAACACTCCATTGTTGAGTCAGTCCCTTGTCCGGCCTTTTCGATCGGAATATTTTTACAGAACAACGACGCAGCTTCCGGTTCCAGTGCCAACAAGAGCGAAGACGCCTTCATGCCCGCCTGAAATCACGAGTCTATCTGGATTGTCCACAGGTGAACGGCACATAGCGAGACGAGTAAAATATTGCTAAATATTTACATTTATAGTTCACCCTACTTTCTAAGCCAATCGCTGGACAGTATTGTGCTCCATTTAGTTCACATATTGCAACGTTAAACCCCAATAACTTGTGTATTACCAGATTCAATTATTAACTGTTCGACAGGAAATGGATGGCACATTGCATTGTACACTTGGCTGAACTATAAGTTTGCTAGGCCAAGCGCTCCCTCACATTTAATTCCTTAAAAATCCAATAGATGAACAATAACTTACACTTAAAATAACAAAACCGCGTTTGTTTGTATCCCATTGGGGTTTGTAGTCTTCGCTCCCGATATTGGGTGTGTATGGTGTGTACCAGGCTTGTGTATGTTGATATCAAATGTATCAGGCAAGGCTAGGAATGCCGAGACTCGCCGAGGATCGTACCGTTTCCAAGCGGAGACTGATAAACATATCAACAGACACAAGGATGTAGCGGATAGTCAACTTTGAAATACTTTTTAATTAAACGAACACGGCCTTGTTTACGTTGCGTCATTACACTGACGCCATTCGGTAATGTCATGTGATGCCGTTCGACCAATGGAACTGAAGGTTGAACATTGTTACTACCGCTGTACCCTGCCTATTTTATACTCTTAACAGTCGCTATTTAGTTCACCTTAGCCTTTCCTATGGAAGCGTCCTGGCGCCAATGCTAAAATATTGTTATCTTCTAATTAGGATCCGAGATACTAACTCCTAATTCGGACTAGTATCTCCTAATTAAGTCATAATTAGGAAATATTAACTCCTAATATATCCTAATGAGGAGTTAGTATCTCATAATTAGGACTTGGAATATGTGCCGATGCTAAAATCAGTTTTGATACTAATTCCTAACTAGGAGATAGTAAGTCCTAAAAAGCAGATAGTAAGTCCTAATTAGGAGATACTCAGTCCAATTTAGGAGATAACATTTCCTAGTTAAGAGTTAGTATCTCCTAATTAGGAGGTACATATATTTTAGCATTGGCACCAAGACGCTTCCATACTTTCCGTCTCCTTTTTGGTAAATTGTTCTATTTGACTTACCAATTCGGCTACTTCTCTCATGAACTGCTTAGCGGCATCTCCCCATATTGCTGGTACAGTCAACACCCATAATACGTCGTCCTGCTCAAGTCCAAATCGCCCTTCGCAGGTAGTGATCAAATGGTCCTTGAGGAATCGGATAGACTCCGAAAACACGTGCATCGCCTTCATTGGCTTCCCAGTGTCGTCATTGATTATCGTCTGCCTGTTTAGACCCTTGAATTGTAAACCCAAGTAGTTATGGCCATGTCGTTTCTTTGTGTCTATTCCGCGTAAAGCCGAAGCAACTCAAAACGTTCAACTCTACAGACCATAAAACAAACATTTGCAGTCATGTCATTGTTATTACACTGTGTAGAGGAGCAGGGCCGTGGAATTTTACTAAAGTCTATACGATCACATTGGCCAAGTTGTTTTATCAAAGTGTTGTTAATAAAACATTTATATTCCATGGATTGTACATGTTGTATGCCAGTAACATTCAAGATATTCCATAGAGTTGGCCGCACGGCCATGATTAAACGAGTGTGTTTGGTGATCAGGATCTACACCTCTCTCCAGACCACTATGTTACAAACTAGGTAAATCCTGGAATAGCTGTGATACAATAATGGTGTGTATTATACAACCTATAAATAACCTCATTCCCAGTGGCTCAATCACGAGTTTGTGGCCGGTTCTTAGAAAGTGCTAAACACCGGTAAGACTGCAATGTACATGTATACCCACTATTTGTATATGTTATCTCCCTTGAGATAGCATATTATGTCATGCAAATTTATATAAGGAGGGCCATAATGGCGAGTACGACCAAGACAATAGTGTCCTGTGCCAACTTATCCTATGGCGTTTTGGTCTGTCTTGGTCTGTCTTGCTTTGTATTTAAAACCTTACATATACAATTCTCCAGTTTTCACAGTATTAGGCTCAGTTTATCAGTTGAATTCTGGAAAATACGAACCAAGACATTTCGTGCGTATGGATACAGCAGCTAGTATCTTTAGTTCTCTCACTTAGGTAGCAGTGACCAGTTAGCTGCCAGTTTCGTATATTTTTTTCTGGGAATTTCAAACAGTATTTTATTCTAGAGAAAACCTATGGATGGGAATGGGCTTTCACCATCACAGTACATTTGCCTCTGGATGCGGATAAAATATGCAACGTTCAGTCTCTAGTTCCGCAAGTGATCAGTTTTTGTGGAGATAACATAGTTCAGTACTTTCAGTACTTTGATTTACTAATACAACACACATGATATATATTGATTAGGTGTGGTTAAACATAACTAGCATGTTCGCATGACTGATATCATGCACAGTGCGTTTGTACCTTTGAGTTAGACTAACATGTAATATTAATGTCTCTATATCGTTGTTTACTTTTATTTTGTATTAACGGTACGTGCCCACTCAATAGGCACAAACTGTTCTTTATAGGAATTAAATAAGTTCCACCAGTTCTTAACATTACGAGTGCCCGCTATACAGATATAATCATTTAGTAATATTTGTTTTACTGATAGTGTCTCGCGGTGGTATCAGGCTATTTGCATATGCACATAAGGCATGCTATTTTTTAATTATTTATACTAATTAAATGCGTCACCTGAAAATATAATATTTTGGACTGTAAAGTTTGATCTTTGCAAATCAAAAAATAAATACAGAGAATAAATAGTAATGTCCGTTAACATTTTAAGGATACAAAGTTATCGCCCCTGATATCAGTGTGGAAATTTATGTCTGATACAAAATATATAATACTACGTGAGGTAATGGTGAATACAGTTTATTTTGCCAGAAAATGTCACAGATGGTGTCTCTGATATAAAGAACATGTGTGCCTACTGAGTGGGCATGTACCTTTAATCTGACATTTTCCTTTTTCTGTTATCTGCATTAGAGCGATAAGCTCCTCTGAGAGGGAGGGTAATGGGAGTGATTTGGTCATAGTACCAAGATGCATGTATTATGTCTACCTGTGAGTTATACAGATGCATCTTGAACCTCCGGAAGTAAAACCATTCGCGATAATACCCGTCCATAACTAGGTCGCTGTACTTCTCCTCCGCGTCGAACCCGAACGAGTGAAATTTCTCATTTGGGCGGAATAATACACAGGACGAAGTCTTCATTGATATGTTTGGATTGGCTCCTGGTGACCACTGGTTAGCGAAAATCTGTTACAATAGAGAAAAGAAAACATATACAGGGCAGATGTGTTGAATATGGCAGCGTTCTGGTCCTAATTATCTCCTAATTAGGACTTATTATCTCCTAATTAGGATAATTATGACTTATTATCTCCTAATTATGACTTACTATATCCTAATTATGACTTAGTATCTCATAATTAGGAGTTAGTATCACCTAATTAGGAGATAAAACATTTTGTACAATGTATAAATAGAAAAGATTATCAGTTGTTTTTTTCTGTTCGTGAAAACGATATTCTCGTTTAAATTAACGTTTATTTTCGTTGCGAAACGTTCAGCTACGTGGAAACATATGAGACAAGCCATGCGAGTTTGTACCGAGTAAGAAGATGTGCGATTGTTCATGAAAAATAGTTTACAGGAACTGTGATATTTTCTGTAACTGACGTCGAATGTTGACGAAATGTTCATAGCAAATGCGGCTAACCCGAAATTTCTGCAAGTTCTGCTTACATGCAAGTCGCTCTTCGTTGCAGACATACATTTCGGGCTAGGTTTCGGCTTGCTTCCGCTTTCTTTGGTATTGTATTGCAACATAAACGATGGTATCACGGGACAGTTGAAAACGAGTCCCCGCGCCCCAACCACCGCTGACCCAAATAATTTCAGGTGACCCTTATGATAAATGTCTAAAAATCACAGACAGAAACGCACGAGACAATAACTATTTCACAAGCTCTTTTCTTAACTACTTATATTTGCACTTTTTCGAAATTACCCCACCCACTGCATAGTTGGGTGCGAAATTTCTCTCGCGAACAACATTCCACGAGGGATATTCATCAAAACATCAGGCACGTGAGCTCCGATATGAACTGTTCCGTGAGTATGAATGCCTGATCTGAAGCTAAAACCGGCTTTGGGACCACAAGTTGAAGTAACGGAAAAAGGTCTATAAATACATTAAATATGCCTAAAAGTATCAATAAGTGGGAAAACAATCAGTTGAAAAAAGAAAATGTACTTCCTGTTAGAACACAATACAAGGTGCCTATGTTTGTAATGGTCCGTACTCGGACGGCCTCGAGACACCCGACTCTCACGAAACAGTCAACCGATTTAAATCATTTCCGCCAATTGAAGAAGTTAGGTAAATGTTAGCCCTCCGCAACGATATATTCCCCGATGCGCTATGTCAACACGTTTTCGAGCAAGAGATTATTTTGTTCAACAAAATTCCGCATTTATCTTACGTCGTAATACTTCGGTAACATTTGTTGGGCCTACACTACTATATGACAGCTTCAAACTACACTTTTACGTCGTCCGGGCCCGTTAAGAAACAGTTTGCATCGAAACAACATTGTTTCCAATCGAACACTTGATCAAACCTACATTTATACCAGTCCAATGCGTCGTCACGACAGACAATTCGCAACTATGCGAAAACTCCAGGTACGGTGACTAACATTATGTCACAACTAAAGTGGGCATCCCTAGAGCAGAAGAGACAAGCTTGTCGTCTCATCTGCTTCTACAATATGGTAATGTTGCGGTATCCCCCTCCCACTACTTGACACCGCAAACAAGGCATACACGACACAGTCATCACCTAGCTTACCAAAAACTTATTGATAATTTTGGGTATATTTAATGTATTTATAGGCCTTGGGATGTTACTTCAACCTGTGCTTGGAACGGTGTCATAATCACATGGAGTCTCAATATTTCGCTACTGGAACTGGTATGTGATGCCCAAAATGTGCATTGTGGATTTCGGAAGAACCCACTTTATGGACACCACCATTTGCAATGGTGTTAGAGCAAGCAGAGCTAGCAAAATCTTCTGAAATTGGGAACTACACATTATCTAGCCCAACACACTAAATAAATATTAATAAATCAATTTTTCTGCACACACTTGTGCAACTTGTAGGGACTGTGCTGCAATGTACAGAACATCATTTCCAACTGTCCCGTGAGACCTATAATAGTTTATATAGCAATACCAAAGAACACAGAAGCATGCCGAACGAGCATGCATTGAATATGGTTGTACCCACTTTCTGTATAAAATCAGTAAGCTCGTATACATACCATTAAATAAACACTCACTTAAGGAATAAAACAATAGGCTGTTGAGTTTACTGTATTATGAACAATAGTTGGTATGTTTAAAGTGCGTGGAGTCCCACGGTTTGATTACTTATATTTACACTGCATTTTCGGATAGTGTCAAAGATTTAAATAACAATATACGGCGTAAAAGCTAGGAACCTTATTGTTTTACGTCGTTGTGTCGTAATTCATGGAACAGCAACGTTGCCAGTCAATAGCGTGATGTTATTGACAACGACACGGAACGTCACGTAATCTAATGACGTCAAACAAACGTTAACGAATCAACAACGTCGTGCGACGTCACGTGGGGCTAATGTAATGTACTGGGATATGAACGCAATACGTTGAATGGGAGTTTCCATTATGAATTCAAGGACAGTGTAAATATTTGTGGTTGTAACTGGATAAATGGGGCTTATGGGATACGTGACTAGTGAAGCTCCTGATCAAATATCACACTCCTCTAACCTGATAACCATATATAGGTATTATTAGAAACATGACAGGCGTTTCATTGATGTATAGGTGAACAGTGCAGATCCTAATCAGTATGTGCGGATGCAGAGGCTGATTTGGATCTACATCGGGCGTAAAACCAAAATGCACCATTTCTTCAGCCACAGTAACATTTACGATCGTCTGTATGTTGCATATTTTACGTACCTTTAGTGGATCTTTCTCGAACTCATGGCGAAAGGAAAATGCGTAGCCAGAGAAAGTAGTTCCAAAGTCAATGGCGGCAACAATAAGCGGTTTATGAGTCTTCCCTCGCTTTTGATCTGCCATCTTGGCTGATGTTTCACGGATGCCGAGAACGATATTCCAATGTTTCACGAAGGCTGTGAACGATATTTAGATGTTTCACGAAGGCTGTGAACGATATTTAGATGCTTCGCGAAGGCTGTGAACGATATTTGGATGTTTCATGAAGGCTGTGAACGATATTCCAATGTTTCACGAAGGCTGTGAACGACACTTAGATGTTTCATGAAGGCTGTGAACGATATCAAACTGTTTCACGAAGGCATAGTCATAGTACTCAGGGGCGGATCTGGAGGGGTGGGGGGCCGGGGTTTCCACCCCCCCCCCCCCCCACCTCCCCCTGTTCAGCCACGGAGTTTACATAGATCACAGTTTATCAGCAGTTGGAGTCTGAATTTAAATGCCGTAAAACACAGGAAAGTGCATTTCTGGACATTTAGATTTCAACATTTGTCCTGGGGGCATGCCCCCGGACCCCCCTAGCATACCCGCTTCACATTGTGGAGCTCCAAACAAAATGGGAGAACAAATCCCCCCCCCCCCCCAAATGCTAGGTCCGCCCCTGGTACTATATTAAACTTTCCAGCACTGTCCTTATCTAGTACAAGGTACAGTTAGAGAGGCATCAATTTATGTGCATAACAAATAGTTTTTGACAACTTTCGCCTTTTTAACTTTTAAGCCATTTTTGCCCTGTATATCGGAGTTCCAGTTCATGGTTTATACCTACCCCAAAGGACCGCGAAAACAACAACAATAGTGTTAAAAACTATTTGTTTTCGGCATAGAATGGGAGGTGCACAATTTCAACATTATACAAATTAGGCAATTTATCTAACAATGTCAGTGGGCCGCTGTTGACATCACTCGATCTATGTACAGTTCGCAAACTTGCGTCCAGTCCGTACTTTACACATTCCCGGTCTTCTGGAGAAATGGCGGGTATTGTAACATGAGCTCTGATTGGTCAAGCAGTAACGCGTTACTCCTGCTTCACTAACGCGTTAGATATTGATATTTTATTATATACATCATACATTTGTATATACATCATACTTCTAAGAAGTAACGCGTTACTTACCAAGAGTAACGCGTTATATCTCTAACACGTTAGAAGCTGTACTTATGACACGATCCGCCAATATAGAGGATTTGTAACGCGTTACAGTCAATTTCTAACGCGTTACTCACTGTTAGTCTTGTAACGCGTTACTGTTGAGCAGTAACGCGTTACAAATATGTGCAACTTTAGTACATACATTAGTAACGTGTTACTTCTCACCTTCTCACAAGTAACGCGTTACTTCTCTAACGCGTTAGAAACGGCACTTATGATATGAATCGCCACCCATAGTCGAGACTCTTATAGTGTAAAATGTAGTCACAATAACAGCCCAACTCAAGGGCGGATTCAGGGGGGGAGGGCGGACCCGGCGCGCGCCCCCAAGGCATGCGATGTAGATTTCAAAACAAATTCGTGGGGGAATGCCCCCGGACCCCCCTAGCGCGTTCGATAATATAGTCAAATATTGCAAAACAGTTACGCCCCCCCATCCCCTAACCCGAAATCCTGGATCCGCGCCTGCAACTTGTCCTGGCGTTTTGCTACACATTCTGACGAGTGAGAAGTTTTAACACTTCAGTCGTGTTAAAAACATTCATAGACCAATAATACACATGTAGGTATACATATATAGTTTGACATTGGTTATCCTTTTCCATTTGTGTAGCAAAACACCAGGACAAATTGGGCTGTTATTGCGACTAAATTTTACACTATAAGGGTCTCAGCTCTCACGGATACAGAAAATATAACAGACAGATGAAATAGTAAAACACATCCGTAGAGGTGAGATTTTCTAAGCTATGCCGTGGCATGAATTATTCCCTAGGAATGGAGCTAAACCTTAGAATGCGGGGAAACAAAAAAATGTCGTCTGCTGTTGTTTTATACTTCATATTCTTTCTCACTAAAGACATGGTTTGACAGCCCTTTAGAATCATTTCCATTGGAAACGATTCTAAAGTGCTGTTAAACCATGTTTTTGATGTGAAAAATGGAAAAGAAACTATGAACAGCAGACGACAAATTTAATATGCGTATTTTACAATCTGCATAATATATTTTTGGGAAGTGCATTTACTGGGAATTGATAATGAAACTAAATGACAACACATTATGAACACTGCTCCTAATATAACACTACTACAAATTTGGGCATGTGACGTTCTTACCTTACCGTCTCTACACTGTGTAGAAATGACGCAACGAAATACAAGGTTCTTAATTTTCGTCTCTACGCGGTGTATCAAAAGAGACGAAAAATACCTAACAAGGCGCCATATTTGTTTTATATCCGACACAGGGTAGACTGACACAGGCCCACAGTATTACGCTCGTTAAATAAGGTATAAATAAAAATAAAATTAAAGATATAACTACTTGAACTTTCAAAAAATGAAATAAAATAAATAATAACACAGGCTAGTAATTACAATTTGGTTATTACATTGAAGGCGACAAATCAAATATATATATAATATATAATAATATATAATAACTATATGCAGTAAGTGTATTCCCATATTCTTACATACCTGAGTGAGAGTGTTACCTTATTTCTGAATATCCACCTACAATGACATACAACCTGTCTGTGTAATCGGGTGGTTTGTTTTAAAATGTAGCAGTAAATAGGCGATATGTAGACCATATATTCACAAATTCCAGGAAGCTCGTGTTTTGTTTGTTAAGTTCTATATATAGCTATTCTTGGTATTTGCGATACACACTTAAACACATGTACGGTGTCCTGTTAGGGCCACATTACATTCTCGCGTTCTCGCTCTCTCGACTTATACACGAGATCGCGAGATTGCGAGAACGCGAGGCGAGATCGTGAGATCGCGAGAACGCGAGGCGAGATCGCGAGAATGCGAGAATCGAGAACGCGAGGCGAGATCGCGAGATCGCGAGATCGCGATGCGAAAACGCGATATTCAATCTCGCAATCTCGCCTCGCGATCTCGCAATCTCGCGATCTCGCGGTCGGAAGTAAATATATGCGCATGCTCGCTGGGAATGCGTTTTGTACGGTGGCACAGAGGGGACATGGACATATGTTTTACTTTCGCGTGCGCAGCAAATGAAACGACGTACTCGTCAGTTTAGCAGGTTGTCTCCCTTGTCAGAATTTAATTGCCAGTTGTATTGCCTGTTCCCTTAAGAAAGTGTGCACTTCTACAATTGCTAATATTAAACAGTTATAAAAAAAGTTAGCAACTCTTAAGTTGTTGACATAAACAATCAGCTATACATATACAGGTACATGTATGTTCCACTTGGATTATACAATACCTTTATACATACGGACATACCGGCTGATTATCACAAAATGTATTACATCTTCCTCCCTAGCTCAGTTGGTACGTAGTCGGACAATAATCGAACCATCTCTCTTCCGGCGCCGCTTTTGTTGTTTTTTATCCAAGCATATTTGCTTGGATATAGTCCTTATACGGTTTTTGAGGCCCCACATGTTTTATGCAAATTAGTAATTGTCGACCAACGAACGTACTTCATGCTTCATGATTCTAGCTACGCCACGTGAGAGAGTTCCAAAACGAGCGGTGCATTATGAACGTGTCACTCACATTTTTCATTTTTGGCCAGCTACATTTTTTTTCAGCTACAGTTATATTTTTAAAAACAGTTTGTGATTTTATAAAATATTATCTGTCGTGTTTCATAATAAATATTTTGTTAGGAAGGTTATACGTTTAGCGCAATGATCGACCGCTCCACATGTAATTTACACGTAGTTATACGCCATGAAAAATAGTTCTGATAGTGAGCTAACATTATATTGTGTAGTGTAATACATGTGTTGTTAATTTTTCTGTACGACATTTATATTACAAAATGTTTATCTGATTTAATATAATATAAACTGACATGTATTAATTTGAGTATATTATTTTTCACGCGCAATGATACAATTAACCTCGTGTCTCATGAAAAGTAGTTTCCGCCATTTTATGCCGACAAATTACAGAATCGTTTACATAGTCATAGGTTAATGGCTCGATAAAATCCAACATTGGACAGCGAAATGATGATGATTTAAAACAGAAACATTGTTTTTTGACAGTTACATACCGCATGTTTTAAATAATCATCTTGAGCCATCGATATTATTAATCAGTGTCCATTTTACTTAAAACATCAACTAATCTATAATGACGTTACACAGAAAATGCAGTACGATACACTTCACAAAGGAAACATTGTCTTAGAGTTTGAATAATTTTAGGTTCCGCAGAACGAACGAGTACGCCGAAATATATTTCCGTACAAATCCAAAAACCTATTTATTATATACCCGTTCAACAAAACATGCATCCTAATCATTAAATAATCCGATAGTGTGATAAAATGCGACTCTATTATTTTTGTTGAACAATCCGAGCGCCTGTGATGGCTTCAGTTTATGCAAATTGACAAGGTCATTTCGCGCACTTGAATCGATACAATAAATTTCAGGGGTTGAAATTTCACTCGCCCAGCTCGCCATGGCGAGTGCTTTTTGTGGCGGTCGGCGAGGTTTGGCGAGTGAAAGATTTGGTCAGGATTTTTTTTTTGGAAGAAATTGCCAATTAATTCCATCGATAACGGCCAACAAATGGTATTAATTCAGCGACCATTTGTTGTTTACAGTTTACGTCAATTTGCGGATTCAAGCAGTGTCTATGTACAAGGTTACGGGTAGAATCTCTAGCGATTTTGAACACGGTCCATATCGGGCAAGTTTAATTCACGGATTATTTGTCGGCTTTAAGCGGCCGGGCTAACAAATAATAGGACTGCGAGTATAGACTAGTGTATACGCGGCCACACATATCGTCTCGTATACAGTTGGGTTAACGCGCATTTCAGACGCCGAACATAACGGCTTGGGACGAAACGGTCGGCGCCGGGTCCGAAACCATTGAATTTAGTAATTAAGGCAGCACGCAGCGCATGCAAACATAGCCACTATAAATTAAACTAAATCTATGTCACTCAACGCTTATAGAAAATAAGAAGTGTGCAAGCCTCTGAGCAAATTCGCTGCTATTTGTTTGCTTATGTTCATTTAATACTTAAAATATAAATAACAATAATAGTGAATATGTCTCTTACGTTTTGGTAATGATCATTACAAAAACATGCAACATTACAAAAACTGGAAATAGCAATTTATTTTTAAAAAAAAAGTGGGCAAGTAACTTTTTGACCTAGGCAAGTACTTTTTTTTTATTTTCTACCTACCTTGGTTCTACCTTGGTTGAAGGCCGTTTCTTGTAAGCTAGGCTTGTACTGGCCTATTTCAGCGACGTCAAATTGGATAATTTTCTTTGAAACTGGGGGGAGAGCGCAACTAAATCATGGTTAAAATGTCTGTACAATATTTTCACGTGTTGAATTTGCTGGGTCTCTTCTTCCAGGCGGAGTTGAGTGAACTTTTGAAACTATTTAGTGTGTTCGAATTTACACAATCACTAGGGAGTGCATTCCAGTCTGTGACGACTCTTTGAGAGAATACTTTTTGTCGCAACTGCGAAGGATTTCAGGACTTTCAGTCCTTTGATTAGGTTCATTGGCGTACTGCCGTCTATTTACCGTGCTACATGTATACTGTATATAAGCCAGTACATGGGAAACCATACCACTTGCTAATGCCACCCAGGGTAGCTCCAGATCAGCCTAAAACCTATTGCGTGAGCACGCGAAAGTAAAAAATAGTTCCATGTCCCCTCTGTGCCACCGTACAAAACGCATTCCCAGAAATGAGAATGCGAGATCGCGAGATCGCGAGAATGCGAATCGCGAGAGAATGCGAGATCGCGAGAATGCGAGATCGCGAGGCGAGATTGCGAGATCGCGAGGCGAGATTGCGAGATTGAATCTCGCGTTTTCGCCTCGCGATCTCGCGATCTCGCGATCTCGCCTCGCGTTCTCGCATTCTCGCGATCTCGCCTCGCGTTCTCGCGATCTCGCGATTTCGCCTCGCGTTCTCGCAATCTCGCGATCTCGTGTATAAGTCGAGAGAGCGAGAACGCGAGAATGTAATGTGGCCCTAACAGGACACCGTACTAACATTACACCGTACACATGCACTATACTTCCGATGTAGGGGGCGTATTGTTTTTGCCGCCGGCGTAGCCCGTCTGATCTGGGGCTACCCGGTTCGTTATGTATTAAGGATATTCTGCGTGAATTTGAGGGCTCATTTACGTCTCTACTAGATGATCATGAGCTACACTGGCCAAAGCCGTACTAAGCACCATTGTGTATGTCATATCAATAACATTGGGATATCTATATATATATTACATTGGGACACCAGCTGGCAAAACGGGCGTATTATGAGCCATTAACATATTACAGTGAAACCTCTCTAAACCGGACACCCTTGTGATGTCCCCCCAGGGTATCCGTTTAAAGAGGTTTCACTGGAGGTCCCCAGGGTGTCCGGCTGAGATAGGTTTCACTGTAAATCAGGCATTTTATCATTCTGAGCAATAGTTATGTGCTATGCGATCACGAACAGACATTATCACATGAGATAAATGACCAAGAAACTCAACACAAATCAGATCACAGGTGTTTTATTGGTGTCCGGTTTAGAGACGTTCCACTGTACATATTGAGACACATATTTTTTTGGCACAAAATATATTCTCCATGGGTGTGAGCAGCACATCGCGAAGAAAGAAGAAATTATTAAAAAAATTAACGAAAAAAAAAGAACAAACCCATTCACTCCCTCCAGAAAAGTATGATTTCTAAATTATTTTTGGGACTTTCAACAAAATCCCGCATTTTTTATTTTCTTAAATTTTATTTTAAAAAACAGGAACTCCTCTAAAAAGAAGAAAATTAACACCCCTGATTCTCTTAATTATGCACATAATTATATGTTGTTACCACTCATTGGAACCGAGACGGTTCAAATGAGTGGTAACTGTAACAGCACATACGTTTGTGAAGTAAGAAAAATAACATTACGTATTTCAATGTGTTCATACGGCTCATAACGTTAGGTGAATTCAACATGAAATTGGTAAAAAATTAAATTCACAAGAAAAGACTGACGTCTGTATTGCCTCCCGTGCAGTATCGCCGTATTCGGTTGTTGTTGCTGTTGTTTTATGCCGATATTAGCGCGTTCATATATCTTGAAAATGATGTCATGAGTTGACATAACCAGAAGTTTCTGTCTGGAACGAAAATGTGGGTTATGGTTGACAGAAATCTGTAAGCATCTGCGGAATTTAATTCCAGACTTGCTCTCGATTTCTGTCAATGTTTAAGGTGCATGATCACGTGGTTACCACAACAACAAGAGTGTCTGAAAGTGTTGAAAGCGCACTCACTCCAAAGTAAGTATTATTTGATATTTCCCTTAATATGCAACGGATTTTGATGAAATATGGCGCAGAAGTAAAGAGAACACAATGTCCTAGTCAATATTGATATCCCGAGCATACAGTGGGGTCAGCGTGTAAGTGCACACACGAACGAACATGACAGGTTGGTTCCAACCTGTCATGTTCGTTCGTGTGTGCACTTACACGCTGACCCCACTGTAAAACGGATCGCCTACAGGGATCACACAAGGTGGGCACACTAGGTACTGAATACGGTCAAGTCATCGTTGTGATTACTGTAATGCGATCCATGTTATGCTCTGGATAATCAATACTGACTAGGAAAGTTTCCAAATTGTGTTCAATTTACTAGTTTTTTAAATGAATGGTGTTGTTATTATTGTTTACACAATCTCTTTAAACATATGCATCTAACATTTTGGTGCAATAGTTGCAGATTAGTTTCAGCATTAAAAAACATTTTACATCAGATTGTTAAACATACTTGTTCACGAAATATCGAACCATTTATATACTGTAAAGTTTATTTTGGCCTTAAGTATATTTATAGCTTGTTGTTTTCATTTATGTCTATTATATATTGCACCAAATGTTATTTGGTTTACTGTCAGATCATTTGCTGTATGTGTCAAACGCACGAAGTGGTGAAACTGTACGATGGCTTGTACATACAAAGATGGCGGAGATGGACCATATAGTATCAGTTACGAGTAACAAGACAATATTTGCATACGTTATATTCATATACCACTTCACTCTTATAACGCAATTATCATTGAAGCTGAGTGTATTTATATATGACCTACTACCTTAATATGCAACGGATGTTGAAGAAATATGGCGCAGCAAACGTGTCTTCGGCACATACTGATGTCGTTTTTGCGAAGAATCGATGTCCGTGCCAGTAAACACGGAAATCGATTCTTCACAAAAACGACAGAAGTTTGGGCCAAAGTACCGATACCACCAAATGCAGCATAACGAGACGCGTTTGATGCGCCATATTTCATCAAAATCCGTTACATAATAAGGACAATATAACAAAATACGTACTTTGAATCGGAGGCGCTTCTTGAAGTTTCAGTAATTGTTGTTGTTGTTGTTGTTGTAACCACGTGTGATCATGCATCTTGTTTTTGACGATGACTGACAGCACAAAACTACACCACGGTGGGTATAGTACACGCCAAGGGTACCTGCTATTTAGATGGGGTGCACTGAATCAGGTAAGAAAAATCCTCCACTTCAGACCATACTTTATTGAATATCTCAGCGATTACTGAAGCGATTTTGACGCGATAAAGCGCAGATACCCCGGAAATAAAATGAATAGCAACACCTGCCGATGTCTCCGTATATTTCCAGTAGATTTGTATATTTAGCCTTTCAGGAGTTATTTCGAGAAAACCTATATTTTGCTGAAAATAAGGAAAGATGGGATGCACTCGCGTTTCTGGTTTTCTTGACGGATTGGTGAATATGCAGTAATATAAAGAATGTCAACTTTACTCTATCAGGGCATGTGCTTGCTCGTGTGTCTTTTTTGGTGACAATAAACTGCATTTTCTACCGATTTCGGGGCACTTGTAAAAAGTGCAGATCCTGATGAGACGGCTCGTCACGATCCGGCTCATCTGAATCTACATTATTTGCCAACAACACTATACAGGTATGTAATGTTGAAAGGATTAAATATCTTAGATCGATAGCAGAAGGCATTCCGGCATTCAATCAGCATAGTTTAAATGTTTATATCCCGATAACTCTAAAAATTGTTGTTTACTGGTTAATAATTCCTATATTTATACAGTGAAACCTCTCTAAACCGAACACCCTGGGGGTCCCCAGGGTGTCCGGCTTAGAGACGTTTCACTGTAAATTAGACATTTGATCATTATCAGCCATCGGTGTGTCCTATGCGATCATGAAGAGACATTATCACCTGAGATTAATGACCAAGAAACTCATCAGAAATAAAGTCACAGGTGTTTTCTTGGTGTCCGGTTTAGAGAGGTTTCACTGTAGTTTATTTGATTTGCATGCGGAACCGCAGCGTTTTAGTAGCGCAATATCGTTGCGCAGCGGAACGAGTAGCATATCATATATCCACATACAAATGAAATAATCTTTTTATTGTATACGTACACAATTCGCAAATTATATGCGCTTCAAAAATGTACAAATTATATAAATAAAATAACCATATTAGTGGTGATTTAGAAGGAACTATTTTGCGAGATGAAGCGTAGCTGACCAATATGAACTCACGAGACATATTATAGGAATGAATGGCCTTTTTGTGGAATTTATCGGGGTATAAACTTGGAAAAGTCGCGGGAATACTGGACGAAGCGATAAAAAATTACAATTTTCGAAAAACATCCAAAAAAAAAAGAATTGTTGTTTTTTTTGGGGTTTTTTTGTGTTTTTTTTTTCGAAAATTGTAATTTTTTATTTAAATTAAGGCCTCGTCCAGTATTCCCGCGATTTTCCAAGTTTATATCCCCGATAAATTCCACAAAAAGGACATTCATTCCTTATAATTCCAGCATTTGAAATAAATTCATCAAGAAAATGTGTTTATTTTCCGTTTTCTTAAGAATTATTTTAACTGCGCCTCACGGTTACGGAAAGTAATTCGGCGTGGGAGTTTACTGGGATATAAATTTTGGACAGAGAGTTGCTACGGGCCAATCAAATGTTAGGGAATTGTGTAAATATTTGTGTGCTGGAATTATAAATCAAATAACCTTTTCATTATATACGTACATGTACATCGTTCGCAATGTATATGCGCCTAAAAAATATACAAAATATAAATCAAATAAACAAATTAGTGGTGAATTAGAAGAAACAATTTTGCGAGGTGAAGCGTAGTTCCGGTGTAACATTAAATTTTGACCCTCGTTCAAAAATGACCCGCCGGGTAATTTCTCAACGGATTTAGATCAATATTCAACGTTGAAAACGGACCCCGGGTCACTAAGGGGTTAAATGGTGACACCACGCGTGAAATATTGACCCTCAGTTAAAACTGACCCGGGTCAATTATCAACGTTGAAAATATACCCTGTGGTCAAATGCATCAGTTTTTAGACCTTTTCAATATACCAGATAATTGGTATACCATAGCTCACAAACGTAGTGTATAAGGGTAGGGTGTATGTATATGAGCCAACTTGTCAGTTGGTTAGAAATTCTCACATCCGGTTCGTGAGAAGATTTTTTAAATAATTTGACCTACTATTCCACGGCGGCCATTTTGGATTGTCGATGACCTCCATTTTAGCAATTTTGTAATCCCCTACCTAAGGACCTTGGCCATGAAGTTTGGTGACTATATAGGCCCGATGGTTACTGAGGAGAAGACGTTTGACCAAATGTTCACGGACGACGGACGACGACGGACAACGACGGACGCCGACGGACGGACAAATTGCGGTAACAATAGCTCACATGAGATTTGCTCAGATGAGCTAAAAACAGCACAACTATCAAATGTGCTTCTTTTTTTTTGTGTGCATCAAAAGACGTAGCTAGGTAGCAGCTGGGCGGATTCAGGAATTACCACAGCGGGGGGTGTGGGGTCCTCCCCCAGGAAATTTTGAAATTTAGATGCTCTGAGATGCGATTTCAGGCCAATCCTGACAGGATGCAATGACCAAATATTATCAGCAAAAACACAAAGATAGACGTCACAGAAATGTAAACATCAGTTTAACTCTCAGTATTTGACACAATGTTAAGAAATTTTCCTTATCTACCGAAAATAGAGCCGTAACCAGACCCAAAAATGAGACGAGGCGAAGTTATTCTTAAGACAAATAGAGCGCGAAGCGCGACGCGCATCGTTAACACGCGGGGTATGGGGGTTTTCCCCCAGAAAATTGTAATATATAGATCGCCATATACGCGATGTCCCGCCACTTAGACCACTGGATACGGCATTAAATATAATGCCCTGAAATCGCTCTGAAATCCCCATTCGAAAATCGTTGGTCGTCGAGAGCAGAGGGGGGGGGGGGGGGGGGGGGGGGGGGGGGGGGGGGGGGGGGGGGCGCGTCGGACCACCTCGACCCCCCTCCCCCTGGATCCGTCCCTGCCCAGGCACACCAGAGTTACGTTGTTCTGCCCCATATTAATTGTATTAGCTATCTATAAGCTTATCACTTCGTAATGGAGTGTAACAGGATTTAGCTCTCCAGTACAGGGGGACATGTAAATGAGGGCCAAACCATGTAAGTCGGCATTCCGGAAAGGATCGTAGCTAGCTTAGCTCGCCTGGTCTGCTCTAAATTTGTCACGTTGACGAGTCGGGTTCGATCCTGGGCGAGTGCATTAGTTTCTGTTATACTTTGTATTTCTTGATTACTAGGTCTGTCGGGTGGAAGTTTAAAAGGCTGTCCTGTGTATCAGGTTTCCCGATTATGTTTTCTACTAAGAGCATACTTATGCTCCTGGGGTCGATTCCTTTAGATCTGTATCCAATGCACATACTCTCTTTCTCCCTGTTTTGGGGTGTGCAATTCCATGGAATGTATGCGGCCGTAAAACATATACCATTCTCATTGTTCAGTTCGCCCTGTTATGCAGTGGTCACACAAAATGCAACCGCCGTACGGCTTTGCGGGCTGCGGTAACATTACGGCGACCGAACACCCATCGTACAATTTGTGATATCGAATTCCGGGAGTTAACCACAAGAAAACCGCACCCTCATGGCGACCCCAAGGCAACCTCGAAGTGACCGCACGATGTTCTAAATAACGTGCAGCTGCCGTGCAGTGACTGTAGGGCTGTTTTCCAGGCACCCGAGACAGAGTCAACCGCGGGTTACCTCACGGTCATCGCCAAGTAACCCCCTGACCACCAACTCTATGGTTGCCGTTAGAAAATCGTACGGCAGCCCTAAAATTCACTACACGGCCGCCGCACGGTATTTAGAACAGTGTACGACCACCTCACGGATGCCGCAAGACCACGATGCGGTGGCCGTTCAATGTATCGCTCTCCTACAGGAGGAAATGAAGATTATTATTGACTTTAGGGCTGCCGAATGATTTCCTAACCACACGAAACTGCGGGTCACCTGACGGTCATCGCAAGGTTACACAACGGCCAGCGCACGGTTATGGAAATTCTGCGGCTTACGGACGCCGCAAGTCATGTGCGGCCAAGACATTAGCGAGAGGCCCCGGACTGGCTGATGTTTTTTTGTCACCTGAAGTATATACAGACATACCTACATGTATCAGATAAAAGCTTGAACGTGTGTTTGTATGGGCCTGTTTTAAAAGAGATCGACCAATAGTATTCATAGATATACAGGTGCATTAACATGCATTTGCAATGGGTTTTGTTCTTCTGGTAGTCGTGTTCGGCCATTAGCATATATCTCTTGACCTTGTCTTACTACGTGGTATTCTAGACCGGTGGCCCCACAGGAGCATGTTCGGATATGAGACTCGGACTCCGTATTTGGACATTGAATTGTACACATTTGATAATAGTACAAGTAAAAGATTTTGCGAAATTAAGTTTTCTAGGACGTTTGAACATCGTGAATTATTTCTCAAACACTGACTTGCACATTGGATTCCTGCGCATGCGCATTCCATGAGCGCCAAATTGGAAGAGGTACACGTGAAAAGTCATTCAGGTCTTGGGAACCAGTGAACTGGTCTAAGTTCTGTTCATCCTTTTTTACGGTTTTCACGATATCAATTGGATTC
>CM055274.1:47603402-47696428 GCA_029237695.1 Conchocele bisecta
TAAGTCAATTACGTAGAAATAATAGGTGAAGGTAAAAAAATGGTCACATGTTGGATAGTGATATGTGGTGGGTACCCTTGATTATGAAGCTGTGAAAGTTTGGTGGTCCTAGGTGGTACAGTACCAAAGAAATGGACTTAAACACGAAAACTTAACATTGTAAACGCGAAAAGTTAACATTGAAAATGGCTAAGTCGACTGCGCGAAAAAACTGGGTGAATGTTAAAAAAAAAACGTAACATGTTTGTAACGATAGTGATATTTGGTGGGCACCCCTTGATTATGAAGCTGTGAAAGTTTGATGGTCCTAGGTGGTACAGTACGAAAGAAATGGACTTAAACACGAAAACTTAACATTGTAAACGCGAAAACAATTAACATTGAAAATGGCTAAGTCGATTACGCGGAAAAAATGGGTGAGTTAAAAAAAAAAGCAACATGTTGGATAGTGATATGTGGTGGGCACCCCTTGATTATGAAGCTGTGAAAGTTTTGGTGGTCCTAGGTGGTACAGTAACAAAGAAATGGACTCAAACACGAAAACTTAACATTGATTGTGGACGCCGCCCGCCGCCCGCCGCCCGCCCGCCCGCCGCCCGCCGCCCGCCCGCCCGCCCGCCCGGCTTTCGCCAATCCAATAGCCTGGATTTTTTTTCAAAAAACCTGGCTAAAAATAAATTATGTTGATAATGAAACTAATCTGCTGAAACGCAAACATAAATTCATCATGGACTAAGGGGGACAACCATAGCACTTTCAATACACGTATAGTGGCAAACAGTGTAGATCCAGATGAGCCGGCTCGTGACAAGCCGTCTCCTCAGGATCCGTACCTTTTGAAAGTAAGTTTCATCTCACAGTCTATTCCAGTTACTTGGAGTTGAGAGGGTTAACATGTATAACAGACAGAATAAACCACCTGTGCACCGCATTCTCTTTCTACAGCTAGTCAGGAATATATTTTCTTTCTACATGTACCGGTACTGACATAAAGTAAACAATTATCATTTGTGTTGGTCAATGGGAGACAACTGCTATGAAAAATGGAAAATACAAAACAAACAGCAGACACAAAATGTAATTCAGCATTGTAAGTGTTAATTGTTGATAGGCGGGAACAGAGTGTTGTCGTTTGCTGATTTTCAGTGCTGATCTATATCATTTTACTACAAATATGTTACTGACAGCACATGAGAACCGCCTCTAATGGATACAATTCCCATGTGCTACCAGGGCATGCTCTCGTCCAGAACAAAACCAAAAATCAACAATAGACTGTGTAGATTTGTAAGGCTTACGAGGCTGACAAAATGTTATTCAGACGATCAAAGCAACAACTGATGTGGGGCGATCACTATATCCCCGGACTGATTTGTTTGAGGATGAACATAAATTAATTCCCAAATATCATACAAAAGGCGTGGATATTGTGAAATATGTTTATAGTAAACTTCTCATATCGCGCATGAGAGTCACTTACCGACTGGTAACAGTTGTTATCTCGTGTCGGGCATGTAAATGCAATTATTTCTTTCCTTGCCCGAAAGCGAAATATAGCAAGGATAACAGTTTGCATGATGTCAACAAATGTTTGAATTGGGTGCCCTGAAATGTTTAACATACCATATTTATTCCAACAGTCGCGCCCTCTAATAGTAATGTCTGTCCTATAGTCTCAGTCAGTTTCTTCATTTTCCCATAGTTGTCATTCAAGAAAGATTTTTGTTTGTGTTTTTATGCAAATAGTATGCCAAAACTAACTTAGAAAAATGCATAGCTCCGGGGGCGTTTATTATAATAAATACGGGTACATTTGTTTTGTGCGGTTAAACATTTTAACAGGTAGATTGCCCTCCAGGCATCATCACAATACAGTCTAAATAGTTCACTCAACTTTGTGTATGTTTGCATGTCAGTGTTTGTTCTTCCATTCAGCATGTAGCTGATCAATAACTCAACCCTAAGACAGCTACACACAACAATTGTCGTCTGCTGTTGCTTTTATATGTTGCCTTATTTCTCAATAAAAACATTGTTTTTTTACAGCACTTCAGAATCATTTCCAATGGAAATGATTCTCAAGTGCTGTCAAAGCATGTTGTAAACTATTCTAAAGTGCTGTCAAAGCATGTGTTTGATTTGATGATTAAAATGGAAAAGAGAAAATAAACAGCAGACAACAAAAATTAAGATAGCGGTGTTGGGTTAATATTACATGGATTCACTAATCTGAAATAACTGGGAACATGAAAAGCATATGTGGCATGTCATGAGAAAAAGGGTCCAAATAGTGCTGGATCCAGTGTAGCCACAGATCAGCCAGCCTATATGTAGTGTCAAATCTTTGTCTGCATTCTTGTAAGTTGTATAGTTGGTCAGTATACCTTGCAGATGTTATTGTCAATTGCAATTTCTATTAAATTACAAGGGTAGGCTGATAAGTCATGGGCCGCACTGGAGAAACCACCATTTGTCCCATTTTGTGAAGGCATGTGATACCAAGGTGTAAACTCACCTTCTATGTTCCGACTAATTATCAACACAACACTAATTTGCCGGTTAGCGAACCCAGGTGCCGGTTAGCGAACCCAGGTGTATCATGGAAGCTGTCTTTATTAGGACCGTGCGGTAAAACTAGCAATAAAAACCCGTTGGGACAAAACATCTAGAAAGCATGGGTCCACACAATTCTACATGTAACGACACATACAATATGAAACATAATTATCCTAGCGTACATTCCGCATAATAGCCCATCAGCTGTACTTTCAACATGTAACCTTCTAATCAAACATTATCTGATTCATACTACAGTGACATAGTTGCTCTACCCTTAAATACCGTACGCCATCAGCATATTCCCAGATCCACCTGCTCATCTGCGCAGTCTGATCAGGGCCCATGTTGATCCATATTCATCCACATAATTTTCAAGCAAAACCTTTAGATTCTCATTGTGTTAAGTCTCCAACGAATAAAAGGATTTACCTCCTACATTATGTAACATTTGGAAAACACATACATGTATATGTATACATTTGAAAAAATTGGTGTTTCTCTATCGAGAGGTCGCTAGAAACTGATGTTCACACTTGATTCCCGCCAATACGTCATAAACGTAACCTCACCTCATTGGTGCATACTTTATCACATGATCATAACAATCAAGCCCATATTTGGAATATGTACGCGCATGTTCTCATCGCGTTAATAACACCCGTCCGACCATAGAAATGCGTTTACCGCTATATTACCAGAACGCGGAGAACTATCAATATTCTTGGTTTTGTACAATCTATTCTATTAATGTGCATTGTTTACACCAGTGTATAATCCATGTCATACGATTCAACGAGTCTATGGTCCATGTGTGTAGTGTTGGCCTGCTGAGTTTTTTTTGATATTGTATTCAGTTCTTGGAAAATAATTTGTCACGAAAAAAACACATATTCCAAAAACTAATACTAATACATGTAGCATTTTCTTTTGTGCGCCAGATTTCTCTTTGACCTTTAGATTGCACGTTATAATTGTGTCACAAAGACCATTGTAAATTTCATTTAAGCATAATGGATTGCTTAGAGAAGCCCTGTAGCACAAAACAAATAATATGTGAAAATTATCTAGGTTCCTTCTCTCAGGCCTTTTCAATAGCTCAGGCCTTTTCAAGAATGCCAAATTTGAGCCTTTTTCCATCTTTGGTCTTGGCATACACTGCGCCGTTAAAGTACCATGCAGAATCCAGTTTCTTGTGGTTGTTCAGTCGGCTGATGAATAGAGAGTTCAATTTTGTGACATCATCTACTAGTCTGTGGCCAGTCGCCTTCATTGCTGATCTGGTTGGCATGAGTTTCGATTTGTTTCGAGTTGTTCTTCAATTTTACCAGTACTGGTAAAATTATTTGTAATTTGCCCGGCAAATTATTTTGACAAATATTCGAAGAATGAAAAAGGGAGAATTTATTTTCTTAACTAGTATATCCCTTCCTTTATGACGGCACATGTTATTTGGGTGTTGCGATTGCATAATCTTGCAGTGCATAAACTGCAAGCTTATGTGTTCGGAACATATGTATTTCATATGGACCATGTGCTATCTAGTGAAGGGGTTGTAGATTTCATTTGTACGCAAAAAGGCTTAAATTATGTTTAAACAATGGATGACAGAATCATACCCTCTAGAATAGTGTGTATTGTTTATGGTAATACAGTTATGATCAAACTGTAATAACACAACGGAGAATTGAATGCAAACCATAGCTGCGTCCATTTGCCAAAGAAGTCTAAAAAGCGCATGCACGTGTGCACACAGATACGGGACACGCCATTGCAATAATCTATGTAATATTATTTTACTTTTCAGTAAATAAATGGCACCCTTTTCAGCATGCCGCCCTGCAGATGTCTCCGATGTCTCACATGTCACATCATAGATGTCCAGTTTAACTGGTACATACTTTGTCCGTGTCTTTGACACTGGATATGCCGAGAATTATTTTAATTCTCCATGTCACATACTAAAATTATGTGCAGTATTATGTGATGTGAGCAGAGAACAGATGCAGTGGTCATTCATAATCATATCAGATTGATTGAGGCAAGAGACTCAGGCAATGCAATATGTCCGCATAGTTACACACCAAACATGTGCCACCAGAAAATGGCAACATAAAAGCAGGATAGTCAGACAGGCAATCCAAGCTAAGTTAGCACAGGTTGAAAATGTATGATGATAGTGATTATTGTTATGATTCAGTAAATTTGCATTATGCAACTCTATTATGAACACTCTTCCAACTATGTAAATGGTTATCTACCACATTTAAATGGAAAATAATACAACATATGTGTCATAAAATTGATGAAAAATGTTCCTGCATCAAACTCATGCCAACACATCAATTTCATGGATGACAAAGCAGGTAAAACATGACGACACATGTCCTCTTAGTGTTACGATAGCATAATCCTGCAGTGCATAAACTGCCGGCTTATGTGTTCGGAACATATGTATTTCATATGGACCATGTGTTATCTATGGACTGTAGATTGGCATGGCACGCTAAATACACAAAAAGGCGTGTATTTGTACATCGTGCATGAACAATTAACGAGCTCGTTTTAACAGATACCTGATAAAAGATTCCATGATGCAGGTGCAAACTCAAAAATATGCACCAAACAACTCGTGTCAACACATCAATATCACACATGACACATTCAGCAGGTAATACATGATGACACTCTATTTGTAGCACGTAATAGAAAGGCAATAAAGTACAATTTACAATAACATTAGATCAATCGACAATATGGCTTAATTTCGCATCATCACCCATCAATGGTTTGTAGTGGTAGCTAATACAATAAGAGAATGCATGATCTAAATCAAATCAAATGATATGAGTGTCCAACCATTCCAAGCAGCTGCCTGTTCAAATTGAATGAGGTCTGGTTGAATTTGTTTCCTGCTATGTGAAGGGGCTGGTGGATGGTAGTGATTATTGCATGGCTGAAGTTTGTTATCATATCTGGGGGGTTGAATATAGTATGAATTTATACTATGCACTTGTGGTTGTGGGTCATTCCCCTGTGTGTGTGACTGACCATGCATTGTGTATGGGCCATTCCCCTGTGGGTATTGTGGTTGTGGGTCATTCACCTGTGGGTATTGTGGCTGTGGGTCATTCACCTGTGGCTGTGGGCCATTTGCCTGTGGGTATCGTGGCGGTGCAACATTCACATGTGGGTATTGTAATTGCATGTCATACCCCTGTGGGTATTGTGATTGTGGGCCATTTGCCTGTGGGTATTGTGACTGTGTGCCATTCACCTGTGAGTATTGTGGCGGTACACAAATAGGTTTTTGGCATGTTTGCAAAAATGCCTTTTCTATCTAGAGAGGGGGACATTTGTCCAACAGGGAATTCCGAAATGTGCGAAATGCTTGTTCGCGGTCCTCGGATTGCTCGGATTGCGCACTAGATTGCTCGGATTGCTCACTAGATTGCTCGGATTGTGCGCCAGGAAATCCAGTTCGCTCGGGAAGGTCGAAATGCCTGCTCGCGATTCCCAGGGGGCTCGGGCTCTCCATTTCTAGCCAACAAGGATAGTAAAAATAGAAATCCTGGAAGCAAACTGAGCACCATGGAGAGCCCGAGCCAGCACTCTGGTAGTAGCGACCCGTTCTACATGGAGTAGCCGTTTTTGGAAAACAAGTTCTTTGTCTTTTTCGAATTGTCTTTTCTAGTTGTATTTCCGAGTTGTCTTTCTTGTTTTGTACCGAGTTGTCTTTCCTGTACCGAGTTGTCTTTCTTTCCGTTCCAATTTTTCTACCTCCTCTGGGAGAAGTTTTCTGTTTTTTCGATGTGGTCTAGATTTTGTTTTGCTCTTGGGAGACGAATTTTTTTCTACACTTTTCCCAAATGTGTCCAAATACACAAATGGGTGGTATCATTTTTGTTTTGCCTCTTGGGAGGCGAATTTTTTCTACACTTTTCCCAAATGTGTCCAAATACACAAATGGGTGGTATCATTTCTGTTTGCCTCTTGGGAGGCGATTTTTTTCTACAGTTTTCCCAAATTTGTCCAAATACACAAATTGGTGGTATCATTTCTGTTTGCCTCTTGGGAGGCGAATTTTTTCTACACTTTTCCCAAATGTGTCCAAATACACAAATTGGTGGTATCATTTTTGTTTGCCTCTTGGGAGGCGAATTTCTCCTACACTTTTCCCAAATGTGTCCAAATACACAAATGGGTGGTATCATTTCTGTTTGCCTCTCGGGAGGCGAATTTCTCGTACACTTTTCCCAAATGTGTCCAAATACACAACTGGGTGGTATCATTTCTGTTTGCCTCTTGGGAGGCGAATTTCTCCTACATTTTTCCCAAATGTGTCCAAATACACAAATGGGTGGTATCATTTCTGTTTGCCTCTTGGGAGGCGAATTGTTTCTACACTTTTCCCAAATGTGTCCAAATACACAAATTGGTGGTATCATTTCTGTTTGCCTCTTGGGTGGCGAATTTTTTCTACATTTTTCCCAAATGTGTCCAAATACACAAATGGGTGGTATCATTTCTGTTTGCCTCTTGGGAGGCGAATTTTTTCTACACTTTTCCCAAATGTGTCCAAATACACACATGGGTGGTATCATTTCTGTTTGCCTCTTGGGAGGCGAATTTTTTCTACAGTTTTCCCAAATGTGTCCAAATACACAAATTGGTGGTATCATTTCTGTTTGCCTCTTGGGAGGCGATTTTTTTCTACACTTTTCCCAAATGTGTCCAAATACACAAATGAGTGGTATCATTTCTGTTTGCCTCTTGGGAGGCGAATTTTTTCTACACTTTTCCCAAATGTGTCCAAATACACAAATGGGTGGTATCATTTCTGTTTGCCTCTCGGGAGGCGAATTTCTCCTACACTTTTCTCAAATGTGTCCAAATACACAAATGGGTGGTATCATTTCTGTTTGCCTCTTGGGAGGCGAATTTCTCCTACACTTTTCCCAAATGTGTCCAAATACACAAATTGGTGGTATCATTTCTGTTTGCCTCTTGGGAGGCGAATTTCTCCGACGACGTCTTTTGTACTACCAGTGCAATTGTGGATATCGTGACCAGTTGTGTATACACGCGTCCCAATTGTGGATTTCTCGACCTTTTTCCCACTCTCGTATGCCGGTTGCCGAAAACCTTGTTGCTGAAGCTTTTTTTTGTGCTCCTATAAAGTTCTATCTGTCGTTCGTCTGTGTTAGTTGTGGTGCCTGTAGTTTGTTGTAGTTCGATGTATTTGGTTTTTTTTTTAAATCCGTTCCAGATTTTTAGTGGGTGTTGGGAGTGTTGTATGGTGGTGGAAACGGTGCCACCTCTGGTGGTATCATTCTCCTTTTCTCTATACAAAAAACCCGTTTTTCGAGGGCGTTGGTGAGTACTTTTGTTCATCTTCTTTTTTGAAGCCATTATTTTCAATCTCAATTTCAAAATATTTTCACTAAGTATGGTGGGCGTACAACAAGACGGTTTCGCGGTTTAAAATATTTCAGTGTTGGTGACTAGTTTATGTTATTGGACAAAAACACCGTTTTTCGATACTGTTGGGAGCTGTAACGAGAGTCAATAAGGCTCCCACCTTTGGTGGTATCATTTTGACTCCCTCTATACTACTTGTGGGTATTGTGACTGTGTTCCAAATGCCTGTGGGTCTTTTCCTTGACCATGAATTGAGGGGGACGGATATAGCCCAAGTTGTGGTGTGGAATTGGTGTCCAATGCATGATAACTGTGCACCTGTTCCATGGGTGTACATAGTGGGATAGGGTAGTCCAACTATTGTTGCATGTTGTCCCTGTTGGGTGCACATATGAGGTGGCTGTTTGAGGGACCAATCAGGTCCATCCGTGGGATACGGGGGACCAATTGGCGGTTCCATTTCAAGGTATATTATGTGGTACTTTATAGGGCTATATGGTATGGGATTGGCGGGATCGAGTATATTATGTATGTGAAAAACCCGCGACAAATACAAGAACCAAAATCCTACGGTCACGGCACTACTTTTGTGGTAGGGAAATGGTGTGGCTCCCTGTCGGGAATGTACTTCGCGTTGTTGTTTAAGTTGGTATCCGCTATTTATCCCTACCCTAAGCACGTGATCGTTCCCAGGTTCTGATTTTGGGATGTATTGTCGCGACTGGGGATGTTGTGGTCTGTTGTGATTGGTGGCTGGAGTGGGACTGGGGGACTATACTGTGACTGAATGGGACTGAGAACATTATAGGTGACTCTCGGACGTAATTGCAACTATCAGTCAGGATTGTCCCAGGTATGGGGCAATCCGGCTTGATTTATTTACGCCAGAGGGCCAGAGTATTTAAAAGGGAAAAGCAAATCAATTATATTTCAATATTTTATCATTTGTACTGTTTCACAAGAGTATTTATTAGCAGGAAATAATAGCAAATAATACTTTCTGGGTTGGCGAATTTAACTAAGTATCGGGTGGATTCAGCTAATTAAATGTTTTGTCAAAAGAAACCAAAATAAAGGGATTGTGGTTTTGGTGGTTCCTTACCTGAGGCTCGGTATCTAAGTCGATACAATTCTAGCAGAGTTGATCTGCCAACGAGTAACGAAAATCGAGAGCGTTTATACCCGCCGAAGGGATTAACCTCGAATGACCTCTGTTGGTCGAAATTGACCACAACCGGACATTTCATTGGTAAGTCGCTATCAATTTCGACCAATCAGATTCATTCAAGGCTAGGCTGTGAAACTGTTAATACTGAGTTTATTTGACTTCGTAAAATCACGTGTTTACAATAGAAAACGGTGTTTAAGCCTTATACAAAATGGCAATGTCATCGATATATATCGATGGATTTACAGAATACAGACTTTAATGCTTCTGCTAACACCAACAATAGCAGAAACAGGTACTTATTTAGTGAGAATTTGTCTTTGCTAAATCCCGACTTCGTTCCCGAATTAGTTCGGACCCGACAAAAAGTGAATTCTACCACACTATAAAGAACAGTTTGTGCCTATTGAGTGGGCATGTACCGTTAATACAAACAAAAAGTAAACAACGATATAGAGACACTAATATTACACAGGCCCGTAGCCAGGGGGGTGGGTCGGGGTGGGGGGGGGGGGGGTCGCAGCGGTCGTCGACCCCCCCGCCCAGCCTCGAGGTACACTTTTTTAGCATCGAGGTCCACTTCTTTAGACCCTCAGGCCCATTGGGCATTCGAAACGACTCCTCCTTCAAACAGGTCTGGCTACGGACCTGTTACATGTTAGTCTAACTCAAAGGTACAAAAGCACTGTGCATGATATCAGTCATGCTCACATGCTAGTTATGTTTAACCACACCTAATCAACATATATCATGCGCGTTGTATTAGTAAATCAAAGTACTGAAAGTACTGAAATATGTTATCTCCACAAAAACTGATCACTTGCGGAACTTGAGACTGAACGTTGCATATTTTCTCAATCAGCATCCAGAGGGAAATGTACTGTGATGGTGCAAGCCCATTCCAATTCATACGTTTTCACTAGAATAAAATACTGTTTGAAGTTCCCAGAAAAAAATATACGAAACTGGCGGCTAACTGGTCACTGCTACATAACTGTAAGAACTAAAGATAATAGCTGCTGTATTCATATGCACGAAATGTCTTGGTTCGTATTTTCCATAATTCAAATGATAAACTGAGCCTAAAACTGTGAAAACTATGGAGAATTGTATAATTATGTAAGGCTTTACATACAAAGCAAGACAAACCAAAACGCCATAGGATAAGTTGGCACAGGGCACTATTCTCTTGGTCGTACTCGCCATTTAGGCGTAGCACGATATTATGGCCCTCCCTATAGCAATTTGCGTGACATAATATGCTATCTAAAGGGAGATAACATATAAAAATAGTCGGTATATATTGCAGTCCCCCCGGTTTATATCACTTTCTATGAACCAGCCAAAAACGCGTGATTGAGCCACTGGGAATGGGGCTATTTATAGATTGTATAATAAACACTAGTATTGTATCACAGCTGTTCCAAGATTTACCTAGTTTGTAACATAGTGGTCTGGAGAGAGGTGTAGATCCTGATCACCAAACACACTCTTTTAATCATGGCCGTGCGGCCAACTCTATGGAATATCTTGAATCTTACTAGCATACAACATGTACAATCCATGAAATATAAATGTTTTATTAACAACACTTTGATAAAACAATGTGATCGTATAGACTTTAGTAAAATTCCACAGCCCTGCTCATCTACATAGTGTAATAACGATGACATGAATGCAAATGTTTGTTTTGTGGTCTGTAGGGTTGAATATTTTGAGTTTGTTCGGCTTTACGCGGAATAGACACAAAGAAACGAAATGGCCATAACTACTTACCACAGTAGGAGTTACATGGTTACGGAGACTCATTTAGGTTTACAATTCCAGGGCCTAAACAGGCAGACGATAATCAAGGACGACACGGGGAAACCAATGAAGGCGATGCGTGTGTTTTCCGAGTCTATCCGATTCCTCAAGGACCATTTGATCACTACATTCGGAAGGAGATTTGAAATTGAGCAGGACGACGTATTATGGGTGTTGACTGTACCAGCAATATGGGGAGATGCCGCTAAGCAGTTCATGAGAGAAGCAGCCGAATTGGTGAGTAAAATAGAACAATTTACAAAAAAGGAGACGGAAAGTATGGAAGCGTCTTGGTGCCAATGCTAAAATATATGTACCTCCTAATTAGGAGACACTAACTCCTAACTAGGAAATATTATCTCCTAAATAGGACTGAGTATCTCCTAATTAGGACTTACTATCTGCTTTTTAGGACTTACTATCTCCTAATTAGGAGTTAGTATCATAATTGATGTTTTAGCATCGGCACATATAGTAAGTCCTAATTAGGAGATAATAACTCATAATTAGGAGATACTAAGTCCTAATTAGGAGATACTAACTCCTCAGTAGGATATATTAGTAGTTAATATTTCCTAATTAGGACTTAATTAGGAGATACTATTCCTAATTAGGAGTTAGTATCTCGGATCCTAATTAGGAGATACACATATTTTAGCATTGACACCAGGACGCTTCCATAGGAAAAGGTAAGGTAAACTAAATAGCGACTGTTAAGAGTATAAAATAGACAGGCGTACAGCGGTAGTGACAATGTTCAACCTTCACGTTCCATTGGTCGAACGGCATCACATGACATTACCGAATGGCGTCAGTGGAATGACGCAACGTAAACAAGGCCGTGTTCGTTTCAATGAAACTATTTCAAATTTGACGATCCGCTACAGCCTTGTGTCTGTTGATATGTTTATCAGTCCCCGCTTGGAAACGGTACGATCCTCGGCGAGCCTCGGCATTCCTAGCCTTGTCTGATAAATTTGATATCAAAAGACACTTGCCTGGTATGTATGTACACACCCAATATCGGAAGCGAAGACAACAAACCCCAATGGGATACAAAAAAAAACGCGGTTTTGTTATGCCCCCGCCACCGAATGGTGAGGGGGGCATATAGTGTTACCGGCGTCCGTACGTACGTACGTACGTCCCGAAACCTTAACGCTCGGGTAAATGCCTTATAATTTCTGTTTCCTTGCTCGGATCTGTTTCACATTTCACACACGCATTGCTCCAATGGTCCTCTGCCACCCTGTGACAAATCCACATTCGTGCCGCTCCGCTAAGCCCAGGGTCAAGGTCACAGACATGGTGCGTTCGAAACCTTAACGCTCGGGTAAATGGCTTATAATTTCTGTTTCCTTGCTCGGATCTGCTTCACATTTCACACACGCATTGCTCCAATGGCCCTCTGCCACCCTGTGCCACCCTGTGACAAATCCACATTCGTGCCGCCCCCGCCAAGCCAGGGTCGGGTCAAGGTCACAGACAATTGTGCGTTCGAAAATTCCTTAAGCCGGGTAAATGCCTTATAATTTCTGTTCCAATTGCTCGGATCTGCTTCACATTTTCACACAAGCATTGCTCCAATGGTCCCTCTGCCACCCTGTGACAAATCCACATTCGTGCCGCCCCCGCTAAGCCCAGGGTCAAGGTCACAGACTTGGTGCGTTCGAAACCTTAACGCTCGGTTAAACGGCTTATAATTGTATCCCCCGGACTCCGTCGGGGGATACTATGGATTTTACAGCGCGCCGCAGACACTTCTTGTCCGGAGCATAACTCCACCACCCTTTGGAATATTTTCATGAAACTTCACACATGCATAGACCACGACCCGAAGGTGTGTCGCGCACAATAATGACAACTCTTGCATAGCTAATTTTTGAGTTATCTCCCATTTTTGTTTCGCGCACTGATTGACCATAACTCGACCACCCTTTGGAATATTTTCATGAAACTTCACATATTCAATTAGACCACGACCCGAAGGTGTGTCGTGCACAAGAATGACAACTCTTGCATAGCTAATTTTTTAGTTATCTCCCTTTTTTGTTTTCGCGCATAACTCCACCACCCTTTGGAATATTTTCATGAAACTTCACACATGCATAGACCACGACCCGGAGGTGTGTCGCGCACAAGAATGACAACTCTTGCGAGCTAATGTTTGAGTTATCTCCCTTTTTTGTTTTGCGCACTCTACAAACTGGACAATAATGCATGAAGACCCGTGTTCTCGTCTGCTCTGTACACATTTTCTCGTGTGCTCTGTACACCTTGACCACAGGTAATTTATACAGGTAAATTACTACATTGGATATTACATTTCCGTAAACTGTGTTGAAAATATTGTGGCATTATGTGGACCTGTGCAGATATATGTAGATAAATATAGGACTATTAAAAAAAAATTCTGGGCTCCAGTAGCAAGCATTATTATTTTTAAACTTTTGTTTTCCATTTTTTTTTTTCATTTTTTTTTTTCAATTATTTTTCAATTTTTGTCTAGTAGCATGAGGTCGTAAGTGCTATATACAGACTATTTACCTGTGCATGTGCTAGCATGTGCAATTGACCACTGACCACTTACAGGTAATTTATACAGGTAAATGATTATATTACATTTCCGTAAACTGTGTTGAAAATATTGTGGCAATATGTGGACCTGTGTATATATGATATGTAGATACATATAGGACTATTAAAAAACATTCTGGGCTCCAGAAGGGAGCATTATTCTTTTATTTTTATTTTTATTTTTATTTTTTTTTGCCATTTGTTTTTTTACATTCTTTTTCAATTTTTTAACTGACCACTAACTTATTACAGGTAATTTATACAGCTACATTATTACATTTCCGTAAACTGTGTTGACAATATTGTGGCAGTATGTGGACCTGTGCAGATATATGTAGATAAATATAGGACTATTAACAAAAATTCTGGGCTCCAGTAGCGAGCATTATTATTATTTATTTATTTTTGTATATTACATTTCCGTAAACTGTGTTGAAAATATTGTGGCATTATGTGGACCTGTTCAGGTATATGTAGATAAATATAGGACTATTAAACAAAAATTCTGGGCTCCAGTAGCAAGCATTATTATTTTTAATTTTTAAACTTTTTTTTTCCATTTATTTTTTCATTTTTTTTTTCAAATTCTTTTTCAATTTTTGTCTAATAGCATAACGTCGTAAGTGCTATATACAGACTATTATCATATAATAAAACAATTATTGACTAGTGAGCCATAGAATATAATCTGATATTCTATGGCTCACTAGTCAATAATTGTATAATATGTTCGGGCCAGTGAAAATTGCTTTCGGGCCCAGGCTCGAGGTCAAGGCGGGACAAGGCGAGGCATCTGATTCCGCGGAATTCTTGTTTACTTATCTCCCTTTGTTGTTTAGTGCTCTGATTTTGTATCCAGAGCATAACTCGAACACCCTTTGGAATATTTTTATGCCCCACCACGATAGTGGAGGGGGCATTTAGTGTTACCCTTGTCCGTCCGTCCGTCCGTCCGTCCGTCCGTCCGTCCGGTCCGTCCGTCCGTCCGTCCGTCCGTCCGTCAGTCCGTCCGTCCGTCCGTCCGTCCGTCCGTCCGTCCGTCCGTCCGTCCGTCCGTCCGTCGTCCGTCCGTCCGTCCGTCCGTCCGTCCGTCCGTCCGTCCGTCCGTCCGTCCGTCCGTCCACACACACGAATGGGTACTTGTTGTAAGCGTACGGGGATCTTATCGGGTAGGGTTAGGATAGTGTTGGGTACTCTTGTTGGGTATTTTTATACAGTAAAAACCCAACAAGTATTCATTCGTAGGAACGTGCATACCGTCCTCCCGTCCGTCCGTCCGTCACAAAACTTTAACACTCGGGTAAATGTCTCATAATTTCTTCATCCTTCGACCGATCTGCTTCATATTTCATATACACATTGCTCTGATGGTTCACTACCGCCCTGTGCCAAATCCACGTTCGTCCTGCCCCCGCCAAGCACAGGGTCACCGTCACATACTTGGTGCTTCAAAAACTTTAAACGCTCGGGTTAATATCTTATAATTTCTGTTTTCTTTCACGGATCAGCTTCATATTTCATATACACATTGCTCTAATGGTCCTCTACCACCCTGTGCCAAATCCACGTTCGTCCTGCCCCCGCCAAGCCCAGGGTCAAGGTTACATACTTGGTGCTTCAAAAACTTTAACGCTCGGGTATATATCTTATAATTTCTGTTTTCTTTCATGGATCAGCTTCATATTTCATATACGCATTGCTCTAATGGTCCTCTACCGCCCTGTGCCAAATCCACGTTCGTCCTGCCCCGCCATTCCCAGGGTCAATGTCACATACTTGGTGCTTCAAAAACTTTAACGCTCAAGTAAATATCTTATAATTTTTCTTTCCATTCACGGATCAACTTCATATTTCATATACGCGTTGCTCTAATGGTCCTCTACCGCCCTGTGCCAAATCCACGTTCGTCCTGCCCCCGCCAAGCACAGGGTCAATGTCACATACTTGGTTCTTCAAAAAATTTAACGCTCGGGTTAATATCTTATAATTTCTGTTTTCTTTCACGGATCAGCTTCATATTTCATATACACATTTCTCTAATGGTCCTCTACCGCCCTGTGCCAAATCCACGTTCGTCCTGCCACCGCCAAGCCCAGGGTCAAGGTCACATACTTAGTGCTTCAAAAACTTTAACGCTCGGGTAAATATCTTATACTTTCTGTTTTCTTTCATGGATCATCTTCATATTTCATATACGCATTGCTCTAATGGTTCTCTACCGCCCTGTGCCAAATCCACGTTCGTCCTGCCCCCGCCAAGCCCAGGGTCAAGGTCACATACTTGGTGCTTCAAAAACTTTAACGCTCAGGTAAAAGAAAATTTTGACTTGGAATTTGGCCTCCTTTATTATCAAAGCGATATGTGGGACATCCGTGTTCTATGAACACATTTCTAGTTTATTAAACTTCACACATGCATAGAAGACGACCCAAAGGTGTGTCGCACGTAAGAATGACAACTCTTGCGTCGTTAATTGTTTAGTTATCTCCCTTTGTTGTTTCGTGCACTGATTTCGTGTCCGGAGCATAACTCGAACACCCTTTGGAATATTTTCATGAAACTTGACACATGCATAGACCACAACCCTAAAGGTGTGTCACGCAAGAATGACAACTCTTGCATCACTAATTTTTTTGTTATCTCCCTTTGTTTTTTCCGTCACTGATTTTGTCTCCGGAGCATAACTCGAACACCCTTTTTTCAAACTACTTGTGTATCTGGGAGGGGGATACACAGTCCATTTCTTGTTTCTGTTTCCTTGCTCGGATCTGCTTCAGATGTCACACACGCGTTGCTCCAATGCGCCTCTACCTTCCTGTCACAAATCCACATTCGTCCCGCCCCCGCTAACCCCAGGGTCAAGGCCAAATACTTGGTGCGTTCGAAACCTTGACGCTCGGGTAATATGGCTTATAATTTCTGTTTCTTTGCTCGGATCTGCTTCACATTTCACACACACAGTGCTCCAATGGTCCTCTGCCGTCCTGTGACAAATCCACATTCGTCCCGCCCCCGCTAAGCTCAGGGTCAAGGTCACAGACTTGGTGCATTCGAAACCTTAACGCTCGGGTAAATGGCTTATAATTTCTGTGTCCTTGCTCGGATCTACTTCACATTTCACACACGCATTGCTGCAATGGTCCTCTACCACCATGTGACAAATGCACATCCGTCCTGCCCCCGCTAAGCACAGGGTCAAGGTCACAGACTTGGTGCGTTTGAAACCTTAACACTCGGGTGAATGGCTTGTAATTTCTGTTTCCTTGCTCGGATTTGCTTCACATTTCACACACACATTGCTCCAATGCTCCTCTACCGCCCTGGTAAATGGCTTATAATCAAATATGCCTCGTTTTCTTTGGCTGCCAGCGGGGGCATTCGTGTGCCGACAGGCCACATTTCTAGTTATTTTAAGTATAACTCATTAAGTTATTGTTCATCTATTGGATTTTTAAGGAATTAAATGCGAGGGAGCGCTTAGCCTAGCAACTTATAGTTCAGCCAAGTGTACAATGCAATGTACCGTCCATTTCCTGTCGAACAGTTAATAATTAAATCTGCTAATACACAAGTTATTGGGTTTAACGTTGCAATATGTGAACTAAGTGGAGCACAATACTGTCCAGCGATTGGCTTAGAAAGTAGGGTGAACTATAAATGTAAATATTTAGCTATTTTACTCGTCTCGCTATGTGCCGTTCACCTGTGGACAATCCAGATAGACTCGTGATTTCAGGCGGGGATGAAGGCGTTTTCGCTCTTGTTGGCCCTGGAACCGGAGGTTGCGTCGTTGTTCTGTAAACATATTCCGATCGAAAGGGCTGGACAAGGGACTGACTCAACAATGGAGTGTTTCCGGCCAGGCTCCAAGTACCTGATACTAGACGCCGGAGGTGGGCACGTTTGTTTCATTGATGGAATGGCGAACAGTGCCGGTCCTGATCAGACTGCGGATGCACAGGCTGATCTGGATCGACACTGGTCGAAAAACCCATAAGCCCCATTTATCCTGTCACAGCTACATATCACTATGAACATAACTATGATATATTAAAACACGTTATTGAACTTTCATTCTGGATGAATACTGAACAAAGTCACGTATGTTGAAATACACACTGTGAAGAATGAAGATAGAGGACCGTAAATGTGGCTGTGACTGCTGGATAAAGGGGGCTTACGGGATTGTGACCGTGTAGCTAGCGATCAAACATCACACTTCTGTAGCCTGATAACGATCTATATTATTGTTAGAAACGAACACTATATCTTCAGTTACAACTACCAATGAGTTGACTTAATATGATATTCATTAAACGAGTTTACTAATTTCATAAGAAATGCGGCTATGTCGAGTTCCTTCAGAAGTCAAAATACGAGTTTAATAACTAATACATGTAGCACCATATTAAATCAATACACAGTATATAATATTTATTACATAAGCACATATCATACATCATACGTTGCACTGAACATCTACCGTACATGGCTGAAAGCGAATAACGGCTCATTTACATATGTACATATACATTTTAAAATAAGTGTGTGGAAAATGGTTTTCATTCGACGTGTTTCGGCTTCATAATTATATATGACAAAACATGCTTTTAGCTTTGGTCGGATACGACCTCGTATCATAACACATTCCGCGATTTTATTAACGCTAATGTAACTATTTTGGCGGAAAATGCTCATGTTCATTATTATGCCACCGCAACAATAGTTTTTAGTCTTTACCCTGTCCGTCCGCCCGCCCGTCTCTCAGTAGACACTTTACTTGTCCGGCGAACTACTTCTACAGTGTTTGGCCGATTCTTTGCATATTCGTTATAAGCCCTACCATCAGGTGTAGGAGTGCGTAACGCAAACATTTTCGCTGTCCCACTGATCCATCCGCAGTTACGCCCCTTTTTAGACTCTGAAAATATTTATTTTCCTTGTCCGTCGAACTACTTCTACATGTTTTGGCTGATTTTATTCATATTCGATATACCACCCTACCATCAAGTGCAGGAGTGCGTAGCGCAAACCTTTTGCTGTCCCACTGACATATCCAGAGTTATGCCCCTTTTTCGACTCTGAAAATATTTATTCCCAACCATCAACTACAGGAGTGCGTAACGTAAACAGTTTCGCTCTCCCACCGATTCATCCGCAGTTATGCCCGACTCTGATTTCTTTCCCTTGTCCATCGAACTACTTCTACACTTTTTGGCCGATTCTCTTCATACTCGGTATACATCCCAACCATCAAGTGCAGGAGTGCGTAACTTAAACGTTTACCTGTACCGTCAATCCATCCGCATTTATGCCCCTTTTACGACTCTGAACATATTTTCTCTTCATTCACACACTCGGTGATTGTTGTTGTATTCATGAATGCTCAACAGCGGTGGCATTTTGTTATCAGTACAAACACTTTTCTAGTTGTTGTGTTGCTGAAATAGTTAGAACCTAATTATTCAAAGAATATCGAATTACAGCTGGTTTTCCTAGGTCGGACACGACCTCGTATCAGAACAAATGAAATAATGTTTAAGGCTCGTACGTCAATATTATAGTGGCAAGTTAATATGTTCATTTGAGAAGTATCGTTATCCTGCGGAAATACATAGAATGTATAGAAAATTACAATTCTAAACATGTTATTTTGTTACAATACGAGCTCGTATCCGACCAGAAGCTACATATGTACCTTACTATACACAACAATGCAAGGGTGTTGCTTTAATTTCAAGGGTAGTAATCATTGTAATGTATTCAGTATTATCAGCGCCGTTTAATTAGATCAATCGCCTGTAAAAATAAGGGGATTGGTAAAACAATATGTCAGCGAATGGAGGACCATGGGGACCATAGACGATGCATTCCCTGGTGTGCTGACCAATACTGATGTATGTAAAATGAATATAAAAGAATCCGCCTTCCGAAAATTCATGTGTGATAAAAACAACATTTGCAAACACTGTAGATCCAAATGCCATGATCCGTCTCTTAAAGATCTACAGTATACATGTTGATCAGTTTTTTTATTCGATTCTTAAACAAATATTTCTCATATGATTAATGAACTAGTCAAACATAATTAACCAGAATTAGTCTATGCCAGATATGTAGGGATGAAAGAGTTCATGTATATTCCTTTCTGGTAGTCGTGTTCGACGATTATCATGGATCTCTTGACTGTGTCATGTATTTTTAACAGGCGGGACAGTGGATATAACAGTCCATGAGGTACTCCCAGACGGAAACCTAAAGGAGCTTCTGTCCGCGAATGGAGGACCTTGGGGAGGGACCACCATAGACGATGCTTTTCTGGGCATGCTCACCAATATTGTTGGAAAAAAGGTTATGAGAGCTTACCAAAAGAAACATGCATATGATTACATGGATATGATGCAAGAATTCGAGGTTATGAAACGGACAGTAAAACCCGATATTTCACATAATATGCGGTTCAAAATACCGGTAGCATTTCACGATGAACTTAAGCATATCAAACGGATCACTCTGAAGGACGCAATAGAAGAACGACCGGATTACTCGGGAAAGTTGAGAATCCTTCGTGATAAACTTGTAGCTGAACCAAGTATTCTGAAAGACTTATTTAAGTCTACATGCTGTACAATCGTAACGCACGTACGGAACGTGTTATCGGAGCAGTGTGCGATGGGCATTGACTCGATTATCATGGTGGGAGGGTTTTCCGAATCAGCAATGCTGCAAGATGCCATACAGCAAACCTTTAGCGATAAAAAGGTGATTATACCAGATGAAGCCGGGTTGGCGGTTCTGAAAGGTGCAGTGATATTTGGACATTTACCGCACGTGATTACAGCTCGCGGTTGTCGGTGCTCGTACGGAATAGAACTGTACGAAGACTTTGTTGAGGGCGTGCACCCAGTGGAAAGGAAACGCATTAAAGATGGCAAACCTAGATGCAGCGGACTGTTCCATAAACTCGCAGAAATTGATCAGATAACGTCTGTACACGATGACATGCCGGGCATCGATTGTGAGCCAGTCTCAAGGGAAGCAACTGCATTCATCCTGGAAGTGTTTGCGTCCCCGGACAAGAATCCGCAGTTTGTTGATGACTCGGGGTGTACTAAACTGGGCCAGTTGGAAGTTCAGTGTATTGACGGGACCGGCAAGCAGACGTCCGCGTTTGTACGGATCGTGTTCGGTGGTACGGAGCTGGAAATTAGAGCAACAGTTGAAGCCACTGGCGAAACGATATCGGCCACGTTTGATCTTCTGGGATAATGTGTAAATCAGATTGAAAGTTGGGGCCGACCGATTTGGCACAAACTTTAGTTTAGGAATTAAATAAGTGTGTAATTGTATAGCTGTCCACCAGTTTTAAAATTGATGAGTGCCTACTATACAGATATACATTTTTAATCATTTAGTATCCGTATCAGGACATTTTCATATTATGTATAGTAGTTTTAAAATGCGTCATCTGAATAATTAATTTTATCGACATTTTGCAAGTAGGAACATTGGACATCAACAAATAAATAGAGAGAATACATAGTTGTTTCCGTTAACAGTTTAACGAAGCACGATTACCGCCCCTGATATCATGTTTGATATGCAAAATATAATAATTCCAATTAACGTCGGCTGATGGTAAATTAATTTTTATTTTCCCCGAAAAGAAATGGACGAAAAACATATCTCCCTATATTACAACCTGGTATGTGGGAAAGCAGGTTTAATATTCATGTAATCACAAATCTGCGTTATATTTAACGAACTATTCTTTATATTTGCTATCATTTAAAGCATACAATCTGGATATCACGAACTTAACCTGTTATACGGCCTGATAGAAAGTTACCTGATAAATAGATTTACTTTTGAATATTTCATGTTATATGTTGGAATAATTTGTCACTGTGGCTGGGATTTGTTCCCAGTGTAGTTCCAGATTAAATGGCACAATCCTGCAGCCTGATACCGATCTATATGGCCTGCTAGAGGCATGGCGGATGATTCATTGATGGAAAGGTGGACAGTGCAGATCCTGATCAGACTGTGCTGATGCACAGGCTGATCTGGATATACACTGGTCGCAAAACTCATAACCTCATTTTATATCAGACGTAAATTTCACACTGATACCAGGGGCGATAATCGTGTTTCTTTAACATGTTAACGGACATGACTATGTAGTATCTGTATTTATTTTTTTTATGTGCGATGACTATACTTCATAATCTGTCGAACATATTTCAGGTGACGCATTTAATTAGTATACATAATGAAAACATATCATGCCTCATTTGCATATGAAAACAGCATGATACCACCGCGAGTCACTATCAATAAAATAAATATTACTAAATGATTATATCTTTATAGCGGGCATTCGTAATTTTTAGTAGTGGTTGAATAGTGACACAAGTATACACATATTTAATTCCTATAAAGAACATTGTGTGCCTACTGAGAGGGCAGGTACCTTTAATACATACCGGTTCTCGTATATTTGTAGTTGCTGTAATATATTTAATGTGATAATATGCCACTTATTTTACACGCATTTTATTATCCCCTCGCCGATAGGCACGAAGGGATGTAGCATTAGTCCATGTACGCACGTACGTTAGTAGTTTATTTATTTGCATTAAGCCAACTGGCCCATGAGCATGTACAACATATACGGAATCATTTACAATACAGTGTGACTAATGGCATAGCGAAACTATAATATAAAGTTTACACTGTACATGTACACATATATATATATTTACGTTTACAATTGGCATATAAAGTTATGATAATTAAGAGTGCATGCACAATACAACTATGTAATGTGTTACATACACTTTGAGAGAAAGGAACGCTTACAAGCTTGGTGAAATCGGATTAGGGGCGAAGATACATTACATTATATATAACACATTATACTTTATGTTGTTTGGTATAAACATACGATTCCTTATGGCAAATGCCTTGAAATACATTTGGCAATTTTTCTAATGACCATGGCATTTTCTGAACTGGTAAGGTCTATGAATTGTACCATACTTGGCCTTTTCCAATAACGTTTCAAAACATAAGATTTACGCAAATGTGTATACATGGTGCATTCCAAAACAAAGTGATACTCATCTTCTAGGATAGAATATGAAGAGCAATTGCGGTTTCCTATTGGTGTCCTATTGGGTTTAGTCCATCGTCCAGTTTCGATTTCTAGACGATGTGATGATGTTCGTAACTGTGCCATGGCAATAAGAAATTTAGTTACCTTAATATCATTTAAGTAAGGTTTAAAAGAAAATGTTGCAACATTAGTAACACATTTCATTTTTCAATAAATCATGAAAACGAGTGACATAGTATATCCACATACAAATCAAATAAACTATAAATATTATAGGAATTATTATTCAATAATTCCAGCACAAAAATATTTACACAATTCCCTAACATTTGATTGGCTCGTAGCAAGTCTCTGTCCAAAATTTATATCTCAGTAAACTCCCATGCCGAAATACTTTCCGTAACCGTGAGGCGCAGTGAAAATAATTCTTAAGAAAACGGAAAATAAACACATTTTCTTGATGAATTTATTTCAAATGCTGGAATTATAAGGAATGAATGGCATTTTTGTTGAATTTATCGGGGATATAAACTTGGAAAAGTCGCGGGAATACTGGACGAGGCCTTCCGGCCTTCGTCCAGTATTCCCGCGACTTTTCCAAGTTTATACCCCAATAAATTCCACAAAAAGGCCATTCATTCCTATAGTAAACACCACTTTTTAGACATTTATAAACATTTAAAGGTTCAAATATGCTGGTTGAATGCTGGAATGCCTTCTGCGAGTATTATTGGACTTTTAAAATTAAAAGTTTATATCCCATAAATTCTCAAATATGACGTTTATTCTATAATACAATAATACGTACATGTTTATATGACACTGTGTGTATTTAGTTATCTCAACCCATGCTTTTATCGGTCTAAGATATTTAATCCTTTCAACATCACATACCTGTATAGTGCTATTGGAAAATTACTGCTCGTCACGAGCCGTCTTGTCAGGATCTGCACTTGTTACTTAATTGTCATATTTTTGAGAACAAAAACACTCCCTTTTCATAAATGGACTGGTCTTAAAATTATTTGACGGTTGGATTGGCTGCAAAATTGACATATCAAAATCAATTCCAGTTACTTATTAGGGTGAAAGGGTTTATTATGTCTAACATAAATTTTGCCAATATTGACTTTGGCAATTACTCCACTGGGTATTTGGGGAACACCATTGGTCAGTAAATACAGTTAACCTACATTCTGCTGGAAATAAGGAAATATGGGGTGCACTCGGATCCAAAATATGCCCCGCAATCGGTAGAAAATGCAGTTTACAGTCATCAAAAGAGACCAACAAGCACATGCCCTGATAGAGTTGTGTTGACATGCTTTATATTATTGCATATTCACCAATCCGTCAAGAAAACCAGAATTTTAAAAGCGACTGCATCCCCTCTTTCCTTATTTTCAGCAAAATATAAGTTTTCTCGAAATAACTCCTGAAAGGCTAAATCTACAAATGTACTGGAAATCTACGGAGACATCGGCAGGTGTTGCTATTCATTTTATTTCCGGGGTATCTGCGCTTTATCGCGTAAAAATCGCTTCAGTAGTTGCTGAGATATTAAATAAAGTATGGTCTGAAGTGGAGGATTTAGTGCACCCTATCAAAATAGCGGATGCCCGTGACGTGTACTATACCCACCGTGGTGTAGCTTTGTGCTGTCAGTTATCGTCAAAAACAAGGTGCATGATCACGTGGTTACAACAACAACAACAACAATTACTGAAACTTCCATAAGCGCCTCCGATTAAAATTACGTATTCTGTTATATTGTCCTTATTGTCCTTATTGTGTAACTGATTTTGATAAAATATGGCGCGTCCCATTATGCTGCAGTAGGTGGTATCGGTACTGACACGGAAATCTATTCTTCCCAAAAACTACATCAGTATGTGCCAAAGTCCCGGGATCACCAAAATGCAGGTCACGAAGGCACGTTTGCTGTGCCATATTTCATCAACATCCGTTGCATATTAAGGAAAATATCAAATAATATTTACTTTGAGTGAGTGCGCCATTTGGTGGTATCGGTACTTTGGCCCAAGCCTCTGTCGTTTTTGTGAAGAATCGATTTCCGTGTTTACTGAAATAGGGATTGTTTACAAAACGCGCTAATATCGGCATAAAACAACAGCAAACGAATACGACGATACCGCACGGGAGGCAATACAGTCGTCAGTCTTTTCATGTGAATTTAATTCACCTTATCAACCGTATGAACAAATTGAAATATATATTGCTATTTGTCTTACTTCTTCACAAACGTATGTTGCAACGGTTCCAATGAGTGGTAACATCTAATTCTGTGCATAACTAAGAGAATCAGGGGTGTGCATTTTCCTCTTTTTAGAGTATTTCCTGTTTTTTAAAAAAAGAAAAAAAAAGTGCTGGATTTTGTAGAAACTGCCAAAAATAATTTAAAAATCATAATTTTCTCGAGGGGGTGAATGGGTGAATGGGTTTCCTCTTTTTTTGTCATGCAAAGCAAATATGTGTCTCAATATGTACAGTGGAACCTCTCTAAACCGGACACCAATACACATGTGATCTGATTTTTGTTGAGTTTCTTGGTCATTTATCTCATGTGATAATGTCTGTTCGTGATCGCATAGCACATACCTATGGCTCAGAATGATCAAATGCCTGATTTACAGTGAAACCTCTCTAAGCCGGACACCCTGATGACCTCCCAAGGTGTCCGGTTTAGAGAAGTTTCACTGCAATATGTTATTGGCTCATAATAAGCCCGTTGTGTCAGCTATGTAATATAGATATCGTATATCGTTTTATCTTATTGACGACGACAATTTACAAGGTCAAGAATGTGTGAGCAACCATGAACAAAATGGTGCTTAGTACGGTTTTGGCCAGTGTAGCTCATGATCATCTAGTAGAGACATAAACGAGCCCTCAAATTCACTCAGAATATCCTTAATACATAACGAACCGCGCAGATCTGGGGCTACGCCGGCGGCAAACTCAATACGCCCCCTACACCGGAAGTATAGTGCATGTGTTTGTGTGTGTATACCAATAATAGCTATATATGGGCCTACACAACTTACCAAGCTTCCTCGAATTTGTGAATATATATATGGCCTACATATTTCCTATCTATGCTGAACTTTAGACCAAACTACCACAGCTTGTATGCCAGTTTAGGTGGATATTCAGAAATAATGTAACACTCTCAGTCAGGTATGTACGAATACGAGAATATACTTACTGGATATAGTTATTCTGTATTATATATTATTATATATAGATTTGATTTGTCGCCTTCAATTTCATAACCAAATTTTAATTACTAGCGTTCTCAATTAAAATGTGGTCATGGATATATATATACTTAAAGGTACATGCCCACTCAGTAGAGGTGGCCACGTTTGTTTCATTGATGGAATGGCGAACAGTGCCGATAATGATCAGACTGCGGATGCACAAGCTGATCTGGATAGATACTGGTCGAAAAAAAACATAAGTCCCATTTAATTTAATTAGTATAAATAATTAAAAAATAACATGCCTCATTTGCATATGAAAATAGCCTGATACCACCACGCATCACTATCAGTAAAATAAATATTACCACATGATTATATCTGTATTGCGGGCACTCGTAATCTATAGAACTGGTGGAATAGTGACACAATTATACACTTATTTAATTCCTATAAATAACAGTTTGTGCCTACTGCGTGGGCATGTACCTTTAATGTTTGAATCCGAAATCCGCTATAGCGGTTTATGCAAACAGTGCAGATCCAGATGAGCCGGCTCGTTAACGTGTGAATCCGAAATCCCGCTATAGCGGTTTTTGCAAAAAGTGCAGATCCAGATGAGCCGGCTCGTAACGAGCCGTATCATCAGGATCTGCACTTTTTGAAAGTAATTTTAATATTTATTAGAACAAAAACACCCCTTTTCATAAATGGACGTATCTGAAAATCATTTTGTGTACCTTTAACGTTGTTGAATCCATTCCTAGGTATTCATGTCGCGGCAATAAATCACACGTGAATTTCACACCAGGGTATCGGATGCCTTGTTATATAAATACTTTCGTCTCCCATTGAAAAACAATGTAACGCATACTATCAAGATGTTTTCCATGTTGACGTCTCGCGAGTTCATTTTGGTCAGTGTCACGTTTCACCACGCACAATTATTTCCTTCTAAATCAGCACTAATTTGTTTATTTTATTTATATTTTGAATATTTTCAGGCGCATATAAATTGCGAGTGATGTACGTATATAATAAAAAAATGTTCTTTAACTGGAGCCAAGAGACCAGCAGCCGATTTCATCAATATTGCTAAGCATACTTATCTAGCAAAGTATACTGTGAGGGAGGGGGTGGGTGGCAGGTGGGAGCACGCGATGGGTAATTTAACGATCGGGGTTCATCTTTGCCGGAATCCCGACTGGAGTAATCCTATTTGAGGGGAAGGGGCCAAGTGTCTTTGGTGTGGTATGGACCTGACACCAGGTCGGGTTATTCTAATTTCAGGGCTGAATATATTTTTTCTCGATGTAAATATTCCGTTCTGATTTTGGGACCCCCCCCCAATGCAGCAGGTTATAGGCCGTTAAACACTAATAAACGAACAAACACATACAGTGAGGGAGTACTCATTTATTTATGCATTATTTCATATAGAACTACCGACTGCATATATTTGATGATTAAAAGTATGTAGAATTATTAAACTGAGTACATTATCACAGCCAAAATGGCTGCGATAATTAGTGTATACTGTTATGTCGTTATTTTAGGTTTTGTGATTTTCTTTTGCTACATTGTTTGAAACCAAGGCTTTTTCGTTCATCTATAGACCACATACAACAAAACTGGGGTTAGTTCCATTTTTAGCTGCGAGCCTCTCGCAGCTTATGTAACCGGTTCTTAAAATACAGTCAGATATCAACGGCGCTATTTTTTCTTGTGGCGCGTATGTATCATCTTGTATCTAGGTCATTGGTAACGACTCGTTTATGCTAGTTTACATTTCACATTTATTAGAATGTATATCTTTGGTACATAAATAATTGAAGAAAAACCAATGGAACCTCAGATTTAGCCGTTCATTTTCCACAAATAAAACGACCTATTTTGGTCGCGCATTAATGGTGTGTAAACCCGAATCGCACCTGTCTGGCACTTGTTTTGATATTTTCATTCACAACTACGACGTGTACAAATTTGCATAAAACAACACTATAACCACAGGTGTATGAAGAGTGAATCCGGATATGGAATTACCATCCTTATCGCATTGCCGTATTTGGCCGATATTGATTTCGAAAATCAGTCACATTTTCCTTAAATGATGTCGAAAATCGATAAAAATATACTGTTGCCACTCATTTGAACCGTGTCATCTAGATGGTTCACTCATTAGAATCGTCGCGTCGGCATGTTTCGAATGAGTGGTAATAGCGTACACTTTCACTTAAAATATTTAAGCCCGGATATGGAATTACCACCCTCATCGCATCGCCGTATTTCGATGATATTGATTTCGAAAATCAGTCAAATTTTCCTTAAATGATGTCGAAAATTGATACAAATTTCAGAGCTCATGCGGATGTGTATGTAATGCATACAAAACAAATGCTAAGCCTTACTGGATTATTCCTGTTTCTATACAGCTCCTTCCCCTCTCCACATACAAACTAATTCGAGTGTTATACAGTTTCCCATAACACTGTCAAGGTCATTACCAAGGTCAGGAATGATCGAGACAAATTGTCTCCCCTATTATCATATGAACCAAGTATACTTCAATTGTTATGACGTTATGGCCAATATAGTCTGATCAGATGAACGAAAAGTGGTAACAATGCAGTTGAAGTGTAAGGGATAGACTAGAGTAGATAAGTACACGTAATCACTTAATCACTTATAATGTACACAATATTATATGGGTAACACACAGGAATACATGACACATTGATATGCGAACATCACTGTACTGTGCATGATACTATTCAATTACTACAAGGTTGTAAGCCAATCGACTGATATACTTAACGCAACTTAAAAGCTATAGACGAATAAACTCAGTATGTGGTATCTCAATGGTCCCGTAGTGGACAATAGTATGAATGCACAAGTACTTTGATGATCGCTAATCAAAGTGAAATAACATACAAGTATAACATGGCATAACGAACATTGGAGGACAAATGACAATCATCTGAGCTACCCCAGTGCTGGCGTATCTCAATAGATAGTGGCAACCTCTGAGTATCAAGGTCCCAAGGTCTGCCTCACCCGCAATATGAGGTCTAGTCAACAATATGGCTATAATCCAACTTCAAGTGGATTAATCCATTAAACAATATATGTAGTCTTACTACAATCCTTTAGCCATGATATGCCATGATAGGAGTATTACCATACACTATCAAAGTATACATATGTATTGCCTATGCAATATATTTCCAAAGTATGAATGTCAAAGTCAAAGCCGGATGTGGTTACATTACATGATAGTCAATAACGATAATGTTCCGGAAGCTGGTACCGGAAGTAAAGTTCCCAAGGTAGTATTATTTCCGGAAATGGTGGACCAGATGTAAAGTTCCTATGGTATCACTCGACTGTAGCAACCCGGATGTGGTAGACCCGATGTAAAGTATCCATGGTGAATCAATGGGTTGTAATACCGGAAGTGGTAGACCGGATGTAAAGTTCCGATATAATACAAAAATGGCGATTATCACGATGGCTAAGACGCCGGGAAAAGTTTCACTTAGGTGACATTCAACTCGGTGGCAGTATAATGATATGATATGTGTGTATGGCGTTTCACTTCACTAAACTATGGCTGTGACTGTCTGCTGAACGCGATGTAGCTATCACACACTGCTCTATACAGGCCTGTACCCGGAGCTGCTACACACTCTGCGCCAGACAGACGTACGTACACTCGGACGACCTGACACTCTGCACTGACTGGGGTCTGCCCTCAACGAGTGGACCAAAACGTCCAATGTTGCCCGCTGGAGCGATCTCAAGAGGCTACAAAAATGAAATGAGTCTCCAATTACTGGACGAATACGCACAGACAGACAGACAAACAGACAGGATGCACAACGGACTAAAACGGGAATCGAACAACGGCAAATCACAGCTGAAATAAAATGTTGTAGGTACATACCAAAATCCTCCGTGTCACTGGTGAATACAGTACTAGTCTTCTGTAACCAGAACATATGTGTCCCGCCAACACATAGCGAGACATCGCTTATATACGCACCAGTGAAACCATGCACGGAATAATGAATATGCCTACCCCTCGTACGACATCTCACATAAATACTACAATACCATGGCTTTTGCCATGTCACCCGTGGGTTATATTTGGCATAAATATATGTTCCCACGCCTTAAATTCAACCAAACCAGTGTACAGCCCTCGTGGAATAAATACCATCAAACATGGTATACCACACACTACCATAAATCTGCACACTATAGACCCAGATCTCATAATCCGAAATCTACTCGACTGGTCTCGACAATGCGAAGGTCGCTTCTTGGCCCCGCCAAGCCCCTCCATATCGGTCCTACGGCTATACACTCAAATGAGAGTGTAGCACATACTAAACTCAAATATCGTGGTCATTTACGGAAATATCATGACACAAAGCATCACCGGTATGGGATCTGATATATCCGTGTTGGCCAGTACCAGGCTATGCTGAAACACTAACCCGTAGCATACATAACAGGGCAGACCGTGGTATGGTCTGCGCTATATACTGGCTTCACCTACAGAAGGTCCCTTATATGGTGAACAACTGACACGCGGACAAACTCGGCTGGCACGGATAGTGGACATCCGTACTACTAAAAGGTCTTCTCCCTAGCGAAACCAGCACACGCAGTCAACGAGTTCTCTACCACACACATGCATAGTATGTGGCAAATATGGCGTGACATCAGTAAAACATTGCTCATAAAATAGACGTATATTTAAATCCGCAAAAATGACACGCATAAACGTATTTCCACCAATACAACATAAGCCCCGTTATTACACGCACATTGTACATGGCAAATGTACATGTTAAATCACAGGTATGTAAAACTCACAGGTGTGTGAAATCACAGGTATGTAAAACTCACAGGTGTGTGAAATCACAGGTATGTGGAATCACAGGGATGTGAAATCAATAATACGCACAACAATACAACACAGTGCCACACATCACACATATACAATTATACGGAAATCCGGAATGTACAAGAATGCACGTGTCACGCGACATATCTCCCCCCTAAACAAAAAGTGTTTACACTTTCGTGCATAATCGCGAGACACGTTGGCACAGCTGAATCTACCCGGATATCCTGCTCAGGTAGTCTGCCCCCAGATTGTCGGCCCCTTTTATCGCAACAATACGCATCGGTAAGGTTGCAGTATCAAGGCCCACCTCATTAGTCGGGAATTTGCAACCTTGGCTTTGTTTAGGTAAACCAACGGTTGGTGGTCCGTTTCTAGGATGAATTCCCCCCCAAACAAATAACGGTGGAACTTCTCGACCCCACACGACTGCCAGACACTCCTGCTCAACTACCGAATAATTGCGTTCCCTTGGCAACATCTTTTTGCTGGCATACGCTATCGGAAGTGGGATACCATCCTGCTCTTGTAACAGTATTGCCCCTAACCCAATGTCGGAAGCATCCGTCCTGAGCACGAAAGGTTTGTCTAGTTCGGGCAGTTTCAGAACTGGGTCCCTGGTCAATAATCCCTTGAGGGTAACGAATGCTTTCTGTTGGGGTGCCCCCAGTTGACCTTGTTTGGTTGACCTTTCTTAGTAAGGTCAGTTAGCGGGGCTCGCTATCTCTGCGAAGTTGGGCATGAACTTCCTATAGAACCGGCTAACCCCAAGAAAGCCCTGACCTCCTTCTTTGTCTCAGGGACATTAGCTTCATGAACTGCCTTGACCTTTTCGGGATGGGCCCTAAGTTCTTTCTTACTGCTGATAGTATGTCCCAGGCACTCAAGTTGCCTGTACCCAATGCTGCACTTGGAGGGTTTTGCCGTTAGATTTGCATCGGACAATCGGGAGAGGACTTCACTCAGAGCTCCCAGGTGTTGTTGCCACGTATGGGAGAATATCAAGATATCATCGACAAAGCTGTCTGCATTGTGGACCCCCTTCAATACTTTCCTCATGAGTCTACAGAAAGTGGCCTGTGCCGTGACCATTCCAAAGGGCATGACCTTGAACTGGAATAGACCCTGGGGTGCCTCGAAAGCGGAATATTCCCTGGAATTCTCATCCAATGGGACCTGCCAGTAGCCCTTACTCAGGTCCAGCTTTGAAAAGTAGCTATGTCCCGCCAACTTAGAGAACATCTCTTCAATATTTGGCATTGGTTCCGCATCAAACACAGTGACTTTGTTAAGTTGCCGGAAATCAATGCAGAATCGGAGCCCCCCGTCCTTTTTCCTAACCAGAATTACTGGGGACGAGTAGGGTGATTTTTTTTGAAGGTTCTATGACACCTATCTTCAGCATCTCCTCTACTTCCTGGCTGACTGTTTCCCTGACCTTAAATGGGATAGGGTACCCTCGAATTCTTAATGGGTCTTGCGTTGACAACTTTATCTCATGTTTCTCTATATGGGTGTGTCCTGGTGCGTCCCTCAGGACATGGGTGAATTCCCGTAAGATCTCTTTGACTTGGGTCTTTTGTTTCTTGCCTAAATCAGGCGACAGGTCAACTTTGCTCTCCGTATCGGACTCTAATCCCCTGGGACATAACATGTTTTCTTCGGCACTACACCCACTTGGACTAGGATCCCCCTCTACTGTGTCTTCTATCACGGCCGCATTTATTACAGTGAGTATTCCCTTCCCCGGGTGCTCAGGCCTAGTCTCGTACCTCTTTAACATGTGTGCATGAAAGGTTTTCAACTTCCCTCCCATGTCAACTCTATAGTCCCACTCATTAACTACCTCTGTTATGGGGTATGGTCCCTTCCACCTAAGAAGCAATTTGTTGTTGTCTGTCGGTAGTAGTACAAGTACCTGATCTGCCACTGCATACTGCCTACTACGAGTCTTATGGTTGTAGTACTTTGCGTACTTTTTGGACGCACTCTTCAAGTTCTCATGCGCGATTTCGCACGTTTTCTCGAGCCGTTCGCGCAAGTCGAGGACGTACTGATACGTCGTTTTGACGTTGTCCTCTATGTCCTTCTCGGACCACAGATCTCTTAGTATGCTCATCGGACCCCGAACGGTCCTTCCGTACAATAGTTCAAACGGTGAGAAAGCCAAACTTTCTTGAGGGACTTCGCGATACGCGAATAAGAGCGCGTTAATGTATTTGTCCCAATCTTTGACACGTTCGCTTGCCATTCTACGAAGCATTTGCTTTAATGTACCATTGAACCGTTCCACGAGACCGTTACACTGTGGGTGGTACGGTGTCGTGGTTAATTGTCTCAGAGATAACAATCTACTAACTTCCTCCATGACTGCCGACGTAAATTGACTACCCCGATCGGTGAGCATCTCCTCGGGGATACCCAGTCTACTGAACATATCCACGAGAGCTTCCGCGACTCGTTCGGCCTCGATGCCTGGTAGTGGTACCGCCTCTGGGTACCTAGTTGCATAATCAACTAACGTTAGTATGTAACGATTCTTCCGATCGGTAGCTGGAAAAATTGGCCCTACAATGTCAACTGCGACTCTTTTGAACGGAGTGTCTATCAACGGCATAGTTCCTAACGGAACCTTGGTGATGTGTCCCTTTGACACAGTCTTTTGACATATGTCACAAGACCTACAAAACCGTGTAATGTCACTGCCCACGCCTGGCCAATAAAATTCTGATAACACTCGATCAGTTATCTTCTTAACCCCTAAATGGCCCGCCATGATTGATTCATGTGCCACTTTCATCACGGTAGTCCTAAGTGTTTTTGGGACTACCAGCTGATGGTACATCCTACCTGACCCTATCGGTTCGAAATTACGATACAACAAGTCTTTCCGGTATGCGAATTTCGATTTGTTTCCGTTCTTACTTGACCGTACCGTTCCGTCTTTTGCATTATTTCGAACTGACGTCAATGTGACGTCATGTGCCTGCGCCTCTTTGAATTCATCGCGTGATACGTTCGCGATTGCGGCAGGGACTTTGAGGGTCTTATATGATTCGTCTCGGGCTGTCGTTTGTGACCTAGTTTCAACTGCGCACGATTTAGCGCCTCTAAAATCGGATATCACCGGTAACTCTGACCCGTCTACATTACCTATGGTAATATCATACATTGTATCTGTCATGCAAAGGGCTTCTACCTGACCTTTGAAAAAAGGTGTATCTAGATCTACCCGGGCGGTAGGAATTCCACTCATTTTGCTCCTATTTACCAACATGCATGTTGAAACTTTGCTTAAAAACTGATCTGGTTGTACTAAGCTTTCCCTGACGACCACCCCGGTACACCCAGTATCTCGCATTACTGTGACCTTTTTCCCCATTTAATGTGCCCTCTGCTACGGGTAGCCTATCCATACCAAATGTACATCCGTTAATCAACTCCGGCTGTATCTCGCTACCTGAACATACAATAGTGGTATCGGTATTAACCACACATAAATTTCCTTGGTTTTCCTCTGGTTGTTCCGTGTTTTGCCATCTACCTCTACCTCTGCCTCTAGTGTGCCTTCCACTTCTACCTCTATTTCTACCTCTGTACCGACCTCTCTGTTCTTTATCTGCAAAACTTACATGTTTCTCTTCCTCGACTGCTGCTGCTTTGTAAGCTGAGGACCGGTCACGTTTAGGACAATCGTAGGACATGTGACCTTCTTTGCCACAATGATAACATGTCCCGCGATGCCTATCGTAGCCGTTCCTGCTGGTACTTCTGTCATAACTACCTCTACTCGGGCTTCTATCATAACTACCCCTACTTGGGCTTCTATTTTGGTACCCGTCCCTATCTCGTCTCCTATCTCTGGATCGATTATCTGCACTACTTACCTTGCGCCTCTGGTTATCTACTGACCTGTACTCAGTTCTGTTGCTAGTACTGTTCCTCTGAACTACATACTTGCTACCCCCTCTAGCTTCTGCAAAGTAATCTGCCTGAACCGCCATCTGATCTATCGAGTCAAATGTTTTCTCTTTGAGAAATAAGTAGAGCTCACGACTGCATATACTTAACATCTGATCTGATCATGTAGTCTAGTACTCCTTCATATGTTCTATTCACCTTACTAACTCAAACCATCTATCTTAAATAGTTCTTTGACCGACTGACATATTGCACAAATGATTCACTGTGATCAGGTTTGGTGTTTTTGAACATGCGTCTGAACCCATCTTCCGTTAGATCAAACATTTCAACAATGCGGATTTCAACTTATCATAGTCAAGAGCATCATCAATAGGTAGTCTAGAATATACATCTAATGCATTGCCCTTCAATAAAGCACTCAAGTGTAGTGACCACTTATCTCTCCCCCACCTTTGAATTGCTGCGTACCGCTCAAATCTAGCCAAGTAGCTATCCATGTTGTCATTATTCTGATCAAAATGTGGCAGCTTCGGACCGAATGCTCTGCCATAGTCCCTATCATGTCTCTCTTCATCTACTACTTCTCCCCTTTCTACTTTTGCCATTTCTACCTGATGCTTAGTGTCTAGTTCTCGCAATTTGAATTCTAGAGCTAACTGTGCTTCATTGGCATCTAATCTATCTTTCCCCATCTGTCGCTCAACCTCCTTAGCTAACTGCTCAGCATCTAACCTATCTTTCTCCATCTGTCGCTCAACCTCTTTAGCCAACCGCTCAGCATCTAACCTACCTTTCTCAGCCTGCCTAGCCTCTAGTCTTTCCTGTCTCTCTCTCCTGCTCGTCCTTTACAAAGGCCCTTAACTCTGAATCTGCTAGCCCTAAGCTTTTGCCTATGTCCATTAGCTCCTTAATGGACGACATTCTCACTCTCAACTCAACTCCGGATTATCGATTTACACGCTTTACCAGACGGTACACAAGGTCTCTAGCACTCAAATCACTTGGTGATTTGTGCGAGTCTCTTGCTTCACGTCTATAAGGTTAAGGTGAATCAATCCGGTATCTACTAACGACGGTATAAGTTTCTCAATTCAGGTAAGTCAATCCGGTATATGTATAGTCTAATGTAATGGTATATTTACAATTCCCTCTCTATGGTACTGGACACAAATATTGGGGACTGGTTATAGACACCTGACAGGATATAGTATTGTTCATACACAATATAATAGTGGTAGTAATCTCGCCTGAGATGTAGAAGTGTCTAGTGATAACCTAGAACACCCGCTGTGCCATCATCACAGGGAGGTACTGTTCGACAAATCAAAAATTACAATGACCCTTACATCAACTATCTCACAAGATCGTCTCAACTCTATACTTCTGTACCTAGGTAGTCAAATCATGTATGTGGTGATGTATTAGTGCCTAAATGTTGGAGGGCATCTTACATTAACTCCCAAGGCAAACAAATACAAGTTTGAATTTTGACGACGCTAGGGGTACAGCTATTCTAGCCTCCTTACTTCAACTGCTTTGAAGAAACTGATTATAAAAAGTGGAAACAAACCCACTTCTGACACCATTGTCAAGGTCATTACCAAGGTCAGGAATGATCGAGACAAATTGTCTCCCCTATTATCATATGAACCAAGTATACTTCAATTGTTATGACGTTATGGCCAATATAGTCTGATCAGATGAACGAAAAGTGGTAACAATGCAGTTGAAGTGTAAGGGATAGGCTAGAGTAGATAAGTACACGTAATCACTTAATCACTTATAATGTACACAATATTATATGGGTAACACACCGGAATACATGACACATTGATATGCGAACATCACTGTACTGTGCATGATACTATTCAATTACTACAAGGTTGTAAGCCAATCGACTGTTACACTTAACGCAACTTAAAAGCTATAGACGAATAAACTCAGTATGTGGTATCTCAATGGTCCCGTAGTGGACAATAGTATGAATGCACAAGTACTTTGATGATCGCTAATCAAAGTGAAATAACATACAAGTATAACATGGCATAACGAACATTGGAGGACAAATGACAATCATCTGAGCTACCCCAGTGCTGGCGTATCTCAATAGATAGTGGTAACCTCTGAGTATCAAGGTCCCAGGTCGCCTCACCCGCAATATGAGGTCTAGTCAACAATATGGCTATAATCCAACTTCAAGTGGATTAATCCATAAACTAATATGTAGTCTTACTACAATCCTTTAGCCATGATATGCCATGATAGGAGTATTACCATACACTATCAAAGTATACATATGTATTGCCTATGCAATATATTTCCAAAGTATGAATGTCAAAGTCAAAGCCGGATGTGGTTACATCACATGATAGTCAATAACGATAATGTTCCGGAAGCTGGTACCGGAAGTAAAGTTCCCAAGGTAGTATTATTTCCGGAAATGGTGGACCAGATGTAAAGTTCCTATGGTATCACTCGACTGTAGCAACCCGGATGTGGTAGACCCGATGTAAAGTATCCATGGTGAATCAATGGGTTGTAATACCGGAAGTGGTAGACCGGATGTAAAGTTCCGATATAATACAAAAATGGCGATTATCACGATGGCTAAGACGCCGGGAAAAGTTTCACATAGGTGACATTCAACTCGGTGGCAGTATAATGATATGATATGTGTGATGGCGTTTCACTTCACTAAACTATGGCTGTGACTGTCTGCTGAACGCGATGTAGCTATCACACACGCTCTATACAGGCCTGTACCCGGAGCTGCTACACACTCTGCGCCAGACAGACGTACGGACACTCGGACGACCTGACACTCTGCACTGACTGGGGTCTGCCCTCAACGAGTGGACCAAAACGTCCAATGTTGCCCGCTGGAGCGATCTCAAGAGGCTACAAAAATGAAATGAGTCTCCAATTACTGGACGAATACGCACAGACAGACAGACAAACAGACAGGATACACAACGGACTAAAACGGGAATCGAACAACGGCAAATCACAGCTGAAATAAAATGTTGTAGGTACATACCAAAATCCTCCGTGTCACTGGTGAATACAGTACTAGTCTTCTGTAACCAGAAAATATGTGTCCCGCCAAGACATAGCGAGACATCGCTTATATACGCACCAGTGAAACCATGCACGGAATAATGAATATTCCTACCCCTCGTACGACATCTCACATAAATACTACAAAACCATGGCTTTTGCCATGTCACCCGTGGGTTATATTTGGCATAAATATATGTTCCCACGCCGCCTTAAATTCAACCAAACCAGTGTACAGCCCTCGTGGAATAAATACCATCCAACATGGTATACCCCACACTACCATAAATCTGCACACTATAGACCCGATCTCATAATCCGAAATCTACTCGACTGGTCTCGACAATGCGAAGGTCGCTTCTTGGCCCCGCCAAACCCCTCCATATCGGTCTACGGCTATACACTCAAATGAGAGTGTAGCACATACTAAACTCAAATATCGTGGTCATTTACGGAAATATCATGACACAAAGCATCACCGGTATGGGATCTGATATATCCGTGTTGGCCAGTACCAGGCTATGCTGAAAACACTAACCCGTAGCATTCATAACAGGGCAGACCATGGTATGGTCTGCGCATATACTGGACTTCGGCTCACCTACAGAAGGTCCCTTATATGGTGAACAACTGACAGCGGGACAAACTCGGCTGGCACGGATAGTGGACATCCGTACTACTAAAAGGTCTTCTCCCTAGCGAAACCAGCACACGCAGTCAACGAGTTCTCTACCACACACATGCATAGTATGTGGCAATATGGCGTGACATCAGTAAAACATTGCTCATAAAAATAGACGTATATTTAAATCCGCAAAAATGACACGCATAAACGTATTTCCACCAATACAACATAAGCCCCGTTATTACACGCACATTGTACATGGCAAATGTACATGCTAAATCACAGGTATGTAAAACTCACAGGTGTGTGAAATCACAGGTATGTGGAATCACAGGGATGTGAAATCAATAATACGCACAACAATACAACACAGTGCCACACATCACACATATACAATTATACGGAAATCCGGAATGTACAAGAATGCACGTGTCACGCGACAAACACCATTTACTACAATTACTCTATTTGAAATAGTTAAAGGAGAATATACTAAAACACTGTTTACCACCAATTTCACTGAGTTGGGCTCGCAGCTCAGTATTTTCAGTACTTCGATTTCTATAAGCCATATGGCCGCCATCCTGAAATTCAAAATGGCCGCCATTGAAATTTATATTTCGAGGTCAAAGTCATTATGTGTGGTGTTTTTGCAGCGAAAAACACATTATTTTGGACAAGAAATATTGGCAAAATGAGCTGAATACATTTTGAGATACCAGCCAGTTTCAAAATGGCCGCCATTTCAAAATTGGAAATCCAGTATTTATTGTACATTTTTGAATGTCGTGGTAAGACGACTTTGTATTTTCCTTCTGGTTATACTCGTATATCTTTGAACATAGTGTGCTGAGATTATTTCTAACTGGTAATGTGCTACGAGTAATCTTCATCTTCAAAATGGCCACCGAAACTAAGTGTGTTATACACATCACCACATCAAATATTTGTTACAAATTCTAGTATTTCTTTTTTTTTTAAATGGCCGACATTTAAACTTGACAATCTAATTTGTATTATACTTGTTTAATGCAGTGATGATATTTTGTACGTTTCTTCAGCTTATACTCATAAGACAATGAACACTAACTGTTGAGAGTATTGGTAACTAGTACTGTGGTACCAGCCACCATTATCTTCAAGATGGTCGCTTGAAATAAGTGTGTCACATACGTTTCCACTTCAAGGATTTACATGTATTATGTATTGTTGTATGACATATTTACATGTATTACGTAGACTAGTACGTATTGTTGTGGTTTATAGCTATGTTTGTTCAAATGATATATTGGTCAGCACCTGTGTTTCCCTTTAAAATAAGAAGATACAAATATGACAAACCATCCATTTTACCCAATAAAGTGTATATTATTGTCTTGTATATTGTATTGCAAAGGTAAATACTCATATTCTCCATCGCTTCATTACAAAGCGTCTGTTACGGCGATATGATGCTCCATCTGCAGTCTGAAGATCTGGCATTGCGCTATGCTATGTAGTAGTATATGAGAGTCAAAATGATGCCACCTCCTGTTGGAAGCCCCACGCTACAAGCGGTGCCTCCCATCAGGAGGTGGCATCATTGTTGACTCTCATATACTACTTGGATTTTCCCTCACTGTTTGGTGGGTATGTATGAGAAGAATGGGAAATATTTTTCATCAACACGAGACCATATACTTCATCGAGCTGTCGGATAGGAACGCCGTTGTCATGCTTGTTTACCATAGCGATTTCGTTTGTAAAGATAGAAGTTAAACAAAAAAAGGTTTAGGTCTAGCCGAGATCGAACTCACAATCCACGTCTCCATAGAGTGGCGCCTTAGCCCACACGACCACGAAGGCTGTTATGATATATAAACACTACCTAGTGTTGCGCAATAATCGATAAGGCAAAATACACCCTATTAGAGATAGGAAATCCATAAGTTATGCTCAGTATATATACATCACATAATGGTTCTAGTTAAGTGTGCGTAGTTGAAGACAGGTAGTCACGAGAGATGTCATCGTACCTGTATTTACGAATATTGCAAGCATCACCGAGCATGGATGAGAAGAGGTTCCGTTTCACCTCGCCCATGTCGTCATTGTGGGGTAGGGACCAGATCCAAGTCACTGTTATGTCCACCATGCGGTGGCACTCAGGCTACGCATCGACTGGTTATAATAATAATAATAATTCAAATCAGAAAGTCAGTTATAAAGATATAACCGATATTTTCTCATTGTCAGATACAGCGCTCAGTGAATAAACCCGATATTTTATCAGCAGACGACAATGTTCCAATTACACGGTTACGAACAGCCGAGTGCATTTCACCTTATCGAGGCCACGGTGTGTATTGATTTTAAACACGATTACTTCCGGGTACATAGCGTTCCTATCCGAACGCTGTTTGCCAGATACAGAGCTCAGTGAATAAACCCGATATTTTATCAGTAGACGACAATGTTTCAATTTCACCTTATCGAGGCCACGATGTGTATTGATTTAAATCACACAGTTATGAAAACATTACCTGTTCATAAACCGCCGGTGTATTTCTCCAATAGCTTCAACGGAGTTGAGGGCGTGTATTGGTTTAACCATAGGCGACAAGCTATTTCGAGACGCTATATATAATATAGGTTTGTGTTTATCGATAAGTATGGTGGCCGGTGGGTGACATACTCACGGTGGCGTTGTAACTTTTCCTCCCACTTTATCACCCAGTTTTAACCTAAATTTATCCCAATCAGTATTCTCAATCTTGGGAAAGGTGGCACGCGCCTTCGTTCTAATAGTATTTTTTAAATCCTCATATCGAGACATCTCCTCCACCACCGACTCAAATTCAGCGTCCGATATATTGTTATCGGCCAACGCTTTGGACACGATAACGTCGATGCTATTTTCTTAGACCTCGCGAGAACCGATATTCTGTTGTGCTTTCTACTTTTATTTTCGAATTTTCTTCCCACTACTCTGAACGCCATACATAGCAGTCCCGCCCCAGTAGCTACACCACTCAAACCCGCGGCAGTAGGAATTGCCACGACTGTAGATAACAATGCAGCGGTTCCGGCCCCACCCATCATAGAAATTGCTGCCAGCACGGTGCTCACCCCCTCCACTATGCTTGCCGCTCGATATATATAGATTATAAGGCGCCAGCGATATAATCTATATTGTATCGTTCTCAGACCATGAGCTGAGAAGTTTAAATATACAAAAGTACAAAACTACTATATAGTTTGGTATTTTTGTACTTTTATATGAAAATCTTACAATATAATCTCAATTGTAAACTTCTCAGCCCTTGAGATTAGGAATCTATCAAAACAATGCTTGCTGTACAAGACTATATAGTTGGTTTGTATGAAAACATACTAATATTCAATATTTCTTAGCCTGTGGCATTCAGTAATAAATATATGTCAAATTGTATCAAAACAACTGTATACTACCACCCACAATCACTTTGTACTTGCACCTACTTGTCAAGTACAAACATATAATATTTCATTGACCCTGTTTAATCTTTGAGAGCTTGTATCACCAAGATAAAATACATGTTGCAAACACCCATATCAGCGCGAGAATTGACAATAGTTTAAGTGAGCACACGCGACTGTGCGAGATATCAAAGTGCAGATACGCCCCCCTCCAAAACAAATTGAGAACAAGGAAATCGTCAACCAAAATCTATTCAACGGATAAAAAACAAGATGTAAGTATTTTAACGTATATTTTGCATCGTTTTTATACGCCAGTTTGAAGAGAAAAAAAACCGGTGTATTATGTATTTACGCTGTACATGCGTGCGGGCGTGCACGACTTGTGCACGCGATAACTAGAGTTCCCCTTGACGTATCTTAACCAAATTCGGTATACAGTGTGCTTTGAAAGTTTTCACAGGAGTTAAGCTTTAAATCATTGGTTGTGTTGTTACATACTTGTTCCATTTACTGACCATGCCTTGACGGGCGTATTTTGTGACATTCGGCACTCTTGTTAATTACATCAATCACTATTATTGAATAGAATGTTCATTATACAAGTAGATAGTATTAACAGAGATATTTAAATTTAGAGTATACATGCGGAAGTAAGGAAGCTGTAAGTATATTTGTAACAAAATAATCAAGGTGTTTCTTTATAAAATATCTAGATAACCTTTTATTTTTTCAGGGACAAAGATACGTTCGAACATTTTAAAAAAGACCTTACTGACCTCATGGTGTGGCTGAGACAAAGACATCCGGATGACGCCACCATGATAGAACATTTAGATTTACTAAACGAAAAGTACCAACATCTTCCAGTAGACGTCTTTTTGAAAGAATTACGCCGCACAAATAGCAAAACATCAACAAAGGAAGAAGTGAAGAAAGTGCTGAAACAATCATGTTCAACAGAGAGAAGAATTACTGGAGAATGTAAAATCGATATGTCTTCAGAAGATGCATGTGTTAGAACATATAAACAAATAGACGAGTTGATAAAATCTGACAAGAGAAATATTTTGCTGAATTCGTCTCATCAAGGTCAAGTTTTAAAACATTTAAAATCAGTCATGAAGAAAAAAGGTTAATTCATCAATGCGCTCCAAGACAAACAAATCTCCATATCACTGTCACATTGTAATTTTTTGATAGCCTTCCATGAGTTAACAAATAAGTATCCCAATATCAGTCAATGTTCATTGGAACTGCGGTTTTTCATCAAAAACTTGAAAATAGTGAAAGAAGTAGCGGAAGAAGTATTTGCATCATACACATTCATTGATCCTGTATCCCAGCTTGTGTAGAGCACTGAAAACTCGTATGGTGCTGTCCTTCAGCTGGGCAACAGTGTACGTCCGCCCTGTATAGTGTAACTGCTATGCTAAAGCATAGCAGTTACGGCCTTATGGTACTAGACATTGAAATACATTTTGTAATGTCTTGTTTTTCTGTTATACAAGAAATTGATGGTCTACATGTAGAGATGTAGACCAATTATGACACAGTGACAACAACAACAATACACATGTAGAGATGTAGACCAATTATGACACAGTGACAACAACAACAATACATATGTACATGAAATATATAGTTGATATATGTATATGTTTGCAAGTGTGTAATGATGAATATATCACCAAATCGTATTGTGAGAAGCGACACGGGTGTTTTATCGATGGAATGGCGAACAGTGCAGATCCTGATCAGACTGCGGATGCACTCATGAAGAACACAGGCTGATCTGGATCTACACTGACCGCAAAACCCATTAGCCCCATTTCTTCAGTCGCAGTCATATATGACTACCTTTGAACGAACTCCAATCATTAGTCATTACAAAGGTTATCTGATATCAGTCATCTGTGTCCTTTCACCGAAAGGATTTACGTCAATGAACATGACCGACCCATCGTGATAAACTTATCTTGTACAGAGTGTCTCAACTATCGCAATACAGTGTCAGCTCAACAGCGATGTGATAACACCACTCATGTGTGTCCTTTCGCCGAAAGTATTTGCTTCACTGATTTCATTTGACCTACCAGTTAGGATGCTTTATGATATAATGGTATTTGTTGTGGTAATAAAAACGAGTTGCATAATTTAAACCATCATTACAACAACCTATATGCTATCAAACCAACAACAGCCATTCCACCAAATATGAATATTATTTCCCTATTGTTCTGTTCATTTGATGGTGTATACAAATCACTCAGTACTGGCTCTCCCCCAAACGACTGTAATCGTTGTGCACCTGTCACCGGAGCAGTAACAGCTTATATTCTCTAATAGCTTCGTTCACATCATCAAACGTCTTAGCAGCGTGATTTTGTTTCCTGATTTCATTATTAATCCAGTCTAATCTCTCTGTTCTTTTTTCTGCCCACTGTGCCTGTGCCTTTTGCAATTGCTCTACGGCATTATCATGCCTTTTGCGTTCTTCAATCGCAGAATTATTCCCCAATGAACTGAATAAGAAATTACTCCCTGTAAACGCCAATGCATTCACTAAAGCGCCACAACCATCATAGCTATTCCAGACATTTTGTTTTATATAATAATTTCATTACTTCAAAATATTATCAGGAATTATACCTTGTTTAACAAGCATGTCCCTAGTAGCAATAGCAAGGCCTGTATCCAACATTAACATAGCCATATTATAACCATCAAGTTGCAGTTTTGGAACTGCCTGTTTCATAATTTTATTAGTTATCTGCGCATATCCGATTTCAAGCGCCGTTATTACAGCAGCATGATATGCAAGATTTCCGATTATCTTTCCATCTGTATTAATTGTCGTCATCTTTTTTATTTTACTTAATAATAAATTGAATTTAATTTAATTAATTCTTTACTCCATCAGATGCGGATTGTGTTTTACACCACCGACACTAGGCATTTCAGGTTCTTTTGTTTCAATGTTATTTCGATTGAACAATTTACAGCCAAACACAAACCCACCAACTAAACTCATTCCCGCTATAAAATATAATATATTCGAGGTTTTATAGACTTTCACTATAACTGGTTCTTCAGGTGGTATGTCTACTTTCTTCTTATGTACCATATGTAATAGACTTTCTTGTTTGGCTTTCCTAGCAGCAGCACCCTTTTTACCAGCTTCAACCCTCTTTGGATTCTTTGCTGTTACTTGTTTAATCTCCTCTTTTTGTTCTGGAATTTCTTCATCAGGAATCTGTTGTGTGTTCTCCGTTTCCATTATCTTTATTTGTAACATTTATATTTTTAAATTGACAATATTTAAATGTTGTTATCGCTGCAGTAATAGGTGCCAGAAATGCTCCAAACCTAAAATACAACTCACAACAAGTACTAGTCAAGGCATGGTCAACAAATGGATCCCCTTCTAAATCAGCTACGAGTTTATCATGATTTCCTGCTGGTATAGGCAAGATATTACCTGCAGCTAGAGCATACATATTCAAAATAGTATTACCAAGAGTTTTTGTCATTGAAGCACCCAATCTACTTTCATATCTGTTATACAATTTTAATATTTGTTCATTTGACAACTCTTCTAGTTGTGAAATAGTTATATCTTTACCCAAATATTGAACAGATTTCCCACCTGAAATAATCGAAGATAACCGTTGTTTTAAGTGATCATTATTTACTTCACCTACAGCACTATCATTGGATACTTTATCATCACTTAGTTGTTCTATAAGTTCCTCACAATTCATTTTTATTTTGCATAATATATATTTTAATTTAAAATAAACCCAACCCGATCCAAATATAATAATCAATAATTGTATGAATATCAATATCTCAAACATTTTATATATTCATACTATTATTTAAGTTAAATTTGCTTAGAACAACTCAACATTGTTAAGCAATACCTATTTGTTGAACAATTCTTAACATTGGTATCTATGAATTGCTCAGCTAAATCAAGTTAAATCAAGTTTAAATCAAGTTAAAACCCAGTAAAATAAGTAAAATAAAAAATATTAAGTAATACTAAGTAATACTAAGCATTAATTAAGCAACTTATAACCAGTAGGTTGATCAGTTCTAATAAGCAAATTAGAATGTTTTGTTTTCGATAACTCTTTTCTTATTTTGTTTCTTTCCTCTAGTGTCGAAATAACATCATTTTCTCTCAACAGTCTCAAAACTATCTCTGTCTTTCGTATAAAACATACACAGCCATTTTGTCTGTTCTCTTAAGTCTTTTAATACTGAATTATATCTCTGTGATATAACCCAAACACTTTGCTCTGCATGTCGTCCAGAGAATGCGAGCTGTGACAACATATCCTTTTTCTTTGTTAATTGCTTTGTAGCTGAACAGTCATCAATGATATATAAGTTGGGCTTCCAGCATATTTATTAAAAAATAATCTTAACAGATCTTGCAGCTTCTCTTCGCCATTATTACCAACTGGATTAACAATCGTTATTTTTTTATCGATTGGGCTGCGTACATCCTTTATCCAACTTCTGTTTTTTATAAGCCTTGTTCCATGTTATAGTTGGGCAAAGAATAACTATATTATCGAAAAAACCTTTATAACCTCCTTGTTGTTGTGAAAGCTCTAATAAGTCTAAAACAAATTCTGTTTTTCCACATCCTGTTTGACCACAAACAATTGCACTATGTGCATACTTTGGTAAATCAATATAACACCGATACAAATCTTCCATTTTCTATATTTAGTTGGGCATCTTGAATTATAAATAAATATATATTTATTGCACTTGCAGCTTCAGCTTCTTTAGTAATCTGAATTGTAATACCTTCACTCGCATTTTTCTAGTCTCCGTCCATTCCCATGTAAACTATTATCATCTGTTGTTCTTAAGTCAAGCCAGAGTGCATATTGTTTTGTAAGATATTTGCCAATTGTCACACTGGACACATTAAATTCTTTACTGACAGCGTTCACTATCGGATCATTAATATCTCCACCGGCAAAGTGTTTGCGTATTTCATTCCACATATTATATGCGTTCATCCCTTGACTGTATAGTTGATTAGGCACACCCTCAATTGTTACTTCAACATTATTTATTTTCGGATTATAGAATGTTTCACTTTTTCTTGAAAAAGGTGTTGATTGTTCTTCAAATACCATTAAAATTCCCTTCATGGACCTAGCAGGGGTATTCAAATTTATATTCCATATAGAATCACTTTTATTTTTATTTATCTTTCGGTGACGAAGAATTCTATCATACAAAATTGACATTTGTCCCATATATTGATTTTTTACCATTGTTGCTAAATTAGGCTCTGTGACCATATCAAATTCTAAACTTATATTATTAATTTCATAATTAGCAGCTAAATCACCTGTGGCTATTATTACCCTCGAATAATCATTAAATGTAAGTTCATATTCGAGTCTATCACCCAAACCAGATTGATAATAAGGCATATGGGCTTCAAGAAGTTCAAAATCTAATGGTATATAAAATCGATTACCAAATGTATCTGCGATAGCTTTATCTTCAGCGTTTCCAGAACTAGCATCTGCTGCTCCAGTTCTTAATTTTGTTATATTTGAACCTGCACTAGTATCTATACCTTGATAAACCATATTATTTCGCTCTGAAGATGTTTTCCATAGGTCACGATAGATGTAATACACATCTGAATCATCGATTGATAAAATTTCATTACCAGATATTTTAATAGTTGTTTTCTTAACGATTGCACGGCCAAGATTTTGAACCACTCTCCGATTGTCATCAGTGGAGGTTAATGCAATTGTAAAAGCTAAACGAACTGTTCCAGGTACGATTAAATCATTTGGACCTAAATTTGGGAATCGCACTAAAAGCTGTTGGTTTTGATCAATTGTAGATGGATTATTTGTTATTGTAATGATTGTCTAATTCCTTTTACACCGAGAGGCTCTCTTAAATGTCTGTAGGGAGGGATTAAGTTTTCTTCCGTATGTTGTCATTATTCTTTTTAATTTTATTTATAAATTACATACTTTAAAATAAATAATAAATAATGGCTGAAGGTGGAGAAGGAGATTTTATGCATTATGATAATGAGACGTATGACCCTGATGGTGATGAAGAAACACAACTGATACCCCCCGATGTTCCAATGACATTACAAACGGAAAAACTAACTCCAGAGAATGATCGTCCTCTACGAGTAAAAACTTTAGAGCTTTTTAAAACTCTATTCCAAAAGGAGTTTAACGTAACAGATCAGGAGTTTCAGTTACTAATTCCAGACCTACACACAGACAATAAAACAAAACACTGTTCTGGAAGGATCACCGCATTAGTAAAACTGGGGACCCTAATAAATTAATAAGAACTTTTAAGGGCAAAGGAACAGCTGAATTAAAACGGTTATTGAACCTACAAGAGGTCCACTTTGCTCCAGAAGCTGTTAATAAAATACAAACTGTAGAAAACGAATTGCCAGATCTTGAAAACATAGAAATGTCTGAATTACCAAGTAAAGTTGATGAAACAGAAACACATGTAAAAGAACTCATTGATACACTATCAAAAGAAACATCAACTACAATTACATATGATTTTGAAACTTTGCCATTAAGAGAACTTAAAGCCTTAAACAAAGCACTGCAACAATCAAGAGGCTCACTAACCAACAACCTTGCCAAGTTAAAATGAATTGGTAAAAATAAAGATGCTGCAGTGTTAAAGCTGGCAGCTGTAACTACATTTGATTCAGACAGTCCAGATGCAGACCGTGTCGAAAAAGAAATTGCTGCTATTGTATCTGAGCGTGAAGCACGTCTTGAGGCGATTTCAGTTGATAGAGAAAATTTAAGAACTCAAGTATCCAGAATAAAAGAGACCCTTGATAGAATATTACACAAAGATACTACTTTAAGAGAAAGACTCAAAACCCTCTTCAAAGAACAGGGGTAACTATTGTTTCTGTTTTGACAGCTATAGGGTTTATAATCTCTACTTTAATTTTAAGTATTACTGGAGGTGCAAGTGGTGGTGCAGCCGCTCTCAAGCCACCAGGAAAAGGTGGAGCTAAAGAATGGATAAAAAAAACAATTACAACATCTGAGTTCATTACTGGGTATGCTAGCAGGGAAGGCAGTGGATGCATTACCCGGAATTATTGGATCAATAGTATCTTGGATATTGAATGCAGCAGGAAAGGCTGTTGGATGGCTAGCCAATAATTTATGGGTTTTGATTATTACAGTTGCTGGGCTTCTTTATATGGCCGCTAAGGATTATATTTTATCTCGAAAGTAAAATAATAGTAGTCCTAACCCAACTGCAATACTACCAGTGACTAGTGCAGTTTTATAATGTTCATGTTTGACTGCTTCTATTTTTTCAGGTATTGTGACTGTGTTAGTTTTAAAAACTGTAGGAGGAACACTCAAAGGTTTAACATCCAAAGGTTTAACACTCAAAGGTGTAACATCCAAAGGTTTAACAATACTTTTTTCTGGTGTTTGTACAGGCGGTGGAACTGGTAAGCTATTTACATCACCATTAAACCCAACAGTTTGATCACCACTTGCAATTACAATTAAATTATTGTAATTTTGAATACTTCCTATCTGCAAATCCATGTTGCTTGGGGCCATATACAAACCAATTCCATATACAAAATCAACTTTTGACCTTGCATATTTTAGTACATTTTGATAGTTTGAAATTATTGTGGGTAAGTCTACAGCTCTATTAATTGCATCATTGGCTAAATATTGTTTTTGCGCATCAAATGCTGTCCCAGTACCAATAATGGAAGTTCTTGTTTGAGATTGAGCTCCAAGAATTGACCACACATAAACTCTAATACTATCATTTAATCGTTCAACTCCAGCTTGAGTGAACCCAATTGAATTATCTAGGACAAAACTAGTCCAAGCATTAGTAATATCGACGTGATGGGTAAAAGAATCGTGTACATCAAAAAATGGTGATACCCTACCTCCATGGCTCAATCTATAACCCCTGAAGGTCTCATAAACATTGTAAAACCGCCAAGATTATGATTCCCATGGTCTATTTTTTGTCTGAAATCCTTATTTGGATTAATACCAAATTCAGTGCATATTCTATGGTAAGCTGAAAGGTCAAAATTATTATCATACCAACAATAGCTGTGATCATCTGGTAGAGGAACTTTCATTTGAGCTAAGATTCGAAGTGTTTGATACATAATATGAAATTCATATAAGGATCTCAAAAACGGATCATTTGTAATTGTTAAAATGCTGGTTATATGAACACCGCACCCACAAGTAGCACACCATATTGCAAAGTTAAATTGATTCTGATACCACCCCATTTGATTATTCAACCAATTGTTATATGCTTTGTTGTTGTTTGAGACATTACCAGTTATTGAGGGGTTTGGATACCCCGCTAATGCGTTGGAATATGTTAGCTTTGAAACTTTTATCTTTTGTAACATAAACATCAACATTGTAAAACATTGGAACCGTTTTCAAAGCATATATGGTTGACATTATAGTTTGCATCTTTATTAAATTTGAATGCCATTGTTGTATATATATATATATATATATAAAAAAAATGTATATAACTTTAACTGACATTACAAAACCAATTCCATTACAAGAATATATTGATAATACGGATTCTAAGCGAGAAATTGGTTTGAAAAGTCTTACATACTGGATTGGTTGGTACAATATTTTGCAGGATGAAACATACGAGTGGTCTACTGTTAGAGCTAGACCAACTGCAGTGACAATTCCCGCTGATTATATTCATTTGATAGATTAAGTAATTTATTAAGTAATGCCGCTTTGTCACTTAGTGTAAATAAATCTAATGGGAAATGTACTTTTACAGTTACAACGGGACACGAGGTTAATATTCCTGAAAATATACTTAAATTACTAGGTTTTGACATATATCCACAGTTGGATAGTGGTACTTATACAAGCGTCAATCCAGTTGATTTTGCTACCAAATCTGTTTATATATATCTGAATCAAGTCAGTTCATCTCACAATCTATTAGATGGAAATATAAGTAACATTATTTGTACTGTACCCATCCAGCAAAACTACGTTTGGGGAATCGGATACAATATCATTTCAATATCCGGAATATAGAAAATTTACAAAGTGGTATCATAGACGAGTTGGGAATTGAAGTCAGAGAAAATAGTAATAATTTATTAAATAATCACGGACTGCCAATTTTTATTGTATTTGAAATAAGATAAACAATAAAATAAAATGTCTATATGGAGATACAAACTATCACGCAACTAAATCATATAGTGATACAGGTGATGAGTTGATTAAAAAGAAAATGAATGAGTTTGCTACTCTTATTGTAAAAGATAAAATGTATGTCCCAAACCTAAAAACAAACAATACATGACCTTCAGCAAGGTAAACCTATAATAACTGTATGTGCGAAGAATCTGGGCCATTACGTGATGGCTCTTATGAATTTGCATTTGGAAATGGTGTTTCTGGTTCAGCGCATGAAAATTGTGGTTATACTATGATGTGTAGTGGGAGAGTTTTACGAATGGGTTTATGCAGTGTCACAAGAGATGGATTTGCAACCGATGAGCTAAAAATTGGGATTAGTATTAATAGCACTCCAAATGTGAATGGAACTTTAACAAAACATAAAGGACGGCGTTCGGCATATACAATATTTCAAACTCCAATTGAACTTACCTCTGGAAGTGTATTAAATTTCGTTTCACTTACAACATATAGTAGAGCTTCCATTTCAATTGTAAATGTATTAATTGAATTAGATATTTAAATTTTAAAAATTATAAAAAAATAAAATGAGTAATAAACTGTATCCACCGCTACCAGTTGAGGAGAATAGAACAGAACATTATAGGCTTAGTGAAATAAGTGCTTTAAAACATAAGCTAGAAAATGAGGTTGAGACAAGGAAAACAATACGAAATAAATATAAAAAGAGCTCTGAACATATTAAATGGTGTTCAGTCTGGATTAACTACTGTTGGTCTGGTAATGGGTGGGACGAGTGCCGGGCTATATTAACTGTTGTAGGAGTGCCCATTTCCTTGGGCCTTGGTATTGCGGGTAGTATATGTGGTGCATTTGCATTAACAAGCAAATTTGTTAATACTAAAACTACTTAAAAAGGCTGAAAAACATGATGAAATATGTATACTTGCAATGGCAAAACTTAATTCTATTACAAATAAAGTTTCCACTGCATTGCAAGATGGCAATGTATCTGATGAAGAATTTAAATTGATCATGGGAGAGATGGATAAATATGAACAAATGAAAGCAGATGTTAGAAAACCTATAAAGTTTGAGATTTCTGTTGAAGAAAAAAAAATACTACGAGAGCAAATCAAAACAGACATGTTAAAAAAAATATAAATGGGCATTAAATTTTGACTTTCATTTGAGTGCGATCGGGTAAAAAAAAAATAGGGTTTACAAGTTTTTCAATAGACAAAATCAAAAGTATGATACTTATTGTTCGTATTGTTTTTACTTGGCTTCAACCCTAATGGTCTTACATAGTATGGCAACTCCTTATTTTTAGATTTAGCTTGTTCAATTTTAGATTTGAGAAAGAGTGGTGCCCATGCTTTAGTGTCATCATTTAATGTTAAAATCATAGCTTCACCATTAATAGTATCCACACATCTGTAATCTGTAATAGTATAGATTTCATTCTGTTTTAAATCTGCCCATTTAATTGTATTATATTCATTTTGTTCCTTACACTTTTCTTCAAACTTGACCAGTGTGATTTGTTGATTCATTTTTGTGTTTTATGTTATATAGAAATGTATCTTAAATAGAAATAAAAAATGGAGAAAATTTATTACAGTCCTAAAGGATTTTGGAAAGGTTTAACAGCTGTTAAGAAATTAGCAAAAGCAGCTAAAGTAAGTGATAAAGAAGCATTGAATTTCTTAAAGAAACAAGCGGTATGGCAGATTTATTTATTTACCTGCACCAAAGAAAATAGTGAGGCCAAAGTTTGATGTTTCTAACAAGAATGAAGTTCATCAAGCGGATTTATTATTCCTACCACATGACACTGTTGGTAGAAAAACATATAAGTATGCATTGACTGTTGTTGATATTGCTATTAGATATAAAGAGGCAGAACCACTGACTTCAAAGGACAGCAAGGAAGTTGCTAAAGCTTTTGAAAAATATTTATAAAAGAAAACTAACTATCCAAAATTATTACAAGTAGATCCAGGTATAGAATTTATGGGTGCTGTTACACAGTTCATGGATAAACATAATGTAAAATATAAGACGCGGTAGAAGAGAAATTCATAGAGACCAAGCCATTGTTGAAAGATTTAATAGGACACTAGCCGAAAGATTGTTTGGTTATCAGTATGCTAAGGAGTTGGACAATCCTGATAACGAAATAGGGAATGGGTTAAGAGGCTACAAGCGGTAATCGCTGCAATAAATTCGGAGACGAAAAAACCCTCCCTCTCCAATTGAAATTAAAACATTAAAAGACGACCCCATCTGTCCTACTGTAAACTTAAGATATTTATACCAACCTGGAGAACAAGAAGGCGGAGGCAGACGTAGAGCTACTGACCCGATATTGAGTGTTGATATTCACAAGATTGATTATCATTTATTACCCAAGGTATAAGAGTGTATTATTTGAAGGCGCCGGCACCAAAGAGAGGCTTTGTAAAGGAAGAGCTTCTTATTGTTCCGGCTGATACCCAAACGCGTATGTCATGATTCCATCGGGTGCAATGTATCGTTTTGTGTCGAGTGGTGAGAGTGTTGTTTTGTTCATTGTTAGTCCGTATATTTTATGGTGTATGGAGCGTAGCATATTCATGTTATGAGTGTATGTTTTCTTGTTGAAAAGTGCATCTTTGTAATTTTCAAAGTTTATTTTTTTTTTTTGTTTGTTTTTTGATTACATATTTTTTTACTCCCTTTGCTTTCTTGATGAGTTGTTCGTCTGCTCGTAATATAGAGTATAGCTTTGGGCGTAGACCAATATATTCTACTATTGAAGTGCCAACACATTCATCTTTCATTTTGCCTATTACTTTTTTGTTTGTTTCATCATAAAGTGGATGGTCTTTTGGATAATCAGAGAAGTCATATTCATCTTTCATCTTAGACATATCTTTGTATACATCTTCTGTTTTGATGCCAACTAATAAACTGTCGGTGTCTGTATACAACAAGGTGCAGTTTTCTTTATATTTCTTTTTCAGTTTGTTATAGTACCAGTCGTACATTAGATGTTTTGATAAGTCTAAGACAGACATGCCATTGTTTAGCGTTAGTTTAGTTTTGTTTACATGTATAGCAGATAATTCATCTGAGAATTTGACACGTCTATTGAAATTAGGTTTAGCTATGATTTTTCTTAGTCTTTCGTTTTCGGTTCCATCTGTTCTTACTAGTTTGATATCTGATCTTTTTCGTAGGTTCTCCATAGTTTTTCCGAATACAGCATTGTTCATTAGTTTATAGAAATCTTTTTCAAATGCAGACTTTGCTTTTTTACGTAATTCGGTGTTTAGACGAATGTATGGTTCCATCCATGGTTTTTCATTGAATTATAAGGCTCGATGTACCTTAGTGAGTTTTAGGCCAATAGATATGTACAACTGTAGATTTCTGTAGTGTAATACATATTTCTTTTTGTTGTTTAGATTTGGGACAAGTTTCTCTATGTTTATCATATTGCTATTGTTAAGAAGTTCTGTTTGATATTCTGATAACCATTCTTTTTTTACTGCTAATTTCTCAGGTGCAAGTGGATAATCGTTGTGTAGTTTATGTAGGCTTTTTGGGTATTCTAGGTCTACTTCAAGGATTAAACCTTTGCCTGGTTTTGGTTGAGCAACTGTGTTTCTACTGTTTAAGGGTTTCCACTTGAAACCGGAGTACGGTAAAGGTTGACTCATTGCCCCATCCGTATAGGTTATTTGCGTCGTAATACATGATGTGATTGTTTTCTTCAGTTGGATTGTAATCAGCTACAAGAGGATTGTTTGCTTTTGCATGTCTTTTGGATACCATACTTATACCGCCACGCATACCTTTTTCTATGAATAAAAATGCATATCAATATCTGTTAATAGTTCTAGGTTTATTTGAGTGTGTTTTAGTAATGCATCCCATGATAGACCTGGAGCTGTATAGTAGTGTAATGGGTCAAGTTTGTATGCATTTATACATGTTTTTCTAAATATTTGGAATACATCAGCAAGTAGAACAACATCAGTTTTAAGGTATAAATCATGATAATCTCCAAGGGTTTTACAGTTGAACTCTTTCCATACCTTTTGTGCGTGTTCATATTCTTTTTGGTTGATACTTTCATCTGTAAGACTGCTGTAAAATTTATCTATAGGTGGTAATTGTGTTTCATTGAATCTTTCTTTGTTGTTCATATATTCATAAGGGTAAACTCCTTTACGTAAAAGTAGATTTGTTTTATTGTTGAAGACATTGTTGGTGATTTTGAAATCTGATTTATCTGTTGCATCTACTAACTTTTCAAGTGATGAAGACATGAATTGGAAACTGTCTAAGAACTTGAGTTGTCCAATGCTAAACGAGATGTACTTTTCAGCGTTGGTTGGAATACAAGTTATGTTGCGGTTTGCTGTGTGTATTTTTTGCATTATAAGATGACTATCATATCCTTTTAGGTTGTGGAATACTACAGGGATTTTAGTTGTGCCTGGTTTTATTTTGAGTTTTAGGTTGCAGTTTTTGTTTTTGTGTGCGGCTCCTCTGTATTTACCTGTGAAATGGCAGTGGTCTCTTACTTTTGTATCGTTTAGTTCTGTTTCACATATCCAACAATGGGTTGCACTTTCATAATCTTTGGTGTTTTGTTCTGTCATTGTTATTTGAGTTGGATTGGTAAAAGTGTTGTTGATGTTGCTTGTTTCACATTTCAAATGGTTTAAGAATGTTTCAACTACATCTTCACCTCTGTATATTACTGGTTTTTCTGCTTTGCCATCATACCGCACAACTTGATATCCAAACCCACAAGCTTCATGTTCACTTGTTATTTCTGATTTGTCACCAGCAGGTTTGTTTTCAGGGGTTATTATGCTTTCAAAGTCCGCATAGATTACATATGGAACTGGTAGTTGGTTTTGATGGTTTTTGAATTTTATATGGTTTTTATCTTTTGAGGGCATTTCTATTTTTGTTGCAGTTTTGTTGATGCCTTCACAATCTTCTTTATGCTTGAGTAGTAAGTCTTCTTGTGAGAAGCCATATAGACAACGTTCACAGAAGTATGTTTTGTTTTTGTGTTTGTTTTGATCTACGAGTAGTCTGTTTAGGTTTTTAATCCAACAATAATGATATTGCGTTTCTTTATTTGGTTCTTCACCTTCTTCATCAACTTCATCGTCTTGAGATATTAATAGTAAATTAATTCTATTCAATTCTGTTGGTTGATCTGATATGTAATATGGGAATATGCTTATTTTCTCTGTCTTTTTTGTTATTGTATATCCATAAACATTTATTGCAAGATTGTTTTGTTTTTCCACTTTTGGTATTTGGGTTATGGGGGTTGGAAAATCGATCTCCTTCAAGTTCAAATTGTCTTTATATTTTGTGTAACTGTAAATATTATTAAGGTTACTTTTTGCGGGGTATATAGCGGATGCCAGAGCCCATCTCAAACATTCATTATCATTATTCTTTACATTGATTATTGCTTTTTTATTTATCAATGGTTTTGGTAAAGGGATATATGAAGAGCCTTTGAGTGGTTCATATTTTGCAATGTTTAAGTACAGTTTAATACAGTGTTCAATCTCTAGGCCTGATGCTGTATTTGTAAATTTTTCAATCCAAGTTTGCAGATAAGAAGTTTGATTATTATAAAATTCAACTACTTTAGATCCATCAAGAACAGCACTTTGTTCTCCATGGGCTTGTCCGATGACATACTTTCTTTCTCCGCCGTTTTCATCTTTGAAGAATTTTAAAGAAATGCCAATTGAAAACTTTATTCCATTGTATTCTTTTATATCTTGATTGATTTGTTTTATTATTGCAGATTGATTTTCATCGAATAGAACAGAAGGATCTTTATATTTATTTGCATTTATTTCATATGACTTGAAATAAGCACACAATGGCTTGTCAATCAATTTTAATTCTTTTTCACGATTTATGGATCGTGGGGCTGGGATTGGTTTTTCACGATTTATGGATCGTGGGGCTGGGATTGTTTTTTTTGATCTGGGGGCTGGAATTGGCTTTTCAATCTTTTTTTGGTTAAGTTTCTCTTTCTTCTTTGCTTCTTTTTTCTACGTCTTTCCCTACGGTTTTCTTCCACAGATGGTTTAGTCTCTGAAGATTTCAAAGCATCAACCATCTTTCGCAATTGCTCATCATTAATAGCTCCATCACGGTGTAGCTTCAAAATATATTTTATATCATTTTCATTCATCTTAAAACTTATTATTTTTATAATAATATTTTTTTATCTAATAAAAAAAATATTTATATATATAAAGCACAATGGAGGAAACAAGCATTTGTAAATATAAAAATATACACTCAGATAAAGCATGCACAGTTAAATCGGTGAAAAAATCTATATACTGTGCACTTCATAAATTCAGGATAAAAAACAATAAACACTTGAGTCCGTGTTTAACCTGTGTTAGAGGTACTTGTGCTATGTATCAAGTATGTGACAAATGCGGTGGACAGAGAATTCGATCCTTAAATAAATATCACACAGTATATAGAGATTTTAGAATCGAAGCAAATAGATTGAGAAAAATAACATATATATAAGGACAATGAAATTTATGTTTACCCTATATGATTTTTCATACAAACCAACTATATAGTCTTGTACAGCAAGCATTGTTTTGATAAATTCCTAATCTCAAGGGCTGAGAAGTTTACAATTGAGATTATATTGTAAGATTTTCATATAAAAGTACAAAAATACCAAACTATATAGTAGTTTTGTACTTTTGTATATTTAAACTTCTCAGCTCATGGTCTGAGAACGATACAATATAGATTATATCGCTGGCGCCTCATAATCTATATATATGCTCGTCTATAGCTTTTAGCATTTACCCTCCGAGTTTCCCCCTCTTGTTTTAGAATATCCTGCAACTATACAATATTTTCCAACCTAAAATATGAACTTATTTCGCCAAAACCAATATCATCCAATTTCTCCAATCGTTGGTTGGGGTGTTGATGGATTGGGGTCCAACATTGTTGGTATTGGAAGCGTGCTTGAAAGCGGTGATTCGTTCATATTATCCAATATATTGGTATTTTACAAATTTATTTAAATCAACAATGTCACAACAGTGGAAGAACTCGCTGGGTCAGCGATTTTCGTAACAAAGTTAATAACGCTACCTTCGGAAAGTCTAATTGGATCGTCACCGGCGAACAAAACCACCCCTGAACTCTGTCCAGCGAGTTTAGCGGCTCCAACCGCCCGTTCTTCCCCAGCCAGTACGATATTTACGATGACCGCGCCCAGTGGTTTACCCTTAGCATTAACCGAACAGACCGCCATTGGTAGAAGTGTACCTGGAGATGTCATGACGTATCCCCCATATATATTGCTCGCTTTGGCACCGAATTAATATTCATAGGCCCCCTCATTTAATGGCCCCCGCTTCTCAGCCCAAACTGTTATGACACGTTTTCGTCGTTGCAATAGACCTGCTCAACCACTGCACCAAATCCTTCACCAACTTGCGCAATCGCTGTATGAGCCTCAGAGCGCAACATCCCATACGCTTCCGTAAGGTTCGTCTTTGGTTTTTCACGAAATTCGGTTATTTTTTCACCAACTGGCGCAATCGATGTATGGGTCTCAGAGCGCAATATCCCATACGCTTCCGTAAGGTCCGTCTGGTGGTCTGATCGGATTTTCTCAATACCCGTTCGACGCTGTGAGCGCAATACCCCATATGCTTCCGTGAGATCCGTCTTTGCTTTTTCACGAAATTCGGTTATTTTTCCACCTAGTTCAGTAAGTGATGCATGATCCTCTTCCCCAACTTAGATTATTTTCCTGCCGAGATTCTTAAATCCTATATGTGCCTCTTCGCGAACTTGTGCAGTTGGCATCAGGACCTCTACTCTAAGCTGTGCTATACTCCTGTGAATCTCGTTTGTGGCGTCCGATATAGTTCTATTGATCAGTGATCTGGTGTTTCCGGTAGTTAAAAAGTCGCTTTCTGTCGGGATGAAACCGGCTTCTGCCGGTTCCAAATTCTTTGAATTTATATCTGTCACCCAATCCCGTTCAAGGGAAGAACTACCTGGTCCGTATATACTCATTTTCAATAATATTGATAATTCTATTACGAACTTGAGTCTAATTCTTTGAATTAATTGGAAATTTCTAGGACGACCGAAATCGGGTAATAATTTTTTAACTCTCTAGCTTGATCATCAAGAATAGAGACCGTAAATTCGTGGATATGTTTCGATTCCAAAACTTTCATCTCGGGGCATGGGAAGTCTAAGGTCACAGTCTCCCCAAAGAAACAATCACTGACTTGCACGGTTTTCAGTAATGTGCTGGGAGATCCGTCTACCGTGTTGTACGATGTGTTCACCCGATCCAGGTGCACCCTGAGAGTTTTCGTGAATGCGAAGTCCACCGGGTTATCACCGACGTACTCCCCCGGGGCAAACATGCCTTTATTCGCGGAGTATGTCTCTCTAAACCCGAGTTGAATACCCAACATCGGGGAGGTGACTATCTGGCTGTCTGGGCCGATGGTCATTGTTGCAAGTCCGGTAACCTTCGATACTGTGAGGTTGACTATACCGTCAAGCTCTGTGGAAACAAAGTCTATGAGCTGCCTTGTTCGCCACAGTCCGGGAGGCAGGTTTAAACCTACTTGTTGTCCATCCTTCACATAGTAAAACCCTTCGCACTCCCCCAAGTTTCGCCACCCAACCGTGAAGGTGCTTGATCTGAGGCCTACCCGGCGTTTTCCACAGCAGTTGTCGATTGACTTCTGAAGTTCACAACTCTCTTTTTGAACATTAGTGATAGTAGCAAACATAATAATATATTTCAATGGATACCAAAGCATTTAGCTTTAATTATAATGCAAAGTACCTGGTCGGAGGTGTATACTCTCAAAAGAACACCATTGGTGGGCTTGTGCACCCCCGAATAAGAGCCAGTTTGGGCCTGGGTTTCAACACCAATTTTACTAACATGTTTGAAAAGTACAGACTTCCTAAAACCATTACACAGGATGTCATAACAAACTGGAACAACAACCCTATGCAGTTCTGGCAGAACCAACTAAATTTTACCGTGTGGCGTGTCACAACCGGGTGTGGCGTTTCTTTCAGAGACCACATAAAATACAGGAACAGCATGCTGAGCAGTAGCGTCTACAACTTTCATGTGTATTATACTATTAGTAAGATTCTCAAAGAACTAAGAATTCCACTACCTCAAGACGACGCCTTGAATCCAATTTCCAACACATACGACCGTAGGGCTTTCGAAAGACTTTGTAACGAATTTGGGTACAAAAAAGACGCGGACTGGAGACAGAAAGCATTTCCTAGCAGCAATGGACTCGGGGATGTTTTCATTCGGGGCCAGTCCGGGAATTGGACGCAGACTTATTTTAGACACGATCACTCCGGCGGCCACATTGTCAGTCGGAAAGCCGGGAATTTTGACCCCGCGACGATGACCTTCGGGCCGGAAGTGTCTGGAGGTCAGCACTGCGGCGTCTCATCCTGCGAGTGGCTACCTCTGAAACGAGCTCACGTCGATTACATACAGCAGGCTGCTGAGGTCCAGGACGCTTGGGGTCATTTATGTTAGATAAGGGTCTAGGGTTCACGCAGGCTGGAGTTACTCGCCTCAACGACTCCCATTCGCACGTAGTCTGGCCATCCTCGGCACACAGGCGCAAGCGCGCAGTACTATAATAGGAGTCGGGACTGCGTTTGACGCACAAAAAACAGTTCTTGACAAATGTCGAGGACGCCATCTCCTCTCCGGTGGACCTCCCGGCGGCGATCAAGCGGTATCAAGACGTTTTGCAGAATGCCAGCACCCCAGTAGACTATGTATTTGGAATAGGTCTTTACATGGCGCCGAGCAATATGATGCTACGAGACGACCCGGTTGACGGTTACAATAATCAGATCGTAATCGCCACCGCCAATCAAAAAATCGGCCACAACGGTAACGTGAACGCAGATATCATCAAGCGCACCCCCAAGACGGTCGGGAGTGGAGTTGTAAGTGGAACTGATTTCATAAAACCGCAAGCACCCACCCCACCACGAAGCACACCATCAAGTCCCACCAGTTCCCCCAATCCAATTGCGATTGGAAGAATTGGAACAGGAGCGGGAACTAGTGTCTCATCAAGTCCCACCAGTTCCCCCAATACAATTTCGATTGGAAGAATTGGAACAGGAGCGGGAACTACAACCCACGAGGAGGAAACATTAGGACTCGTCGTCGCCCTCGTGGCGATCGTGCTACTCGTGCTTTGGTTTTAGGAACTCTCGGGCGGAGAATAGTAGAAGACCGGCGATCGCCACGATTAAAGCCCAAGTATTTTCGGCGAGCCATCCGGCCGTTTTTGATAATATAGATAACAAGTAGGAGATGACACTCCCGATCAGCCCAGTATATTTAGCCAGGAGACTGGCGAGGGCTTTTAGATGCTTTTTTGCCCACTCCTTGGCACGGGTGCTTGCGCGGGTGCTGGCGCGGGTGTTGACGCGGGTGCTGGCGCGGGTGCAGCCGCCGCACCACATACGAGCAGCTCGATAGTTAGAACTATGGTTGATATATTCATGCCGAGAGCTGCGAGGATGCGTACTATTGTGACGCCCTGCTCTCTGAACAGAGTGCGAAGTCGCTCACCGAGTGTCGTCTCCTCGTGCAGAACCATCGAGATTGTTTCGCGGATCCGACTTATTTGGGTGCGGAGCGCCTCACGGCAAGCCGATGCAGCCTCCAAGCGAGCTGCTCTTTCATCCCACAACGACCGCAGGCGTACGGTGATCCGCTCGGTAGATTCTCTATCGTCACCGGCTTCCGCAAGTTTTCTTTCTTCTAGCGCGATATGTTCATCCAGCGCCGTGAGTTTGGAGTGGTTTAAGACCTATTCGCCCCGGTCCGTTTGTAGTGCCTTATCGAGGCCCAGGAGTTCACGAAGAGGTAACGGTGGGTCATCCATCGTGCTGAGCATTCCATCTATCTCGCTTTCGTTGAGCTCAATTGTGTGAATAGCGTCGGTGGCTACACGAGGGACCTCGCTGAGCTCGACAGTTTCTATCGCGGCGGCCGTCTTCGCCATCGTTTCGTCGGTAGACTGTAGGGCCTCTACAGCGCGGGCCGGCATAATTGTTTTACCACGCTTCCAATTTGGGAATCCTAATTCATTATTTACGATTTGGCCACCGCCCCGGTTTCCCGCAATGGTGTTCAGCGCTAGGTGTTTCCGGTCCTCATGTTGACGATCGGGATATTTGATGCTTTTAGTCGCAACCTACCCTTCAGATCCAATTCGAACTTGGAGTAGTCGCGGCCGACAGATGGGACCTCACCTTTTTCTGACAAACTGTTGTAGTAGTCGTCTACAGCTTGACTAATTCCTGATTTAGACTAATGGTGCTGGTAGCGCCACCTATTTCCCCCAATTCACGAATTGGAACTGGAGTCTCTATGAAGGGCGTTTCGGCATCGATGTCATCATCGATGTCATCGTCGATGTCATCATCATCGAGATAATCATCTCGGCCGAATTCTTCCATATCGTAATCAGCCATTTTTATAATTATATACTAATTATGTATTAAAGAAAAAAAACATACGGGTTTAATAGAGTATTTAAATATGTCTTCGAGTCAATACGGCCGCAAACTCAATCCATACCGCAGACTGCGGGAGCCCCTTGGGACGAAAGGCGTTAGACAAAGTGTCGTTATTACGAACAACCCATCGACGATCGACCAGAACCAGCAGCTCTTGGCCTGCTTCCCCAACCTCGGAGCTAACGACGTCATCGTGCCGGGGACTGTTCGCCTCGCTTTCACTATTTCGCTGACGTCGACAGACGTAGACCGAACCGTCGTTCAGAACCTAGGTCGCGCCGGCCGTCGTCAAGAAGACCATGATAAAGATTTCTGGTAATGAGGTGATGTCGATCGACGACAGCGACGTCTACCATTGCTATCAGGACCTGTGGAAGACGGCGCAAGAGCACGAAAACGCGGTCTATCAGGGTATTGACACCAGCAAAAATAAGAACGTTACCAAACTTAGAATCAGGGCTGGTAACAAGGCAGATAACGACGCGAGTGACAACGCGATCGCGGCCGCATACGGCAAAGGGTTCTACATCCCGCTCGACTTTGAGTTGCTGGAGAGTCACATGCCCTACTATCAGAGCGCTTTGGCTGACCGCCTCGAATACGAACTAACGTTCAACGACTACGGCCGAGTTCTCATAGCCACCGACATGACATCGACGTATACTATCGACAATGTTTCGTTGGAGTACGACATGATCACGATGCCTGAACTCGCGCCATTGATCAGAACCCAGTACTTTGCAACCGAGTTCTTCGCCATCGCAAGATCACGAAAGACAACATTGTGGAACACATTGTGGAATATTAATGTCAACGTACCCGCCCACTCGATGAAAGGTATACTGATGCTGTTCGAGGAGGGTCGGTTTGCGCTCGGGGCTAGAAAATACGACAAATTGTATAACCCCAAAATCACAAAGGTCGAGGTGACGATCGAGGGAGTCCCCAATCAACTATACAGCCAGGGACTTCGCGCGCACCAGCAGTGGGACGAAGCCAGAAAGCAGTTTGCTGCCGGCTCTAAACGCTCCCCAGAGGTTGCCGCGGTTGCTAAAGACCTGCAGCTGTCGGACGTCTCCCTCGCACAGTTCCTGACTTCCAAGTACGCGTTATGGCTAGACATGCGATCCAGCGACGACGACAAAATGCACGGTAGTGGACGCCAAGTTGAGAACGCTAGCGAGGGTGTGACGATCCAGATAACCAACGAGGCGGATGGAGCTGGCGCATTGAACGTGTACTTATATATAATCACAGACGCACAACTCAACATCGAAGATGGTCGATACGTCTCAGCACTCTACTGATTTAATAAAAAATCATTCTAAAGATTTAAACACAATTAAAATTGGAGTTTGTGATGCCCATTCTGCCATAATATGTGGGCAGACAGGATGTGGAAAAAAAGTTTTCATCCTCGACTTGCTCGAGGGGTCCTACCGCGATATCTTTCGACACATTGTGATCCTGTGTCCCACTGTGCGGCACAACGAGACTTATCAGCGACGCCCGTGGATATGGACCGACCCTCAGGTATACGTCATTGACCCCGGCGACAGGCTTCACGATTGGCTGCGTGGCTTCTACCAAGTCTTTCAGGGCCAGCCCACCCTATACGTGATTGACGACTGCTCGACCAAGGCGGCGATGACCAAAAAGAAGGACATGCTCTCCGAGCTCGCATTTTCTGGCAGCCATGCGGGGCAAAGCGTATGGATCGCCACTCAGAAGTACAACGCCGTCCTCAAGGATCTGCGCGAGCAAACGAAATGGGTCGCCCTCTTTCACTGCAAGAACCGAGACTCGTTCGATGACTGTCTTCGAGAGAACGACGTTATCCCAACGCGCGAGGAGCGCCTGGAGTTTCGACAGATACTTTCGGAAATTAAGCACGCCAACTTCTGCTAAAGACTGATCAACCAACTACTTACGAAGTTATCAATTAATTACTGAGCAATTGCTTAACGCTCGTTAGTAACTGTTGAGCAAATGCTTAACAATGCTAAGCAATTGCTGAACAATGCTTAACAAATACTTAATAAATGTTGAATAAATGCTGAACAATGGTTAACAATGTGGGAATCAATTTGTTGCTCCGCTGCGAGCTTTGTTGCGAGCATAATAGTGATCATAAGTATCGGGTGGTGCGCTTGGCAATATGTTAGACTTATGAGGCTACACGACACGACACGAAACGACATATTTCGCAAAATAAACTGTAGGAACCAACACGATATCTTTCCTGAACGATGGCACGACTGCCGATACGGTCCGGAACGAAAATGAAAACACGACGCGACGCGAGCGGTTAGCTGCGCTGGTTGCTGGGGGACAATCGGAGCGGTATTTCGGTCGGCGTCTCTCAGTTTGTCAGGTGGACAAGATGTCAGATGTCGAGGTTGATAAAATGTATGCGCGATACGAATCTAAATTTGGGGCAGAGATGACGAAAACTCTTGGATCGGCGGCTATTCATTTGTACGCTACCGCTGTCAGTGCAATTCTCCCTATATCTGACACCGCGGGGTTGATTGGTGATATAGAGACTGACCCTTTTGTATGACAAACTTTTAGAACAGCCTGCTGCTCAATTTATCACAAGTTTGGAATGTACTTAGCTCCGCTGACAACCGCGTTGACCGCGTTGAATGATGACACAAGACGCACCTGCGAGAGTGACGGAACCTCAATCCCCGATTGCTCCAACACCCAATCGAAATTGGATGAACCCGATTGCTCCCCCAACAGTGTTGGATGAACAAGCTCCGGTTGCACTACACAAAGACCCAAAAAGGCAAGCAGCTGGGCGGGCAGCGGCCGCCACCCGAAAAGTTAAACAAGATAAAATTTTCGAGAGGCCAAACAGTCGTTGCAATCCCCGATTGCTGTTCCAGCCGCTCCAGCTCAGGAGCCCCAATCGCAATTGGGGATTCATCCGAAGGCAGCTGTTGCTGAGCTTGGATCATCCCGTGGGTTGTTGGTGGGGTCTGACAGTTGTGGGCACCCTGTGTGTGTGGAACTACCTTTCGAAACAACCCACAACAGTGTTGGAGGCGGTTCCGAAGAAAGTTACGAAACCGATTGCGCCCCATTTAGACATTAATCACGATCCCTTTTATATGCAATAAATATAATGGCTGAAAATGAAGGTAAAATGATAGTGAATGCGGTTTATCACGCCGTGGTAATATCGAGCCTCAGTATCGGGTTTACTCGACTATCAAAGATGGCCTTCGGAGGGCCCTCTCCCAAAATGGACATGACTGCGAGAGACGTAGGACTCGTGACCTTGAAAGTAGCGTCCGCAATTTCGACCCGAGATTATCTAATTAAAGCTGGAATTCTACCTGCTAATATATGGAAATAAATGGCTACGATCGGACTAATGCTGTTTGGTGCAGTCGTGAGCGCTGCGGCGTTCGGCGGTACCAACTATTTATTCTCGTTAATAGGAGCAGACTCGGATGATGAGCGTAAGCGTCACGATTTAGCTACAGAACAACTCAATAGCGCAAAGGAAGCATGGGCGGAAAAACGAACCAACCGTGTGGACTGGATCAACGAAGAGCTTCGCCGCGAGAGTCACGCCGTGCAAACTTTCCGAAACGTTGACGAAGCCATGCGCGAGTACAAGCTGGCATATCCGCGGAAAATTCTCGCGCCGCTGGATCTCGAGCCCCAACTTTCAGATTTCTATGTACCGTCAGAGGTCCAAAAATACCGGGAGATCGCGTTCATCGTCGTGGGAATGGGTGTGGTGGGTCTCGTCAGCTACTATATTTAAAACGCAATAAGCAACCCGTTCGTTTAGCGGAGAAAGGGCTTCCATCGGATGTTACCGTCCGGTACCTCTATCAACTGGGAGAGCTCGAAGGTGGCCGCCGCCGCGCGACTGATCGCAAGTGGTCTCTCAGTGTATATAATCTAGATCTATCTGTTACCAAACCCGATGAGCCCGTGCTCTACTATTTGGATAATGGTCCATCGCGCGGGTTTGTTCGCGAAGAACTTCTCGCGGTGCCATCTGACACCCAGCTACTCCCGGACCGTCCGTCATCATAGTCGGTCAGACTCTCGTCAGAGTCTTTAGTATTCTCCCCTTTTTTCAGAGTTCTTTTTATTGTATTACCTATCTATAGGCTCGGTGTGTACCCCGTCTTCCATCACTCTCCTCTTGTCGTAGTACGCCGACAACCCCAACTTCTCCTGCTTGTACGTCTTCATCACACCGTTAACCATTCGGAATCCCCTGTTCTCCGCCATGTCCCTACCCCCTTCGAGAGTGCTCTTGTACCTCCCCCAAGTCAGATCGTTAGATCTCCTCGACATCCCTTGGCCGAGTGCTTAGTTTGTTCGTCACCGCTCACGTAGTAACACTTGCTGCACAGCGCGATGACTCTATCTCCCTCGAATTCCAGCTTGAACAGTCTCGAAGTTCTGTTACTCCACGCGTCCCACGCCAACCACTCGGCCTTCTCCTTGTTGAACTTTATCTTCATCTTCTTCTCACCACCGCCGCCAGCGTCTTCTCCGACAGTGCGAAGTACATGCTATCAGTGTCCATCTGTATCAGTTCGAAATCTCCGAGATCCACGTACTTGTCCAAGAAGTCGTAGTAGAACTCGAGCATCCGGAGCTTGGCCAACTGGTAGACCGCTATGCCACACTGAAACGGTCTGTTGATAACCACTCGAGTCTTCCTGCTCGATATCTCGTAAGCCTCCCCAATCCTCTATCAGCTTGCCACAACACGCGTTGCCAACCAGTTTGAATATTTCCGCCAACACCTTCTTGCTCTTGTCGATGTCGACGTCCACGGTCCGTCTGGCAGCGGTGACCTCTTTAACGAACCATTGAAACGGTTTGCCAGGCGTGTAGTCTATAACCCTATGCACCGCCTTGACGACCAGACCATGCTCCAGATACCACTTTAGCAGCGGGGAGTATATGATCATCTTCTTGGCGGACAGTGCCCCAACGAGCTTTCTCTGTCCTTCGACCCTATTCCTCCCGGTCCTGGTCAGATAGTCCTTCATGTGCTGAGGAACATCGGTCTCGTCGACTTCTCGATTAACGAACAGCGGCGACATTTCAGAGAACTTGTCTCGCAACGTTTCCGGGACCTTCCTTACGAAACAGTCTATATACGACTGTCTTTCCGGGTCGTCACACGTCCATATCGTCTCCTCCCCGCACGGCATGTCTTTCGACAGGGTAGACAGATACAGCGCATTAGCGTCGTACCCCAGCACCGCCTTGCACATCTTCTCCTCCCGACTCCCTACCTGACCCCTGATCGTCGACCTGCCAGCCTCTGCGTATCTGGAGAACACTATGGACGGACCACCGACCAATCCCTCCTTCATCATCGCGTAAATCTCACCCTTCGGCGACCACAACTCGGGTGTGTCCACCTTCCCATCGATCGACCCGCGGAGCAGGTACTGAAGGGACACACCGGGCAGAGATACAGCGTCCTTGAGTATGTCCACGCCTCTTCCCCTGTAGAACTCCGTCATTTTAGTCAGTGCCTCCAGGAACGGTCCGACATCCAAGTCGTGTACGTTGTAGTGTTGCAACCATTCCTGGAGTCTTCATCCCCTTTTCTCGGAATACCTTCTTGCACTCTTTCCACTCGGACAGCGACAGTAGGAACTCACCCTTCAACTTCGAGTACCACTCGGGATAGTCGGGCAGCCCCGGATGGTCGAGTTTTTCTGGTGAATCGAACCACTCGTACGGGAAGTGAGACTTTACCGTTTTACAGTCGTACGCCTTAACACATCGGTCATAACTGATACCGGGTCCCAGATATTGTATGATATCGAGAAATCTGAGCTCAGGGGTAAACAGAAACATCGTCGTGCTGGCCCTCTTTCCGACAATCACCTTATTCACTGTGGCCGCCAACTTCTCGAAAAGGTACCGCTTGATGAGATTCAGGTCGTACCTGCTGCAGTTGAACCCCACCACCACCGGGACTTGGTCGATCCACGAGACGATCTTCTCTCGCTGAGGTTTCGACAGCATCTCTATATCGGTCGGCAGATACTTCTTCATAACACCCTCCCTGATGGCTTTACCTCTCCTCTGCAGCTCGGTCACGAATTTCTCAACCAGAGTGTCGGGGTCTCGTTCGCAGATGTGGGTGATCCCCTCGTGCATCGTATCCCCCAACGACAATACAATACAATACAATACAATTGTTTATTTAGTGATGTAGGCCACCGGCCCATTACACACAACATGTATATGTAAATGATATAACAGTGCCACTGCATGTATATGATGTGAGCCATTGCCCGACGAGTTTTGATTAAGTTCCCATAAATGTATAGTATATGTCATTCTACGTCAGGCAACGGGTCACATAGACAATGTTTAGGTAAACGATTTTCTTAGTTTCAATAGATGGTAGACAAATGTAGCAATTTTCTTAATAGCTGTAGGATTCTGTATTGCGATTAGTCGATAGTATTATGTCGCAGACTTGCTTGATATATGGTTGGGTCTAAATATTTAATACGCAAGTCAGCATATAGCTTACAATAAAAAAAAGGCATGCACTTCATCTTCCACTACTTCCAAACCCTCGTGTAAAAGACAATATTGACAAAATCGTAAATGTCGTTCAATACCCAAATGTCTTCCGACTTCAATACAAAGGTTATGGTTGGAACATCTAAAGTTCGACATTGCTTTCCTAAGTAATAATGGCAAGCCCCCAACGACACCGATATAGGGGGGACGTGCTCGACCTCGAAGGTCAGGTCTTTGGTGGGTCGCGTGATTTTCGACTTGTCGAGATACGCCTCGAAGTCGTAGACTATCTGATGAGGGTACAGAGTCGTCTCCTCCTCGCGGTTGATAATGGGGATTCCCCTCCTTCAACCACTCGCACTCCCACATCACCACCAGCTCGTAACACTCATCCCTTATTTTAGCGTCTTGAATGTTCGTACTCCTGTACAGTGATCTCGCGTTACCTCTCACGCAATGTGTCGGACACCCGTGCCAGTAGCATCCGTGAAACTGAAACAAGGTCTTGGTTTCGTGACAGTAGCCGTCGACCGGATCACCGGCCACCCACCTCTCGCCGCCGTGACCGCATCTCGCGTGATGTATGTTCTTTCCCACCCTCTCCTCTTCTCTGCTCAACAATCGAATCGACATCGCACTCGGGATATAACGCCTTCTCGTAGGCCGACTGCTGACTCTCTACCCCCTTACTTGGACATATCAACACGGTCTTCCCACCCATGCAGGTGGTCGCGTGCTTGTGCATGCTACACGACTTTGTGAACCGTTGTTGACATCCGGAGCACCCGTACTCGTTCGTCATCTTGCGGAGATTCGTTATGAGGAACGAGTGACCTCCAAACATTCCTATCGTCATGATCTTCTCCCCAACCGCGTTGTAGTTTGCCGGAGTCTTCATTAGGTACCACACTCTGTCGGCGGTGGGCTCATAAACGCGAATGCCTATCTTGAAGCGCTCTTCGACCTTCTTAATATCATCCAGGGGGGATTCCCTTACTAACCGGTCCGTTGTCGTGCCCGAGGTATTCGCGAGCCAGAGCTCGTGCCTTCTCACAACAGCGGTTGGGTCTCCCTCCACGATGGAAGGCTATACAACTAAACAGACACAAGTAGTTAGTCGTCGTACGTGTCGACGGAATACATTCCTTTTTTCTGTCTTAACCAATCGGGGAGTTTCCCCGCTCCCATGAGAAGTTGTTGCGCATCGATGATCATCTTCACCTCGACCGATATCCAACGAACGAAGGTCCATTTTGTGTTTGGTCTATCGACTTTGTCGATGTCCATTCGATCTCTCTCTCTATCGGATATCCAACTCTCAGCTTTGGCGATCTCGTTTATCACGGACTGCCCTTTGATTGTTTGTGATAGATCATAGTAGCGTCGGTCTCTATGTTCCTAATCCGATACGAGCACGAATACCTCAGATAACATGCCGTGGTCATCTCTGGGCGATTATTATTCATTATGCGATTAGCGATCTCCCCGTCTACCCCCCCCCTCTCGAAAGTCCATACTATCTTCCTCCTACCCCTATCAACAGTTTCCCTAGCTTCAGCATATTCGGCGAGAACTTTGGGACCCTCCTCCACCAAATCTCTGGCGAGCTCTCTCCTACTCTTATGAGGTTTCCCCACCAACCCTTGATAAATCTTATTGTAGTACGCCTTGTATAGTGGTTTTCTGCGCGCGCTGGGATCTTCTTTTACAAGCTGCGCGTAAGCGGTGGCACGCAGACTGGCCGTCCTCTCGTTCTCCAATTTCTCGGTGCGTTTTTCGGGGTTGGCAGGCAGTCGTCCGGTCGAAACCGCACGCCGCAGCCTCTCCCCGTAGACGACGGCTCGCGCGTCACTTATCCTATCTGCTATAGCTTTCTTGTGTCTCAAACCTCTTAGGGAAATACCCCAACTCTTAGCTTGATCTCTCATTTGCTTTATGGTAGACATTATACTGTGTATAACCAATGGATTCTTATCTCTAATTAGGTGTGGGAGGTTGATATTTTATTTTTAATAAATGTCTGACAAATTGTTGTATTATACTGAGTATAAACTCGGGAATTCTTATCTCTAATAGGGTCTCATTTGATTATTTATGACAGATTGCTGTATGCTACTGAGTTAACTTATGGGATTTCTTATCTCTAATAGGGTGTCAGTTGTTATTTTATTTTTAATAAAATGTATGAAAAGTTGTATTATTACAAAGAATACCATAGGGATTTCTTATCTCTAATAGGGTGTAACTTCTCATATGCCAGAAATATATGAAAACCTATTTCCCATTCTTCTCCCATTTCCCGTGATAACAGTGGGGGAAAATCCAAGTAGTATATAGAGTCAACAATGATGCCACCTCCTGATGGGAGACACCGCGCGTAGCGGGGGGCTTCCATCAGGAGGTGGCATCATTTTGACTCTCATATACTACTAATGTTTTTTTAAACTAAAAAATTGAGAAAATAGTGAAAAAAATCAGCTTCTCTGGAGCTTGGTATTATCTTCTCTATTTTTCCTGGATAATACTTTCTCTGATAATGTTAACTGTGCATTTATTCCCGTAATGTGTGCATTGTGTCTTATTTGTCTACGAGATGTGCATTTTATATATTATCTCTCCACCAAAGTACTAATATTTTTCCACGAAAGTAATAGCTGTCTGTCATTCCCGTAATATGTGCATTGTGTCTTATTTGTCTACGAGATGTGCATTTATTCATTCCATGTTATGAAATACTTTAAGAAAAAAATCAGCTACCTGGAGATTAAACACGATGAAAAATGAAGTTTAGCTAAATTGATACAACAAATTGTTAACGCACACAGCAGTGATACAGAGTGGCCTGCGGTTCTCTTACCAGGCGAATTGCAATTCCTGGAGCGCAGGATTGCAATTCGCGTTCCCATTAATTGCAATTGGACCGCAATCGGACCGCAATCGGACTGCAATCATGTGACCGCGGTCCAAAGAGTTGGTTGCGGAATTGCAATACTTATAGCGCAGTTCGCGCTGCGCTCCGCTTTTAATTGCAATTTAAGCTCCTTTGTTTCTGTAAACTGCGAAAGAATGACCGCTTTACGCTGCGCTCTGCGGTAAACCAGCGGACCGCTCTGCTTAACCAATGCGGCAATAAAATCGAAATAGTTGACAAACGTATCCGTGTTCCAATCCAAAATTTTATCCCATCTATCTAATTCAAAGTGACTACCCTAGAAAGTCAGCGGTATTTGTGATCTGTTTTTTTGGTGCGCAATATAAATCGGCGGGTTATTGCCAAACAAACAGTGAAACATTGACCTTGACAATTTCTTGGACAAAACAAAATGTCGTCACTCACTCACTGCCGTTCCGAATATCAAGAACACATTAATAGACACCACCATGCTGACAATATATTTATTTTCATATAACATGCGCATGCGTCGGACGAGCCAAACCACTTTCTCTGAAGCTCCTGAATTATCTTCAAAAACATTTATTACAGCCAAAATTAAACGTTTTCCAGTTGTGTGAATTGAAATATCCACATAACTATTTCGCTAGCAACTCTTTGAAATATATTTTCTTGCTATAAACCCCCCTATGATCGTTTTATTGCATTTTTTTTCTGAAAAGTTGGTCACGTGACCTCCATTGCTCACCGCCGGGGTAAACATCCGGTTTGTGGTAGTTTAACAACAACAACAAAACAAATTCAGAAACTGCAATTATGTTGCCAGGTATCTTGGTTTCACTGACCTTACTGACCTGTTTCACTTCCCTATTCAGCCACAATGACTGTGGGAGGGGCCTATGCGACCAAAATGATATGTTTAGTCTCATGTCAGGAACAGACCAGTCCAAACAACAATGTCTAATAAACAAAATTGACAAATGGTATGCCCTTACAAATAGGAACCAAGGCAGGTCCAGTTTGTTGTACATTAGCATGTTACTGGTCACCATATCAAATGACATCCAGACCAATCCTGGGCCGAGACCGCCAAAATACCCTTGTGGAACTTGTCAGAAATCTGTCAAAAATGGTCAAAATGCAATCCAGTGTGATTCGTGTAACACATGGTATCACATCAACTGTCAAAACATTGGTATACAGGTACATGATATACTAGCAAGTCATGAAAGCTACTCTTGGCACTGCCTAACCTGTGGCATGCCAAACTTCAACTCTAGTTATTTTGATCCGTCTTTGTCATCCCTGTCTTCGTCTAGCATTTTCTCAGTCCTGGACACATCTGCAATGCAACTCACCTCCACACCAGTAAAAACCAGATCATCACAATCCAAACCTAGCAAAAACAGACCGAGATCTCTGAAAATATTCAACATTAATTTCCAATCAGTCGCAAAACAAACAAAAAAGCAGAGTATATCACTACTTGGGACCGAACACCCTGACATTGTCATAGGCACAGAGTCCTGGCTATCACCAGACATTTCTACTACTGAAATATTTCCTTCAAACCTTGGCTACAATGTATACCGGGAAGATAGAAAATCCAAAAACCGAGGCGGGGGCGTGTTCCTTCTTATCCACAACAGCCTTATCTGCTCAGAACTACCAAAATGTAAAACTGACTGTGAAATTGTGTGGGTAAAATTAGAAATTTTAGGATCACAACCTCTTCACATTGCAGCCTATTACAGGCCAAGAGAAGATGACCATCTTAGCCTCGTGGAGCTCAGGAAGTCACTGGAAACTGTCTGCAAACAAAAGGGTGCTGTATGGAATAGGGGGCTGGGGGATTTTAATTTTCCTAAATTCATCTGGGAAAACTCTGACCCAATTTTTAGCAATGACTGTCAACATAAATGTACTTATGAATATTTTACAAACATATTATCTGACTTTGGCTTGCAACAGATGGTAACTATACCAACCCGACTTCAGAATACCCTTGATCTTTTCCTAACCACAAATGGAACTCTGGTTGAGAAAGTTTACACACTTCCAGGATTAAGCGACCATGAAATTGTCTGTGCTGAGGTAAGACTCAAGGCTAAACAAATACCCCAAAAACCAAGGTTGGTGCACCTGTACAAGAAAGCAGACTGGGACGGCTTAAAAAGTAAGATGGTGGCATACCGGGACAAATTTCTTATGGAACACATAGGTAAGTCTGTTGAGATCATGTGGTCTGAGTTCACTCAGACCCTTGAGACATATCTTGATCAATTTATCCCCAAGAAACTTATTCGAGGTAAGTCATCATTACCCTGGATCACGCAGGACATACGTCGAAAAATGCGTAAGCGTGATAAACTCTACAAGTCTCATAAAAAGACCGGTTCTGCAGATACACGTCAGAAATTCTTGACCTTGAAGTATATGGTAAAACGACTAATTAATCAGTCATACGCTGTCCACATTGAGGACCTTCTTGGCATTAACAACACCTGCGAGCCTGCTGATGAAAAGGTAAATACCAAGAAACTTTTTACATTCTTGAAGAATTCGCGACAGGACCAGCAAGGTATAGCACCACTAGCGAAAGACGGAACATTGCACTCAGGGATAACAGAAAAGGCAAACATATTGAATTCTCAATTCCAGTCTGTTTTCTCACCCAAATCACCGTTACGTCTTTCGCAGCTTTGCCAAGAAAAAATCCAGGACTTTACAGACACCTCGACCCCACAACCCACCCCTGTTCCACATCAAAATACCACTCCAACTATGCCTGTATACACATCTCAACCAACGGAATAGGTAAGTTACTTAAAAATCTCAAACCAGGTAAGGCTGCTGGTCCAGACAATATACGGCCCATTGTTCTAAAGGAGTTACACCAGGAAATTGCCCCTATCATACAGGTAATTTTTCAGACCTCCTTAGATACAGGTAAGCTGCCTAGTGACTGGCTGAGTGCCAATGTGACCCCTCTCTTTAAGAAAGGCGACAAATCAGCTGCGGAGAACTACCGTCCTATCTCGCTGACCTGCATCCTTTGTAAGGTAATGGAACACATTGTCACCTCCAATCTGGTTAAACACCTAGACCGAAACAATATTTTATACGACTTACAACATGGATTCCGGGAGAAGCGATCGTGCGAAACCCAACTTGCTATGCTAGTAGAAGACCTTGCCAAAACTACAAGTACAGGTAAACAGACAGACTTAGTACTCCTCGACTTTAGCAAGGCCTTTGACAAGGTAAGTCACAACAAGCTGGCCCATAAACTACATCAGTATGGGGTCAGACAACATACACTTACCTGGATCAAGGCCTTCCTAAATAATCGAACACAGAGAGTTGTCATCGAGGGTGGTGAGCTGATGAAATTCCAGTGACCTCCGGCGTTCCACAGGGCTCGGTACTTGGACCAATTCTCTTCCTAGTGTACATAAACGACCTCCCGGAAAACCTCACCTCTCAAGTTCGACTTTTTGCTGATGACACAGCCCTATACTTAACAAAATCTACATACGGGATGGTACAACCTTACAAGATGACCTTGACACCTCCAAATTTGGGGAATCCAACTGGGACATGCACTTTAACCCGTCCAAGTGTCAGGTACTCCACATTACCAGGTCACGCTCACCCATCAAAACACTGTACAGACTCCACGGACAAATCCTCCAATCAGTTCCATCAGCTAAGTATCTTGGCTTGACCTTTTCAGCCAACCTGTCATGGAACACACATATAGACAACATTACAAATAAGGCAAACAAAACCCTAGGATTTGTCCGCAGAAACATCCGCACTTCAAACAGCAAAATTATGGAACACACCTATAAAGCTTTGGTCCGCCCCCAGGTTGAGTATGCCTCCTCAATCTGGGACCCCTACACTAAAGATAATACACGCAAGATTGAAATGGTCCAGCGTCGCGCTGCACGCTGGACACTCAATGACTACTCCACCTACTCCAGTGTCTCAGATATGCTAGAGGGACTGGGATGGCGCAGCCTTGAACAGCGCAGATCAGACGCCCGACTCTGCCTGTTCCACAAAATTGTACATGGTAATGTCGCTGCGCCTCTCCCACACTATTTCGAAACTACAAATAGAGTCTCACGATATTGCCATTCAATGACCTTTAAACAAATTCATACTTCCAAAGATTATTACAAATTCTCATTTTTCCCCTTGGCGGTTGTGCAATGGAATGCCCTGCCCTTGGATGTTGCTAAACTTGAAGACCTTGACCAGTTCAGGTCAAGGATTGGCAACCTCCAACACCTTAAACCTTAAATATGCTGTAAATTGTTTTTAACCTTCTTTTACCTACTTTGACTATTTTAACTCTTAAACCTATACTATTCCTATTACCTTACTTTACTGTGTCTTTTATATTATTTTTCTGTTCGTCCGTACGCGCAACTGCTAATAATCCTCTCGGGGGTCAAGCAAAATATAGAGATAGATATAAAATCAAATGATAATGTGTGGTCTACGGTATAATATAGCAAAACAAAGCATCAATTTTGCGTTTTGTTTACTTTTTCGTCGGTATCAAATTACGTTTTCCTATTATGTTGACATTATTCGACGCGATCCTATAGTCGACATGACAATTTCTGAGATCAATACAACTTTTCATACTGTCTTTCAATTTCAAGCTGCAAGGAGACTGTGAATTGCATATTAACCATAATAACATGGTGAACATATTGATAATAATTTTAAAAGAAAAGCATATTTTAATTTTCGAAACCTGATCATAACAATTAAAATATTAAAAATTTATTTTGGAATAAGATTTTATATTACTGCAAACGTTCTGTTCTAGCTGTTGATTTCCTATGGCCCGATTCAAATTTTGTGAAGATAATATTTTATTTCCGGTGATAGCCATTTATTTAAAATAAAACGGTTTTACTTGTGTCCCAGAGTGAGAAAGATAAATAACGGCCCGGAATCGAACCAGGGACCTCATGTTTACCGTACCATGCCCATGGCTCTACCGAGCAAGCTAACAAGGCACAGATCATACACACTTCATCTCCATGGTCAGTTGCGTACTGTGACATTCTTCTCCGCCAAATTGAAATTCGTCCTCAAATTCTGTTTTATTTTTGTCTCCGAATTACATATGTTTGGGTACAATTTGGGAGTATTTATCAGTCGCGGTCCTTTGTTGGGCAACAGAATACTCAATTATCGTCCGTACCCAGAGTTCCGGTGCTCCATAGGTTTTTCCTGGAGCGTACCAAATCGGATCTCATTCGCGCTTTAGCTGTTAATTGTGACATATTTTTCTGTACTTATTACACAGAAATGAATAAGTATAATACTGACATTTCTTTCAATTGAAAAATACAGAAAATATGTCGCAATTAACAGTTTGAAGTACAAATCAGATGTGATTTGGTACTTTGCAGGGGAAACCTACGGAGAGCACCATTATAAACTCTCGGTACGGACGATGCGGGAGTATTCTGCAGAGTTACTTCCCGCAACTACGTTGGGCGCTAAATGTCACAGGGGTGAAAGATGTGCACCAGCCCGGAATCGAACCGGGATCTCTGTTTACCACACCATCGCTCTACCTGCTGAGCAAACCGGGCACAAATACACACTTATTCACCATAGTGATCACTTCATTCAACCAAAAAATTCACAAGCTAGAAGTTATGCCAAATTATTACAGTCAACGTCACAGATTATGCTCTTGGCGACATTAGCGGACACAAATTTGTCCATCAATTTGATCAAATAAACAACGGAATCTGACAGATAACACTACGACGGCGCATGGAAACATCATTATTCTGGTACTTGGAATCAAAATGGTGGATATTAAGATCAATATGTGAGGCGCTGACGGAACCTTTAACATTTTTTATCACGATAGCAGCTACAGGGATTGTTGGACGCATTTATTTAGAGAAACAAGAGATTACAATGGATTGGATAATATACTAAGTGACATTTTGTTCTAACGTACACCAACACAGAGGATTAAATTTGCGACAATGTTTGATTCTGGATTTTGTGGACAGGTGACAGAAATCGGAGCTGGATAAGAACCGACAGACGTGATTCTGAATATGCGTGCTTGGTCTGTGGTTTTTCTTCCAGATCATGTCATGCATGTTTTAATTTCACGTCATGTCAAAGCAGCACTATTGAATATAATGAATAACTTTAATATTCTACACCAGAATTAAAGTTCATTCATCGTCTGATGTGTAACTGATAAATTAAGGTAAGTTACTTGTATATGACAACTTTTGCCTCACCACGATAGAGGAGGGGGCATTTGGTGTTACCCTTGACCTTGTCCGTTCTTCCGTCCATCACCAACCTAGTAACTCGAAAAACTTTTAAACCGTAATAGCTACATACCTGAAACTTGGTACATGTATGTTTGATTCGACCCCATGGTCATGGATTATCTCCCCCTTTTCAAGTTAGAATTTTCCAATTTTGTCTGGTAGCACCTGAAACTTGGTATGTCCTTATGATGAGGGTAGATTTGCAAAGTTTATTTTCATTCGACCCCCGAGTCATGGATTATCTCCCTCTTTTTGAATTAGAATTTGAAAATTTTGGCCTTGTAACTCGTAAAACTTTTGTAATAGCTACGCACTGAAAAATTTGATATGTAGCTTCCTTCTGATGAGTAGATGCGGAAAAGTTTTATTTCGATTTTTGATTCGAAACCCCCCTGTTCATGGATTATCTCTCCCTTTTGGACACTGGAATTTTGCCTTGTTTACTATCAAAGCGATAGTGTCGTGTTCTATGAACACATTTTCTAGTTTAGTTATCTCCCTTTGTTTTTTCGCGCACTGATTTGTCCGGAGCATAACGCGAACACCCTTTTTGCAATATTTTTTATGAAACTTAACGCATGCATAGGTCTCACTGGACAGGGGCGGAGCTAGCATTAAAGGTACAATGCCCACTCACTAGGCACAAAATGTTCTTTATGTCAGAGACATCATCGGATACATTTTCTGGCCAGATAAACAATCATTTACCATTACCCACGTATTGTTTGGCATTATTATACATTTTATATCAGAAGAAAATTTCCACATTGATATCAGGGACGATAACCGTGTTTCCTTAAAATGTTAACGGACATTACTATTTATTCTCTGTATTTATTTTTTGATGTGCAATGATCATACTTTATAATCTGTCAATTTCTTTTTCATGCATTTAATTTAATAGTATAAATAATTATAAAATATCATGCCCCATTTGCACATGAAAATACCGATACCACCGCGCGTCACTATCAGTAAAATAAATACTACCAAATGAGTTTATTTTTATCTGTATAGCGGGCACTCGTAATGTTTATATTAAAGTAGTGGAATAGTGACAATTATACACTTATTTAATTCCCATAAAGAGCATTTTTAGCCTACTGAGTGGGCTTGCACCTTTAAAAAGGGGTTGGACAATTGTTGTCGCGACCGCCTGCGGACAGTGCGATATAGTCTGCACATTGACGTCCATCTGATATTTTTTTGCCGAGCCTGCTTGCGGAAAGCGAGACTTAGTGATCACAATGACGTCCGTGCGTCAGTCCGTCCGAAATCGTGTATGTTTTTAAATACCATATCCTAAGTCACATTGACTTGAAACATCAAATGCTTATTAGTCATAATCCATATTCATTCTGTGTCCCACTCATGCGGCCCCTGTGCCCAAGGTCAAGGTCAAATGACATTGAAATTTTTGTTAAAGTTTTTGCATACCTTATATCTCCACAACACTTACCCAGATTTGCTTCAAACTTCAGATAATTCTTTATTATCATCCATATTTTCATATTATACGCATGCGACCCACATGCCCAAGATCAAGGTCAAATGACTTTCAAATTTGCGTTAAAGCTTTTACATACGTTAATTCAAACTTCAAATAAATATACTCGGACACCATCAAATGCCTCGGTGGGCTCAACATGCGGGCCATGGCCATCTGATTTTTATTTACTGTAGGTTAAAGTTTTTAAGAACACTATATCTCAGAAACAGCTTCGCCAATTCACTCGAAGCTTCACTTGTTTGTTTATCATCATCCATATTTTCATTCTATGCTCAACTCCTGCAACCCCTGTGCCCAATATCAAGGTAAAATTACTTTCAAAATTTACCTCAAAGTTTTTGACATGCCTGCATGTGGACAGTGCGATATAGTTGTCACATGGCCTACATACGTACGTTACATGTACGTACATCCGTCCGGTTTAAATTTTTTTGATTTAAGGTTAAAGTTTTTAAAGGTACATGCCCACTCAGTGGGCACAAACTGTTCTTTATAGCAATTAAATAAGTGTATAATTGTGTCACTATTCCACCAGTTCTAAAAATTATGTGTTCCCGCTATCCATATATAATCATTTAGTAATATTTATTTTACTGATAATGACTAGCAGTGGTATCAAGCTATTTTCATATTCAAATGAGGCATGATATTTTTATGCCACCGGGTTTCAAAGAAACGGGTGGCATATAGTGTTTGGACCGTCCGTCCGTCTGTCCATCCATCACACTTTTCGGTTAACCACTTTGTCACAGTTTCTCAAATATGCTGCAGGTGGCATCCGCGTTCGACAGACGCATTTCTTGTTTTTAATAATTTATGCTAATTAAAGGTACATACCCACTCAGTAGGCACAACAATTAAAGTTATGTGTATTCTCAGTTATTTGTAGGAATTAAATAAGTGTATAATTTTGTCACTATTCCACCAATTCTAAACATTACGAGTGCCCGTTATTATGGATATAATCATTTAGTAATGTTTATTTCACTGATAGTGACACGCGGTGATATCAGGCTATTTTCATAGGCAAATGGGGCATGATATTTTTTAATTACTTATACTAATTAAATGTGTTTCCCTGAAAAAATAATGTTTTCGACAGATTATAAAGTATGATCATTGCACATCAAAAAATAAATAGTAATGTCTTGGTAACATTTTAAGGAAACACGGTTATCGCCCCTGATAGCAGTGTGGAAATTTACGTCCGATATAAAATGTATAATAATGCCAATAAATATGTGTATTAATGGTGAATTAATGTTTATTTTGCCAGAAAATGTCTCAGATGATGTCTGATATAAAGAACATTTTGTGCCTACTGAGTGGGCATGTACCATAGTAAGAACACTATATCTCTGAAACCGCTTCACCAATTCACTCGAAACTTCACATACGGTGTATTTGTCACCCACATTTTCATTATTATTTATATGTGCCCAATGTCACGGTCAAATTACTTTGAAATTTCCCTTAAAGTTTTTGTTGGGCCCGCTTGCAGACAGAGCGATATAGTTGGCACATTGGTGTGCATTCAGGATAAAGTTTTTGGTTAAATTGTGTTTTTTAGTTAAAGTTTTTGGGTATACTATCAAAGCCTCGGCGGGTGCGGCATGTTTTTACGTCAACGGGCTAAAGTTTTGTTGCAATAAAAAAAATTGTTTGTACTAATCAAATGCCTCGGCGGGCACGACATGCAGGCCATGGCCATCTAGTTATTATGGCATGCGATTTGATCAGTCGGCCATCACACCATGACTAGTTTAGCACTTGATCAGTCGGCCATCGCACCAGAACTAGTTTAGCACTGATCAGTCGCCATCACACAGGATAGTTTAGCACTTGATCAGTCGGCCACCACCAGGTAGTTTAGACTTGATCAGTCGGACATCGCTCCAGGACTAGTTTAGAACTTGATCAGTCGGCCATCGCACCAGGACTAGTTTAAAACTTGATCAGTTTCCCATCTCACCAGGACTAGTATAGCACTTGATCAGTCGGCCATCGCACCAGGACTAGTTTAGAACTTGTTCAGTCGGCCATCACACCAGGACTAGTATAGCACTTGATCAGTCGGCTATCGCACCGGGACTAGTTTAGCCCTTGATCAGTCGGCCATCGCACCAGGACAAGTATAGCACTCGATCAGTCGGCCATCGCACCAGGACTAGTTTAGAACTTGATCAGTCGGCCAGCGCTCCAGGACTAGTTTAGCATTTGATCTGTCGGCAATCTCACCATGACTAGTATAGAACTAGATCAGTCGGCCATCGCTCCAGGACTAGTTTAGCCCTTGGTCAGTCGGCCATCATACCAGGACTAGTTTAGCCCTTGATCAGTTGGCCATCGCACCAGGACTAGTGTAGTCCTTGATCAGTCGGCCATCGCACCAGGACTAGTTTAGAACTTGATCAGTCGGCCATCGCACCAGGACTAGTTTAGCCCTTGATCAGTCGGTCATCGCACCAGGACTAGTAGAGCACTTGATCAGTCTGCCATCGCACCATAAGTAGTATAGCGCTTGATTAGTCGCCCATTGCACCAATAGCACTTGATCAGTTGGCCATCTCACCATGCCCAGTATAGCACGTGATCAGTCGGCCATGCCGAGTATACATGTAGCACTTGATCAGTCGGCCATTGCACCAGGACTAGTAGAGCACTTGATCAGTCTGCCATCGCACCATAACTAGTATAGTGCTTGATCAGTCGGTCATCGCACCAGGACTAGTAGAGCACTTGATCAGTCTGCCATCGCACCATAAGTAGTATAGCACTTGATCAGTCGCCCATTGCACCATGCCCAGCATAGCACTTGATCAATTGGCCATCTCACCATGCCCAGTATAACACGTGATCAGTCGGCCATGCCGAGTATAGCACTTGATCAGTCGGCCATCACACCAGGACTAGTTTAGAACTTGATCAGTCGACCATCGCACCAGGAATAGTTTAGCCCTTGATCAGTCAGCCATCGCACCGAGACTAGTTTAGCCCTTGATCAGTCGGCCATCGCACCATGACTAGTTTAGAACTTGATCAGTCGGATCATCGCACCACGACTAGTTTAGAACTTGATCAGTCGGCCATCGCACCAAGACTACTTTAGAACTTTATCAGTCGGCCATCGCACCAAGACTATTATTATAGCACTTGATTAGTCGGCCATCGCACCAGGACTAGTTTAGCACTTGATTAGTCGGCCACGTCATCCTGCGTTACAGACAGAGAAGTGGTGGTCGGTGGGGGGGGGGGTGTAGTGTAGTCATAGACACAAACTGGTGGTGGTGATATAGACCGGAACTTTTAGGATGCCAAATGTAGATGGCTGGTGTTTGTGGGGGATCATTGTTTTGTGTCCCCCGCGGTGGTGCGGAGTACAATGATGAATTACTTATGAATCGCAGGCGGGAGTGTAGTATTTCACCATGCCCAGTACGTATATCACTTGATTAGTTGGCCATCTCACCATGCCCAGTATAGCACGTGATCAGTCGGCCATGCCGAGTATAACACTTGATCAGTCGGCCATCGCACCAGGACTAGCACAGCACTTGATCAGTCTGCCATCGCACCATAACTAGTATAGCGCTTGATCAGTCGTCCATTGCACCATGCCCAGTATAGCACTTGATCAGTTGGCCATCTCACCATGCCCAGTATAGCACGTGATCAGTCGGCCATGCCGAGTATAGCACTAGATCATTCGGCCATCACACCAGGACTACTTTAGCACTTGATCAGTCGGCCATCGCACCAGGACTAGTATAGCACTCAATCAGTCGGCCATCACACCAGGACTAGTATAGCACTCGATCAGTCGGTCATCGCACCGGGGACTAGTTTATAACTTGATCAGTCGGCCATCGCACAGGACTAGTTTAGAACTTGATCAGTCGACCATCGCACCAGGAATAGTTTAGCCCTTGATCAGTCGGCCATCGCACTGAGACTAGTTTAGCCCTTGATTTGTCGGCCATCGCACCATGACGACTAGTATAGCACTCGATCAGTCGGCCATCGCACCAGGACTAGTTTAGTGGTGGTCGGGGGTGGGGGTGTTGTGTAGTCATAGACAAAAACTGGTGGTGGTGGTGATACACATTGTTCCCACTGTGGGATATAGACCGGAACTTTTAGGACGCCAAATGTAGATGGCTGGTGTGTGTGGGGGATCATTGTTTTGTGTCCCGGCGGTGGTGCGGAGTACAATGATGAATTACTGATGAATTACTGTATTGAACACACATGTATATGCACTGTGATACCGTACTTCACAATCCTCAGTTTTAAATTGTTTCTGTATCGTAAAACTGAACATTTATTCATTTTGAAAAACTTAAAATTGTGGCAGATGATCGAAATGAAAACCGGTGTTTACATGCGAAATGAACCGGTGCATCGGATATTTTAACCGCACGATGACCCACTGTATATCATACCATATCCGTACGGATATATCGTATATACGAACGGATATCGTATGTTTTTGTATAATATTCGTATAGTACGTTTGTATAATGTAAACAAACTGTACATATGATGATACGGTAAGTTTTTAACGGAAATAGCGAAAGAATGACCGCACAAACGGTATCGCGAAAGAATGACCGCACAAACTGGACCGCGAAAGAATTACCGCACAAACGGTATCGCAAAAGAATGACCGCAACAACGGGACCGCGATTGGACCGCAATTAGACTGCAATTTCAGAGCGGACGAATTGCAATTCAACGACCGCTGGATTGCAATTCTTGGTAAGTGAATCGCAGGCGGGAGTGTAGTATTTCACCATGCCCAGTACGTATAGCACTTGATTAATTGGCCATCTCACCATGCCCAGTATAGCACGTGATCAGTCGGCCATGCCGAGTATAGCACTTGATCAGTCGGCCATCGCACCAGGACTAGCAGAGCACTTGATCAGTCTGCCATCGCACCATAACTAGTATAGCGCTTGATCAGTCGCCCATTGCACCATGCCCAGTATAGCACTTGATCAGTTGGCCATCTCACCATGCCCAGTATAGCACGTGATCAGTCGGCCATGCCGAGTATAGCACTAGATCATTCGGCCATCACACCAGGACTACTTTAGCACTTGATCAGTCGGCCATCGCACCAGGACTAATATAGCACTCGATCAATCGGCCATCGCACCAGGACTAGTTTATAACTTGATCAGTCGACCATCGCACCAGGAATAGTTAGCCCTTGATCAGTCGGCCATCGCACTGCGACTAGTTTAGCCCTTGATTAGTCGACCATCGCACCAGGACTAGTATAGCACTCGATCGGTCGGACATCGCACCAGGACTAGTTTAGAACTTGATCAGTCGGCCATCGCACCACGACTAGTTTAGAACTTGATCAGTCGGCCATCGCACCAAGACTAGTTTAGTCCTTGATCTGTCGGCCATCGCACCAGGACTAGTTTAGAACTTGATCAGTCGCCACCGCACCATGACTAGTTTTGCCCTTGCTCAGTCGGCCATCGCACCAGGACTAGTTTAGAACTTGATCAGTCGGCCATCGCACCAGGACTAGTTTAGAACTTGATCAGTCGGCCACCGCACCAAGACTAGTTTTGACCTTGCTCAATCGGCCATCGCACCAGGACTAGTTTAGAACTTGATCAGTCGGCCATCGCACCACGACTAGTTTAGAACTTGATCAGTCGGCCATCGCACCAAGACTAGTTTAGCCCTTGCTCAGTCGGCCATCGCACCTGGTCTAGTATAGCACTCGATCAGTCGGCCATCGCACCATGACTAGTTTAGAACTGGATCAGTCGGCCATCGCACCAAGACTAGCATAGCACTTGATCAGTCGTCATCGCACCAGGACTAGTTTAGCACTTGATCAGTCGGCCACGTCATCCTGTTACAGACAGAAGTGGTGGTCGGGGGCGGTGTGTGGGTGGCGGGGGGGGGTGTAGTGTAGTCATAGACGAAAACTGGTGGTGGTGGTGATACACATTGTTCCCACTGTGGGATATAGACCGGAACGTTTAGGACGCAAAATGTAGATGGCTGGTGTGCGTGGGGATCATTGTTTTGTGTCCCCGGCGGTGGTGCGGAGTACAGTGATGTAATTACTGTATATTGAACACACTGTATATGTACAGTGATACCGTACTTCACAATCCTCAGTTTTAAATATTGTTTCTGTATCGTAAAACTGAACATTTATTCATTTTGAAAAACTTCAAATTATGGCAGATGATCGAAATGAAAACCGGATGTTTACATTCGAAATGAACCGGTGCATCGTATATTTTAACCACAGGATGACCCACTTTATATTCATACCATATCCGTACGGATATATCGTATACACGAACGGATATCGTATGTTTGTATAATATTCGTATAGTACGTTTGTATAATCACTGATAATGTAAACAAACTGTACTATACGATGATACGGTAAGTTTTTACCGCAAATAGCGAAAGAATGACCGCACAAACGGTATCGCGAAAGAATGACCGCACAAACTGGACCGCGAAAGAATGACCGCACAAACGGTATCGCGAAAGAATGACCGCAAAAACGGGACCGCGTTTGGACCGCAATTCGACTGCAATTAGACTGCAATTCCAGAGGGGAAGAATTGCAATTCAAGGACCGCTGGATTGCAATTCTTGGTAAGCGAATCGCAGGCGGGAGTGTATATACGACGAATTATACAAAGATCTCAAACGATGTGACTCTGGATTTGTTGAATATTTCGATGCGAACTGGCATAACTACCAGGAACTATGGGTACAGTATCATAGAAAGACATTGAAAACACACGGTAACAACACTAACAATAAGATAGAATCACATAATAACAAAGTGAAACATTACGTGAAGCGGACGATGCATTTGCCAGAAGCCATAGAGCACCTCATGATGTTTGTTGATCAGACATATTCAAAGAGTGCCTACAACAGGTATCTTAACCTGAAAACGAAAATAGACAGCCGAACCGTATGCGACGATATGATTAAATACTCGCTGGTGTGCAACAGTAAGGATTTAATGTTGTAAATAGTGAACTGCAACGAATGAATAGTACAACGTATGCCACAGAAAAGACTGAGACCGGCTATTATGTTACAAATGGCGACTATACACACGTCGTATCGAATAATTTATCAAAATGTAATTGCACCACATTTGGAAACTATGGCCTCCCTTGTAGGCACATTAGTTTTGCAGACAGCGCGACATGTCTCAAAATTTAACGACGATATGGTACCAAACAGATGGCGGAAGGAGTTCGGTAATTCAGCACATGAACCCCAGTTTTGCGTACAAACGTCATGCAACCTAACCAAACCAAAACCCAAACAAGAAAAAACGATGACAGTGATTGAGAAGTTCAATATGGCAAACAATTTATGTCGAGATATATCTACTTTCCTCTCTACTTTCGGTGAGAAAGAATTTTTCGAAAAAATTGAAAAAATTAAGGAAAAAGGCAAACAACTAGGGTAAACTGATGGTGAGTCGGACACCTTCGGCGTTTAGCGGTCGTTTACTACTAATCCATTCAACACGAACAGCTGATCATATTGTTTGTGTATTATTCGATACCTCTCGGAACTATTCGTGAGGGTTTTGCATCAAAAACACATATACATGTATGGTAATAAAGGCGAAAAGGGACACACCCTTGTGTGTTGGTGAGTCGGACGCAATTCGATGGTGAGTCGGACGGTACATACCTGGTTTGACGTTGAGTCGGACACCACTTTTCAGAACGATTCGCCGGCGACGTCAAGTACATCTCTTGACGCTATGCGCCCGTAAATTGTAATCCCTGCTCCGCATATGCCGGACATAGCGAGGAGTATACAATTTTGGCATCTGTTCCCCGCTCCACAGATGCGGCTATTTTGGTAGGTGTATACATACGGGGTAGTAGGGACTGCAAGGACACACATTTTGGTAGATTGGTAGAAAACGGGAATAGTCCAGCTATGTCCCCCGCCTGGGAGGGGAGGTGGTGTGTGTGTGTGGGGGGGGGGGGCGGGAGTAATGTGGGGGTGACAATTGATTTGTGCATTACATATCTTCAGGTACCGTTTTTGCAAATTATAGTTTAGTTCTGGGATTGCCAGGATCTGTACTGTTTGTACTGTTTGTCAGAAGGGTAAACTGATGTTGAGTCTACTCAGATTTTGTAAACACCATTTTCCGATGATACATTATAAATACGACATTCACGATCGCGACTAGTTCTGTATGACAAATATGCAACTTTGATTCTGCAACACATGTAGCAAAGAGGTAGCTCAAACACAAAATCCAAGTTGCAGCGAATTGTAATACAGAACTAATATGACAACGAACATGGAAGAATGAATGCTAGTTACTTTGGGGTGAACTATTAAAGGCACAACACTTACGACACTATACTTGGTCATCGATATTTAATTATATCTATAATTGCCAATATTTAACTCACGTGTAATAAATGTATGTTTTAACCATGGAGTTACACAGAAGTACCACTGACGGAAAAGTCAACTAAATATAAAGAGGCGGAGCTAGATAACGTACCTTACAACATGTAACACTTCCGCCATAAAGGAACTTTGTTCATTGTCAATATGTATTTTCACGTTGTGTGGGGATGAAAAACAATGTACCATTACTTCAGAAAAAGTTACACAGACTTAAATAGAGGCATGTCTACTAGTACGAATGTAACAAATACATGCTACTCAATATTGTATGGGGCGTCACAATATTTACGGATACTTCATTCAAGTTGAATGTAGTACTCTGTGGAGCTGCTCATTGAAGCTGGATTTGATTGCAATTAGTGCTAACTACGATATGACTGCACGGAGAAGTGCAGGTATATCAGGGCTGGCATTTTATTGCCACGACAAATGTTACTCGGACCGTTTGTTTTTTGTTGTAATGTTACGCCGCATATAATGTGAATGGCTGTATTATACATTCCCAAATGTTTATAGTGCACTCATTTCCACTCACATGCTTATTCATTACTTTCATTACGTTCTAATTGTATAATTGTATGCTCTTGTCCGTGCTCTCCTACTGGAGGAAGTAAAGATTATTATTATCTTGAATGTGTATGGAATTCCCAAATGCAAGTCTCCTCAACCACATTTAATTGTACCAGGTAAAAGTATACAATATCTACAGTTATTTATAATTACCCATTCGCATAGTCCTTACTTGGCCAGCAAAGTATGATGTTGTAATAAAACGGTCGCTCCAGATGTTGGAAACGTTTGGAATGATTACAAAATTAGGTATCCGTATAATTTCCGTCAAAAATATATTTTTTTGCGTAATGTATGTGTATGCATCTTTAAGCTCAGTCGATATAAATAACAGCTCCACACTTCCGTTGTTGCGGAGATTTACATCGACTGATGTGTTATTGGGTCATGTGGCTTATTCGTTTTGTTTCTTCGTTTTACATTGTTTCGTACTTTTTTTTACTTCGACTTTTGCTGTTTCGACTCCAACTTTAATAGCCTTTTTAATTCTCTTTCAGATCGCTTCTTTTCTTTTTCCAACAAGTCATTCTTCTTTTTTTTTGTGTGTGCTTCTTTCTTATGCGCGTAAGCTTCATCAGCTGTGAGCACAAAATACTGTGTTTCTGGTTTATTCAGAGATGAATTTTTTTAACACTTTAGAGGAGGTTTTGGTATATGAAATAAAGCATTGCTGTATATAGATGTCTTCAAAGGGGCGGTCGGAGTAGTTTGGACAGTTGTTCGGTCTTTGTAATTTTCCAGGTAGCAAAGAGAGAACCTTCTATATGAGAGTTGCTGAGATATGCAGCTGTGAATTTTAACAGTTGCTCCGAAGCAATCGTGGATTCGACCACTTCGAGGGCTTTTCGGTCGGATACTGTGTTAGTATCCGGGTCCGAATTTTCAATATTGAGAATACCATCCCCGTCCAAATACAGCGGTAAGTCTGTGACTGTCGCCTCACTCGGGTCGTGTAATGGGACAGTCACAAACACAGAATTTTCGTGGCTACTGTCTGGCGCTGACGTTATGCGCAACACATTTGACTCGCCTGAAACGTCACCAGGCACTACATCAGACACTCCCCTCCGTCACCTTCCCACTGACGCGGTCATTGAGTGATGACCGTGGAACTGAATATTTCGCCGCAGCTTTTCGTACTGACAGCCCACTCCTGACCTCGCCTATGGCTGCAGGCATCGACTCTGCAGACCATTCTCTGTATACTCTATTGCCCTTAGGTTTGTGGTTACGCAACATCTACAAATATGCCGGAAAACCGCATTGCGCACATAGCCAGTATCAGACATATATATGGACAGACAGGTGGATATATTGATGATCAGAACTAGGTAATAAATTCAAAAGAAAAGAAATAAATCTGTCGAACGCAAATGCAACCGGCGGCATATTGGAGAAACTGTGACAAACTCGTTAAGCGACTTTCTTCACCAAAGTTTGCTATGGACACACGGACGGGCGAACTTACATAGGAAATACCCAGTAAGACGCAATAGGCGTACGGGGTAAGGAATGGATTCCATTGTTTTCCATTGTCGTAGACAGGGCCTATCAATTAATAGTAATTGATGGGCACTGTCTTAGGCCTATCAATTAATAGTAATTGATAGGCCCTGTCTTATGCCACGCCCCCTACCATATAAGTACCCTAATGTGTGCTCGGACGGACATTTATCAGAAATCAACACATTTATATCTATGTATGGGCTGTCAATAGTACTTACAGATAGCATCACGGTGTAACTATCTGTTTATTGCATATAATGAGCCATCACAATATACAATAATGGACCAAGAGATATTCATTGGCATATGTATTAATCATATTAAAACTGTTTGTTTAATACATTATAAATCTTCACATTGTTATCTCATCCGCAATTTGAGCCATTTCCTCATTATCAAAATGTCCACTTAGTCGTTTGCCGATTATCACGATCGATGTACAATCTTGGTTCATTTCCGCCAACACATGCTCTGTGTAGCAAAGGTAGCGAACGTCCAATCGTACTGACTCGATAATACATGAATATAATGTGTCCATCAAATCATGCTCGAATAGCCACTCCTGTTGGTAGACTTTCTTCAATGTCTCTTCAACAATCCATACTCTGGACATGGCACCATGACCGATTTCTCGTCCGCAAATAACTTTGAGTACGTTCATCTGAATGAAAAGTAGAGTAGTTGAGTAGTTTCTTGATTGATTTGTGAATGTATGTAGGGGGGGGGGGGGGGGGGGGAGCAACGGAATCTTTTAAATGTCAGATCGCCGTACACACGATATACCGATGCATATAAAAGGTAAAATGGCGATGTAAAGCCGGAAAAGTCATGACCCACTGGACCTCCGTCTGTATATGGCCATGGTCACAAAATAATAACATAAAGTTGGTGCACATCGATATCCATTGGCTACTGAATGGTTTTGTCCTAGTTCTGATCACCAACACATGCCACACTATATTCTCACAAAACCACCCTACTGTACAATAAATATGTTCATCTTGATAATGAGTAGGACACTCTGTCCGACTCAACATCAAACCACGCTTTTCAGTGTCCGACTCAATGTCACTCTGTGTGCCTTCCATATACAGCATCTTGAACGAAAATGTCGCTATTTATATGTAGATTTATGTGTTATTTCGATTCAGCATAGAGTATACATCTATGTAAACACAATCTGCGACATATTGCTTATGTATAGAGTCAAAGACGGGCTGCCAAAAACATTGCTTTCATTGAAAAAATAGTTTGTTTTTTTTACCTTTTTGGTACGTTTCAAATGTCCCGCTCTTCAACGTCAGCAAAAAGACCGGAAGTACGTAATCGCAAGAAGCATTACTCCAACGAACAGTACACACATTAATCTAGCAGGAGTTATCGATCTTGTATGTATACATGGAAAACATCGCCAGACACAGCCGTTCAAAAAAAGTGGCCGACTCACCATCGTGTCCGACTCAACATCAGTTTACCCTAAAGGCAGCGTAGTCAACGAGTATCAATTTGTAATCCGTTAGACAATACAGCTGATTCAACCGCCACTGATGAAAATAATGCTGAAACCGGAGATATACAATATAATGATGTGTTAAGTGAAAACGCGATTGTCACAACCGGTCATATACACGAATATACTGTGGAATCTAGCCAAATAGTAAGTGCCGACGACTGCCGAAAACGAAAGCCCCGTTGAAGATTCGGAGGAAATAACAACGGCTACAGACAAACAACAAATTCCACACACTAACGTTGATGCTGACGTATTCACTGCCATGAGAAACAAAACTAAACATTCCGCCGGTACAGTCCAGACGTGGAAGGCCGAAAGGGATGAAAAAAAGCATTCTGGGAATTTTCGCGACCTAACAAGAAGCAAGTGTCAGTTAAAAATGGTAACAGTGAAGTTAAACGTGTTAAGAAAGCAAATCGACGAAAACAAATCGATCAAAATGTGTCAAATGATCGCAAATCAAAGAAACAAAAAGTTAGTAACGATAAAACAGATACAAGTGTCATCGTTATAGACGACAAACAGGATAACAGCAACACCGAGGAGGATCTTTGGGTACGCCGCCTTAACTTTACATTAAAATCGGAAGATCGGGAAAACATCTCGTCGGGTAGACTTTTAAGTGACACCATTATACAGGCAGTTCAACAAACACTCAAGTCACAATTTACGCATATTAGTGGGTTTCAACAAAATGTTAAACTCTTTGAGCAAGCACAGTCAGATATGGTATGGTGCAGATATTGTTTCGGGGATCGTTTCAACATGGACATTGGTTTACCATTTCTATGATAGGGTGTAAGGTGGGGGAAGTCAATATATTTGATAGCGGATACTAAAGACTTAGATACAGATTCCATACTGCAAATCTGTGCTATTTTGAAACACGACGGCACTTCTTTAAAATTCAGCATATGCCAGTACAAACTCAGATGGGGGGTTCAGCTTGTGGCGTGTATGCTACAGCGTTTGC
>CM055274.1:48296928-48534428 GCA_029237695.1 Conchocele bisecta
CCTTCATAGCGAACTTTGATTTGTTTACGTATCATGCAGGGATGGCAGGGATGCATCCAGCACGCGCTATTGCGGCAATCCCCCTTAATTATTGTCAATGCCGCAAATTATTGATTGTCTTGCGCCCGACATCGCGCAAAATATCACGGATGGGCCCCTTTTTAAATGACCAGTGCACACATTAAAAAAACGAAATTGACTATTTAAACGCGCTGCGTATTTAAATCATTGGAAGGCGTGCAGTTCAATCGAATTTGTGCGGCCGTTGAACGTAAGCTTCGAGTCGATTTAAACCATTTAAATCGATAAACAAGGGATAAACAAGAGACAACGTTATCAAGGCAATCTGGGCATGTGCCTGAATACGTCAATTCGACTGCTACATTTTGTTGAGTACGTTAATTAATGGTCACTTTGTTAAGTAAGATTTGTATTCGACTGGACTGGTGAATGGGATATCCCTTTGCTAAAAATATGTTTCTGCATGCCTAACTAATATCATGACCGTAGCTCCGTGTTAACTAAAAATATTGATAAATATAGGATGTTTATTTTTTATCAAATTTTATTTCCTATTAATATTTTTTTCGGGGCCCTAATATTTCTAATAGAATTCTATTTTTTTTCTTGAGAATTTGGTTGGGGAGGAAATCAACACTTCTCTCACTTTTCCCTGAGATTCCGTAACTACTAAAATGTGGACATATATTGAACCTTTTTATGTCTCGATGAAAACATATGTTGTTTCCACTCAGTTGAACCGTCTCGACGAGACGGTTCAACTGAGTGGTAACAACATATACTTTTGGTGAGAAATAATAAAATCAGTATTATCTTCTGTGAGATTTTTTTGTATCTTCTAGATGAAATGTATTAAAAGCATTTTAGCTGAGTGATCTATTGTGGTACCATTATTTTTACATAAACCAATTATAGACATTAGGTCCATTTTGTTATTTAGCTATGATGTTCATCCATACTTGAATCCCGATATCCCTGGTTTGGCCCTCGGGGTACATTACTGGTGTCTATGTACTTAAAAGTTGAATCTGATGCCAATCAAACTGTATGTGATGACCAGCAAAGCTTCCCAATGAATAATTTGATTTTGCCCTGCAATGTTTCATTACTATTACCGGTATACCAAATATATCCCTGCTGAAGGCCAGTCTTTTATTGTGTTCTATTCTTGTGTTCGTGACCTTTTAACCCTTACACCACTATCTTAATTTTTTTGTCGTCTGCTGTTTATTTTCTATTTTCCATTTTTATCAACAAAAATATGCTTTGACAGTACTTTAGCATAATTTACAACATGCTTTGACAGCACTTCAGATTCATTTTCATTGGAAATGATTCTGAAGTGCTGTCAAATCATGTTTTTTATTGAGAAATAAGGCAAGATATAAAAACAACAGCAGACGACAATTGTTGTGTGTAGCGGTCTAAGGGTTAACATGTGTTTTTGCATATGCTATATACATAATTTATCATGCTAGATAATCAAATATGCCCAATGATGCAATTTTGTACCTAAGAACATGTGCGATTTTTCATAGAAAATATTTACAGAAACTGTGATATATTTTTTAAATGACGTCGAAAATTGACAAAATTTTCGTAGCAGATGCGGAATGAAATTTCGGATTTGCTATGTAAATTTTGTCAACTTTCGACGTCATTTACGGAGAATATAGTAAATTCTGCAAATATTTTTCTTCAGATGTTGCACACGTTTTTAGGTACAAAATCACATGGCGTGTCTCATATGATATACCATACTAGTGTATAATATGGAAAATCATTGCATTGCGTTGTTAGTTGATATAGGAATCTAATACTTTGTTAAAAGTTAAAGATTTGTTTACGGCTGTTAAATTGTTGATGATGTTTAAGTGTTCAAGAAAAGACAATAATTGACATCAATGGGACAATTAAGACAACTGTTCACACCATATTTCGATGAGAAACTGGAAAAATAGATTTTCATCCGATAACCCGGCCTAAAATGACCTTAGCTGTTGATAGGCTGTTAAACACCAATTAATCAAGTCATCATATGCTTAAAAGCATTTTCTGGATTTACTAATTGACGGCATTTTCTTTTTTTCATGGAAGCAGATGTTGTGGAATATAATTTGAATCTAGCGGAGACAACTTAAATATGTGTGAAACTTTATATGCCAAAAAAGGGACTTACTTGGTTTGTGACCTGTATAGATCCTGACCAACAGGTTGGGTGGTTTGGTCGGGTGGACGCGATGGTATAAATTAACGGTAGAGATTCCTCCTTATAGGAATCGAGATTTGCCTGGTTTGGCCCTCAGGTATGTTTTTATCTTTGGCTTTTTTGTTACTTGGGAGTTGAATTGGGTTATTGCCCATTATAAAAGTAAATTATTGACGAACAGGAAAACATACATATTTATTATAGACAACGAAGATGTCATTTAAATTCAATAGCGAACAATGTAGTCCCTGATCAGACTGTGTGAACACACAGTCTGATCAGGGACTATATTGGTCGCAAACCAAATCAGCCATTTTTGTCATACTAAGTCACATATACAATGTATGTTGTAACATATATTTTCAGCATGTGTTGAGCTACTAATTGGTGCATTGTCTTAATAAAAACTTTATTGCTTAAACATGTTAAAGTTACACGTTATTGGTTGTGTGAGAAAGCCTTGCAGTTGTGTGATTGGCTTACTATTTGTTAGAAGCAACTTAATAAACCAATGAAATTATCTGTTGCTCTATTATTTGTTAGAAGCAACTTATTATCCAATAATTGACTCTGGTCTGGTGAGAACCTGGCACCAAGTCCAGTTTCTAATTTCATGACTGAATATATATTTTTATGTAAATATTCAGTTCTTATTTTGGAATTTTCCTCCCTTCAGTACAGGTGAAATATGGGATTCGACCCCATTAACCCGGCTTAAAATAACCATAGCTGTTGACAGGCCATTAAACACTATGAAATAAATAAATTTGTTAGAAGCAACTTATTAATGAAATTATCTCTTATCTTTAGCTCTTTTGTTACCTGGGAGTTGAATTGCCCATTATAAAAGTAGTAAGATTATTACTGATCCTACTGCTTTTTGGAGGGGCCAAGTGATTCTGGTGTGGCGAGGACCTGGCATCAGATCAAGATTATTCTGATTTCAGGGCTGAATATATAGTTTTGTTATTGTAAATATTCAGTTCTTATTTTGGGATTTTCCCCCCATTTGTATATGTACTTGTACAGGTAATATATGGGATTTAGTACTAAACCTAGTACTTAAATGACCTTAGCTGTTGATAGGCCGTTAAACCCCAACAAACAAACTGTTGCTCTGATGCATGTATTTGTTAGAAGCAACTTATTATCCAATGAAATTGTATGTCACTCTATGTCCCTGACAATTGTATTTATTGGTATGTCAGTATCAAACAGTTCCTTTTTAAGAGGAAATTCGAAAAATAAAATCTTGCCGTAGACTTAAACTGTGTTTGTCATTTCTTTTATTCTCCTTCCATATATACAATGTATAGCAACTGCTTGGAATGGAGGAGACTAGTACCGATCCAGTAAATGCATTTGTTGCTGTTGTTGTAAATACCAGACTTTCTTTTCGCGGCTCATTTTATTTTTTATCAAAAACATGGTTTGACAACGGAAATGATTCTAAAGTGCTGTTAAACCACGTTTGTAATGAGAAGGAAGACAACAATAAAATAACAGCAGATGACGATTTACGTTTCCCGCATTCTAAGAATTAAATACGTAGTGTAGTTTCCCTCGGGTTGGGAGATTCTCAGAATGTGAAGGGTAAATTTAACGATAGGTTTCATCCTTAACGGAATCCTGATATCTCTGGTTTGGCCCTCGGGTACGTTTTTGGCTTCCTTGTTACGGCCCTGCCGAGAATCGGCGGTGCCCTATAGGTTTCACCTCGTCTGTCTGGTTTTTAGCTCACCTGTAGCCTATTTCATCAACATTGCAAAGTATACTTTAGTAGCAAAGTATACTTTGAGGGAGAAATTTTCAATTTTTTGAAACATTAATTTTTATTATACTGAATTTATTACATTATCACAGCCATTTAATGGCTGTGATAATGTAATAAATTCAGTATAATAATTCTGCATACTTTTAATCGTGAAATATATGCATTTGTTAGTTCTATATGAAATAATGCATTTCAGGAAAAATAAATGATTACTCCCTCAAAGTATACTTTGCTAGTAAAGTATACTTTGCAATGTTGATGAAATAGGCCCCTGAGCAAAGCTCATGTGGGATTGTTACCGCAATGTGTCCGTCGTCGTCCGTCGTCGTCTGTGAAAATTTTCAAATGTCTTCTCCTCGGTAACCATTGGGCCTATAGTCGCCAAACTTCATGGTCGTGGTCCTTAGGTAGGGGGATTACAAAATTGTTAAAATGACGTCATTACGTAATCCAAGATGGCCATTGTCTAAAAATATTATATCAAATCGAAGGTATCAACGAGGCGATCACTCTGGTGCATTTTTTGTCGAAATCGGATGGTTATGTCATCCAAGATGGCCGCCGAGATGTCAAAAGGTCGTTCTTTTATTATAGAATTCAAAATTCTTCTTCACATGAACCGCTTGGCCCATGGTAGCCAAACTTAAAAGTTATGGTCCATGGGTGAAGCCTTTTCAGATTTGTTAAAATGGAGGTCATCGCTAATCCAAGATGGCCACCGTCTAAAAATAGCATAAATTCTTAAAAAATCTTCTCATGAACCGCTAGCCGGATTTCGACGAAACTTTGTAGGAATGATCGATGTACAATGCTCTTTCAAAGTTGTTAAAATGCTGACCCCGGGGTCAAAAATGGGCTTGGCCCGTGGGGTCAAATTTGGGGTCAATTTTATTTTTGACCGAATATGGTCATGTTATATATCAAATCGAAGCTATCAACGAGGCGATCACTCTGGTGCATTTATTGTCGAAATTGGATGGTTATGTCATCCAAGATGGCCGCCGAAAGGTCAAAAGGTCGTTCTTTTATCAGAGATTTAAAAATTCTTCTTCACATGAACCTCTTGGCCCATGGTAGCCAAACTTAAAAGTTATGGTCCATGGGTGAAGCCTTTTCAGATTTGTTAAAATGGAGGTCATCGCTAAAGCAAGATGGCCGCCGTCTAAAAATAGCATAAATTCTTAAAAAATCTTCTCATGAACCGCTAGCCGGATTTCGAAGAAACTTTGTAGGAATGATCGATGTACAATGCTCTTTCAAAGTTGTTAAAATGCTGACCCCGGGGTCAAAAATGGGCTTGGCCCGTGGGGTCAAATTGGGGTCAAATTTTATTTTTGACCGAATATGGTCATGTTATATATCAAATCGAAGCTATCAACGAGGCGATCACTCTGGTGCATTTATTGTCGAAATTGGATGGTTATGTCATCCAAGATGGCCGCCGAAAGGTCAAAAGGTCGTTCTTTTATCAGAGATTTCAAAATTCTTCTTCACATGAACCTCTTGGCCCATGGTAGCTAAACTTAAAAGTTATGGTCCATGGGTGAAGCCTTTTCAGATTTATTAAAATGGAGGTCATCGCTAAAGCAAGACGGCCGCCGTCTAAAAAGAGCATAAATTCTTAAAAAATCTTCTCATGAACCACCAGACGGATTTCAACGAAACTTGGTAGGAATGATCGATGTACAATGCTCTTTCAAAGTTGTTAAAATGGTGACCCCGGGGTCAAAAATGGGCGTGGCCCGAGGGTAAAATTTTATTTTTGACCGAATATGGTCATGTCTATCAAATCGAAGGTATCAAAGAGGCGATCGCTCTGGTACATTTTTGTCGAAATTGGATGGTCATGTCATCCAAGATGGCCGCCGAAAGGTCAAAAGGTTGTTCTTTTATTAGATTTCAAAATTCTTCTTCACACGAACCGCTTGGCCAAACTTCAGTTATGGTCCATGGGTGAAGCCTTTTCAGATTTGTTAAAACGGAGGTCGTCGCTAATCCAAGGTGGCTACCGTCTAAAAATAGCACAAATTCTTAAAAAATCTTCTCATGAACCGTCAGCCGAATTTCGACGAAACTTGTGTAGGAATGATCGATGTTGAATGCTCTTTCAAAGGTGTTAAAATCGTGACCCAGATGTCAAAAATAGGCGTGGCCTGTGGGGTAAAATTTTTTGACTGAATATGCTCATGTCATATATCAAATTGAAGGTATCGATGAGGCGATTGCTCTGGTGCAATATTTGTCGGAATCGGATGATTATGTCATCCATGATGGCCGCCAAAAGATCCATTTATTCGAGATTTTGAACGTCTTTTTCTCAGGAACCACATGATGACCGCCATCTAAAAATAGCACAATTTCACATTCTCGTCTGGTGTTCATGGAGTCAGGTGAGCGAATTAGGGCCATCATGGCCCTCTTGTTCATAAGATTTTGTAAGAGTTTCTGAAATCACCTATAATTTCTGTTTGCCTTCAGCTATTATCTTCATATACACATGCATTACTTGGTAACAATACACCCTTCCACAGTTTTTGTCTGTCCGTCCGTCCGTCCATCCGTCCGCCGGTCCGTTTATTTGTTGGAAGTTTTTGTAAGAGTTTCTAAAATCACCTATAGGGGCCCTAAGTGTGTCTACAGACCACATTTTCAAGTTCCTTTAGAGTTGAATCCGGTCATAGCCATTATAAATGTCGGACTGATCACTGGAATGGGGTTGGTATGTTCTTAATTTGTTTGTTTGTTTATTGGTTTTAACGGCCTATCAACAGCTAAGGTAATTTAAGGCCGGGCCAACGGATTCGATCCCACATTTAACCGGCTGCATTGGGGGGAAAATTCCAAAATCAGAACGGAATATTTACATCCGAGAAAAAATATGTTCAGCCCTGAAATTAGAATAACCAGACCTGGGGGCCGTTTCACTAACCTTCGTACAACTAAAATGTTTGTACGTGCAAAATGATGAATGTCTGTAAATTTCACATTAACACCGTTTTCTTGGAAACAATTATTGGATTTACATTTATTGAAATGCAGCCTATGCTCAATAAATGTAAATCCATCAATTGAACTTTCCAAACGATCATAAATTTGCACTTACAAACATTTTAGTCGTATGAAGTTTAGAGAAACGGGCCCCAGGTGCCAGGTCCATTGGTATGTTCTTTTAACAATGTCCTGTACACAATACCATTATCTCCTTGGCTGATGGGGACAACAAGAGAATAGCAAAGAATTAGCTACAAAAATATTTTATTTTCCTTCATATAAATAGTATAATACAAATATAATACACTATAAAATAGCCAGGATACGTACACCAGAATTGCATGTACCTACATATTGGCCGACAACGGATCAAACAAATATGTGGCTGTGACTGGAGAAATGGGGCTTATGGGACTTGTGACCAGTGTAGCTCCTGATCAAATAGTACACGCATGTAGCCTGATAATGACCTATATTGCTTGTTAGAAGCATGACGGATGTTGACCAGTGCAGATCCTGATCAGACTGTGCGGATGCACAGGCTGATCTGGATCTACACTGGTCACAAAACCCACATTTCTCCAGTCACAGCCACATATACAGTTACAACCAGGGTAAACACTGATCATTTTTTATCATCATAATCGTGAGTCAGCCATGACAAAATGGGGCTTATAGAGTGTGTAACCAGAAGAAAACGATCAGGGCGTACGCAGATCATAAACATGATACCATCTAACCTGTGCCGGCTAATGTATATACATGCATTTCAAGGTGCATGATCACGTGGTTACCACAACAACAACAATGTCTGAAAGTGTTGAAATAGCGCCCATTCCAAAGTAGATATTTTCCTTATATGCAACCGATGTTGATGAAATATGGCGCAGCATACGTGTCTTCACGACTTGCATTTGGTGGTCTCGGGACTTCGGCACATACTTATGTCGTTTTTGCGATTAACAGTAAACACGGAAATCGATTCTTCGCAAAAACGACAGAAGTTTGGGACAAAGTACCGAGACCACCAAATACAGCTTAACAAGACGCGTTTGATGCGCCATATTTCATTAAAATCCGTTACATAATAAGGACAATATAACAGAATATGAACCGGTACTTTGAATCGGAGGTGTTTCTGGAAGTTTCAGTAATTGTTGTTATTGCAACCACGTGATCATGCCCCTTGATTTTCTAACTATGGATCTACCATGTATAACTACCGGTACACATCTATAACCTAATTGTTGCAAACCACAACGTATACAAGTCAAAATCTGCCAACAACAATTTATTTGTTTCAACAGTCTCCAACAATATAGAATGGAAGAGACTAGTAACAATCCAGCCTATGCATTTGTTCGCGTTGTAAGCAAGTTGGTAACTCTTTGCCAAACGAATTACGAGTGTATGTTTTATTTCTCTGTAAATATGTCTTGAAATTCCAAGACATATTCATGATATTTACGGGGAGAAATACAAGAAAATATGATGAATTTTTGTCCGCTAGTTTTGAACTATTTATAGCCCACAAGTTTCCCAGCATGCAAAGAGTTAATATAAATATAAAAAATTATTTCGCCATTATGCAGCTTGGTAGTGTACTGTACAAGAGCTCCAGTTAAGGTGCGTAATTTGGAGGTAAATATCTTATTTCTCCATCAAAAATGGCAAGTTGGGAGTGCTTTAGAATCGTCTCAATGAGACGATTCTAAAGCACTCCCAACTTGCCATTTTTGATGAAGAAATAACAAAATTTCACCCCAAGTTGGTAAAATTACGCACCTTAACTGGAGCTCTGTATAAGTTGTTGAATTCAGACAAGATTTGAGAACAGTGAAAAATATGTTCAGTATTCCGATAGTAGGTCTGATGAAAAGCACTAGATTTAAACTAGAAAGCACAGACTGTGCCAATATACACATCCTTTCCATTGTGTATTCGTATATCATTTTGGATTTTGTTTTCATTCAACTATTGAAGGGGTTAGAGGAATAAGGGAGGAGTTAGCCCCCTGATTTCATTCACCCTTTAAATTTTAAAGATACTTCACATCTTTTATGATATCTTTCGAAGCTACTTCTGGCGCTATACTACTACATTTCAGGCCACGGTAATACAATGGTACTTTTTCATGCTACAAATCTGCTTATACTATCTATTGCATTTTTAGGATTAGGATCCTCATATTTCACAAAATTTGTACTCGAAATCAAGAAGTTTCAGCAGCTGAGATTGAGCTCAACGTCTTGATTCTGGAGTGGAGCTCAGCCTTAGTCAATCCAACGTCATGGTTTCGATACATCAGATCATTTTCACTCGGATTAAACCAGGTATGGAGATTTCAACTTTGTAGCATTTACGCTCAGGTCAACAATATAGTTTAAACTAATCATAAAACTAACTTACAAAGCAAGAAAATGTGGCCTGTCGGCACACATATGCCCCTGGTAGCAGGTTGGAGAAACTCGGCAAACTTCTTCACCCACGGACGAATGGACGGACACACAGGCCAAACACTACATGCCTCCCGACTCTATTATTGACACCGGGGGCATAACGATTCCAACAACTAACTGAGCAGGAGACAAAAACTATATAGGCCATCATTTGGGCCCAATAACACACCTATGTATGTGGGTATAATCAGATCATAGTTTGTTTAAAGAAAAAGATTAGAACATATTTATGATTCAAAACATCAGAAACAAAACAATATCAGATCTTGACTCTCAACAGAATAGTGTCGTCGAAAACACATTTCTACCACAGGTTGAAGTATCGGACCGAGGTCTATAAATACATTTTTTTGTACATTAAATATGCCTAAAAGCATCCATAAATGGAAAAAAAACTAAGCTAAACAAATTTTTTTACTCCCTCTATAATCAAATGTACATGTATTTATAGACCTCGGTCCGTTACTTCAACCTGTGATTTCTACAGGTGAAAAAAAAATCACTTCATTCTGGATGGTGTATTTCTAGTTAACCAGTTCACCTCTATATGAGACATGCCATGTGATTTTGTACCTTCGGACATCTGAATGATTTCATTAAATACGTTTACAAAATTAACAATATTTTTCATAAAGTCAAAAGTTGACAAAAGAGTACCGTATATGCGGAATAAAATTACGCAGATGCTCCTGCAGCCGATTTATTCAAAATGGCAAAGTATACTTACCTAGCAAAGTATACTTTGAGGGAGTAATAATTTATTTTTCCTGAAATGCATTATTTCATATAGAACTAACCACTGCATATATTTGATGAATAAAAGTATGCAGAATTATTATACTGAATTTATTACATTATCACAGCCAAAATGGCTGTGATAATGTAATAAATTCAGTATAATCCAAAATGGCTTTGATAATGTAATAAATTCAGTATAATAAAAATTAATAAGTTTTTCCTAAAATTGAAAATTTCTCCTTCAAAGTATACTTTACTAGATAAGTATACTTAGCAATGTTGGTGAAATAGGCTACAGGTCTGATGATGCTTTCCAGCTACCTTAGATCTATACGGTTTACTAGCATGATAGGTGTTTACTGAATGAATGGCAAAGAGTGCAGACCTTGATCAGACCAGAGCTCCAGTTAAGGTGCGTAATTGGACCAAATATTCCGGGTATTTTTTCTATTTCTTCACGAAAAATGGCAAGTTGGGATTGCTTTAGAATCGTCTCATCGAGACGATTCTAAAGCACTCCAAACTTGCCAATTTTGGTGAAGAAATAACAAAAGTCTCCCAAAGTTGATCAAATTACGCACCTTAACTGGAGCGCAGGATCAGACTGTGCATATGCGCGTAGTCTGATATGGGTCTACACTGGTCACAAATGCTATAATCCCCAGTTCTCCAGTAGCAACATTAACCCTTACAAGGCTGCATTAATTTTTGTTGTCTGCTGTTTATTTCCATTTTTCTCATGCTTTGGCAGCACTTTAGAATGGAAATGAAGTGCTGACAAACCATGTTTTTACTGAAAAAGAAGACAACATATAAAATAGCAGCAGAAGTCAATTTTCGTTTCCCGCATTCAAAGGGTTAATTAATAACCAACACTCTAATGAATGAATTTTAGTGGTTCACTAAAAACCTGTTAAAAAGTGTTACAGTGTTATGGTATTGTATTTTCATGTCGGTTAAGTGGATACACTATACCAGTCAGTTACATATAAAAATGGCGGGAAAACACATTGTCGTCTGCTGTTTTTCATAGTTGTCGTAATTCTTCACAAATCGTTTGGTTGCGCATGATAACCACCTCCATCCATTGGAGATGATGCTCATGCACTGCCAAACCATGTTTTGCTGAGAAATATTGAAAATAAGGAAAAACAGTACACAAAAAAGTTATTAGTACTACTCTTACTACTTTTATAATGGGTATAACTGGATTCAACTCAAGCAGCCACTGGACAAGTTAGGCAACCAATGCCGCATATATAGCAAGTTAATTGGCAAAGTTACACGCAAGTTAGCTCGTCATATGAGACATGCCATGTGATTTTGTACCTATGAACACATGCGATTAATCACGACATATATTTACAGAAGCTGTGATATTTTCAGTAAATGACGTCAACTGTTGGCAAAAACACATAGCAAATGCGGAAAAAAATTATGTAAAATATCGCAAATTTTGCATATTTTTTATGAGTTTGTTTGTTTGTTTGTTTATTGGTGTTCAACAGCTAAGGTCGTCATGTAAGGCCGGGCATTGGTGGGAAAATTCCAAAATCAGAACGGAATATTGACATTGAGAATAAATTTCTTCAGCCCTGAAATTAGAATAACCTGACCTGGTGCCAGGTCCATACAACAGCCAAAGTCACTTGGCCCCTTCCCCTAAAATAGGATTACAAATTTTTCATGATATATCGCACATGTTCTTAGGTACAATAACACATGGCTTGTATCATATAGTCTCAATCGCATTAAAAATGCAAGTAGTGATTCTACTGGTCAGTTGGCAGAAACCCAGGCTGTGACGGGAGAAAAGGGACTTATGACATCCGTGTCCAGTATGACCACCAGCCTGCTAGCAGCCGGTTAACCCTTAGACTGCGGAAAACTGTTGTCTGCTGTTGTGTTATATTTTATCCCCTTTCTCAATAAAAAAACATGGTGTGACAGCACTTTCATTTGTGAAATGATTGGAAATGATTTGAAATGATTCAAAAGTGCTGTCAAACCATGCTTTGACAAGAAAAATCGAGAAAAAAATAATAAACAGCAGACGACAAATTTTAATTCAGCAGCGAAATAAGCACCATTTCTCCAGTCACAGCCACAAATACATGTACCCAAGGTTGAGTATGATTAACCCATTAAAGATGGGATACAATTATAGTAGTATGACACATTTTAGGGTAAAAAAATCCTATTTTCTTTATTTCATCTGGAAGGTATATGTAGTTACCACTCGTTTGAACCGTCTCGATGAGACGGTTCAAATGAGTGGTAACAAAATATACCTTTATGGAGAAATAAACAAAATAATGAGATTTTTTCAACAAAAAATATTGTATTCTTAGACTGAAATGGGTTAAGATTCGATTAGAATGCATTATATTGCTATATTATGCGTGATTACATGTGTTAGAATGGTGCACTAATTTCCTATAGTTATACCAGATGAATACTACGTACAATATTTAATTGGACGGAATGTTGCGATTTAGCTACCATGTGAAATAGTTACAGAATGGAATGGTCTCAACCACACATGGATTTCTGGTATGATAATGTGCTACATATATGTTTGTTTGTTTGTTTATTGGTGTTTAATGGCCTATCAACAGCTAAGGTCATTTAAGGCCGGGCAAACGAGTTCGATTCCACATTTAACATGAATTGGGGGAAAATCCCAAAATCAGAACGGTATATTTACTTCGAGATAAAGATATATTCAGCCCTGAAATTAGAATAACCAGACATGGTGCCAGGTCCATACCACACACCAAAGCCACTGGACCCCTTCCCCTGAAAGTAATAGGATTATGAATAATCATATTACTCATCTAAGGGGTATAACCAGATTCAACTCTCACATAAACATACGACTTAACACAAATCACTGCGAGCTGTTAGTACACAAATGCCCCCAATGGCAAATTGGAGAAACTTCGGCAAACTTCTTAGCCGGACCCACAGTGCAAACACTATACGACTCCCAGCTCTACAGATCGATTGATTATTGGTGTTCAGCTGCCTATCAACAGCTAAGGTCATTGAAGGCTGGGCCAACGGGTTGGACTATCTCGTATTTAACCTGTCCATCACGAGGGAAATTCCCCAAATCAGATCTGAATATTAACAGAAAGTCCTGAAATTAGAATATTCTGACTGGTGCCAGGTCCATTCCACACCAGTCACTTTAATAGCTCCAACCCTAAAAGTAATACAATCAGCACTAATCTTATTACAGTACTTTTTACTCGGGTATAACAGGATTTAGCTCTCAAGTATCAGAAGGCCGAAAATGTAGACGAGGGCCAAACCATGTAAGTTGGCATTCCGGCAATGATGAATGCCAATCGTTAAATTAGCCTGCGCAAGATCCCGACCAACCACCCACTCCCAGCTCTACAGCTACTGGGGACATAAAATCGCAATACACTAGCAGAGCTCCAGATAAGGTGCGTATTTGTGTAAATACCCAATTAAAATTGCCAAAAACCCAATTTAAATCAGAAGTAGTGAGTATCAAAAAGCAATGAAAAATTTGTGGTATCTTTATCATGCTACAAAAAACAGACCACAAATATAGCATATTTTCTTATTTTAACATGAAAACACATCTTGGTATTTCATTAGAATTGTCTCCAAGGAGACAATTCTAATGAAATACCAAGATGTGTTTTCATTTAGAAGCAAACTATTCAATAAGTGTGGTCTGCTGATGTGTAAACAGTAATGTGATTTTATTTTACACAACTAAACTTTTGAAATGCCCAATTGCTTCAGAAATGATGGAGTGACAATACTCAATTACTAATTCCTTATCTGGAGCTCTGACACCAGTGTAATAAATATGCAAATGAGACTGCTACAGAAAACACGTTAGATGATCAGTATATCTTCAATGTATGATCATGTGCTTATACAATAAATAGAATCTAACATTTGTGTGCATTTAGTATGATATTTATTAAACTCATTGACTCGTTTCTTATGAAATTAGTAAACTAATTTAATAGAGATCATAATAATTCAAGCACAAAAATATTTACACAATTCCCTAACATTTGATTGGCCCGTAGCAAGTCTCTGACCAAAATTTATATCCCAGTAAACTCCCATGCCGAACTACTTTCCGTAACCGTCAGGAGCAGTTAAAATAATTCTTAAGAAAACGGAAAATAAACACATTTTCTTGATGAATTTATTTAAAATGCTGGAATTATAAGGAATAAATGGCATTTTTGTGGAATTTATCGGGGATATAAACTTGGAAAAGTCGCGGGAATACTGGACGAGGCCTTCCGGCCTTCGTCCAGTATTCCCGCGACTTTCCCAAGTTTATACCCCGATAAATCCCACAAAAAGGCCATTCATTCCTATATTAAATCATCACTCATGCAAAATACTCTACATAAACCCACCTGTTGAAATGGATAACTAGGAGATACATTATGTTTCTTTATGAAGAGATTACATGCGACAATATAGGAATGAATGGCCTGTGGAATTTATCGGGGTATAAACTTGGAAATGTCGCGGGAATACTGGACGAAGGCCAGAAGGCCTCGTCCAGTATTCCCGCGACTTTTCCAAGTTTATATCCCCGATAAATTCCACAAAAAGGCCATTCATTCCTTATAATTCCAGCATTTGAAATAAATTCATCAAGAAAATGTGTTTATTTTCCGTTTTCTTAAGAATTATTTTAACTGCGCCTCACGGTTACGGAAAGTAGTTCGGCGTGGGAGTTTACTGGGATATAAATTTTGGACAGAGACTTGCTACGGACCAATCAAATGTTAGGGAATTGTGTAAATATTTTTGTGCTGGAATCATTAAGAAATATATAATGCTGTGTTATAAATAAAACTTTTATTTGACCAATTCATTTTTTGCATGCTAGCGGTGAAAATAACATCCAACAAATTACATGTAGGAGTATGTTTCTTATTTCTCTCTGTAAATATGTATTTGAATTTCAGCCTCCGGACTCAATTCCAATGAAATTCCAAGACATATTCATGATATTTATAGGGAGAAAAAAGAAAAGAAACAAGAAATGCATCTGTTGAACGCGGATGCCACCTGCAGCATATTTGAGAAACTGTGACAAATTGGTTAACCGAAAAGTGTGACGGACGGACGGACAGACAGACAGACGGACGGACAGACGGACGGACAGACGGACGGTCCAAACACTATATGCCACCCGTTTCTTCGAAACCCGGTGGCATAAAAAGAAGTATATTGAATTGTCGTCTGCTATTTTTTAACTATTTATAGCCCATAAATTTCCCAGCATGCAAAGAGTGAAATGGCTATAAGCATACAGAGAAAGATTCAGTTAACGCGACACAAAAAGTGCTTGACATGGACACTCAATGCTATACCATAATAAATAGCGTTTTGAAACGGTTGTATATTAATATCACAATATGGGGGGAATGACTAGATGCGAGACAAATGAGTGACATGGCTAGTTGCAAACAGAATCTACATCTACATGATATAACTACAACATGGAGACATATGGAGTTACATTAACATTTACGAGTAGCACAAAAATTGGTCCAACTCTTAAGTTTAACCCTTTCAATCCTGTGCAGTGGTATTGGCAAAAAGTGTAGATCCAGATGGTCACGAGCCGTCTCATGAGGATCTGCACTTTTTGCAAGTAATTTTCTTATTTTTGAGAACGAAAACACCCCCTTTTCATAAATGGACTAGTCTGAAAATCATTTTGTGACAATTGGATTGGTACGACAATTAACATATCAGTCCATTCTACTTATTTAGGGGTGAAAGGGTTAAAAGACCAACTCTTTTTTTTCCAAATATGGACCCAGCTCAGGAATTAACTCCCATGTCATGTCGCCATATTTGGACGATATTAATTATGAAGAGAAGTCATATTTCTGTAAACGTCATCGAAAAATGACAAAAAAGTCAAAGCTAATGGAAATTAGTTCTAACAATTTTTTGTCAAGTTTCAACGTAATTATTGGAGAACATTGCTGCTTTCTTTTCTTCTTCAAAATAAAAATTAGCGAGACAAAAAACCCAGACATATATGTAGGAGGTAATACAGAAGACTGGCCCATATATAATTAATCAGAATCAGATATATGTGTTAGAAATGTAAATATCTAAATTCAGATCAGGTGTGTTTATTTAATACCTAAAAATGCTTTTTGTTGTCTGCTGTTTTTTTCTTACCGGTACATTAAATGTTTCTCAAGAAAAACCAGTTTGACAGCTTATGAGAATCGTCTTCTCATCTGCTGCCAAAACAAATTTTTCTTAAGAAATAATAATGTATAAAAATAAACATCAGATGGCCACTTTCATTCCCGCCTTTTAAGGCTTAAAATGGACGTTCACACAAATGGACGAATAGAAAATTAATCAATCAAAATTAACTACTATGCTCGACCATAATAACATAATGGACTATTTTAACTACTGACCGCAATAACATAATAGGACTATAAATATTATAATTCTATGTTAATTTTGTGGAAAATATCTTGGCGATCCGTTTCGCTTCTTGCGCTGTTGGTAACTTCCCCTTTGATTTGACGTGGCCAAACTTTTCCTGAGCCGTCAACTTGGCAACCATTTCTGAGGTGGCGATGACTTTCTCCCTTTGTTGATCCTGCAGAGAAAGTTCACACAGTGTGATTTTATTGATATTTGGTGTGTAACGCAGGGATTCCGGTGGCGATCACCACTTTCGCAATTGGCGATAAAAATAAACAATTGACGATAAAAAATTACAATTTTCGGAAAATTGTAATTTTTTATCGCCAATTGTTTTATTTTTTTTGAAGTGGCGATTTTTTTATTTTCCCCAGCGGAATCCTTGGTAACGGCCTATCAACAGCTAAGGTAATTTAAGGCCGGGCCAACGGGTTCGATCCCGCAGATAACCTGCTGCATTAGGGGAGAAAATCCAAAAATCAGAACGGAATATTTACATCAAAATAAATATATATTCAGCCCTGAAATTAGAATAACCTGACATGGTGCCAGTCCATACCACACCAAAGTCACTTGGACCCTTCCCCTAAAAGTAATTACTCATACAAGGGGTATAACCAGATTAAACCATCACATACAAGAATGCCAAAGACGTACCCGAGGTCACACAGTGTGTTTATAAATATTTTCTAAGGTCGTTCTTGAAACTTAAAAACAGTTTGATTGGTTGATCCTGAGCTCAATCTAAACTGATTAAGTTTAAAATGTTTTTTGCCTGATTTTTTTGAGCGAGTTGTACCTCTGCGGTCTTCATTAATTTTGGGAGCAAGTGAACATTATTCTCGGGTCACAAAAGCAAGGTCTATTTCTATTGTATTTTAAATGTGCATTGGTCACCTGTGAATAAGTGAAGTATAAGTTCATCACAAATATCAAATTGGTTAACAATGTTTGAAATGATTTATCGACTGAAAGGGGTTCTATATCGGCTATAGACGGAAATACACCTGTAAATCCTTCCAACACAGCAAGTACAATATCCTAATCTGGTGCCAGGTGTGAATCCCCGTATAAACAATGAATTCACTTGTTGATTGACTGGTTGGTGGATTGGGATTTATGCGAGTTCAACAGCAAGATCATATGCGGCTGTGACTGGAGAAATGGGCCAAAATGGCTGTGATAATGTAATAAATTCAGTATAATAAAAATTAATAAATTTATCCTTAAATTGAAAATTTCTCCCTCAAAATATACTTAACAAGACAAGTATACTTGGCAATTTTGGTGAAACAGGCTACAGGTACCTTTACACACAAGAACACTTGGCTCCAGGTGTGAATCCCAGTTCCCAGACTGACCGTTCGTTATTAAAGGAAGGATTCATTGTTAAGATTGCCCTCCCTCCAAACCTCCCAAAAATTTGAAAATTCACTGTTGAGGTGAGGATCCCATTAAGGCTGGATTCACCATTGCAGCATTGGTAACTAAATGGAATGGAATGTTTGGGGGAAAAAGTGAAAGTGAATGGGTTTAACCTCCCACCAACAGGAATGGAATGGTGCTTTATGGCCCAAGATGTGGTAGGCACCGTTGGCAACTAAAGCATGCATGGATATAATAATAGACAAGTTATGTGATTTTGTGAAAAATATTTACAAAAATTACAATATTTTCCACAAATGACGTCTAAAGTTGACAAAACGTTCACAGCAAATGCGGAATAGAATTCCGCATTTGCTATGAGAAATTACCAGTTTCTGTAAATATTTTTCATGAAAAATCATAACCTCATCTTCGGTACAAAATAACATGGCTCGCCTCCGACATATATAATCAGCTGACATACCTGGTCCGTAACTATCTGTAGATTCCTCATGGATTCCTCCATCTGGTGTACGGGCATGAAGAAGTTTGGCATCTTCTGTCCCAGAACTCGTGGAGTTGTCCCCCTTCCGTTGCTCTCTGTCCCAGAATCGGAGTCCTGACCGTGGTTAATATCCCCGTTAACTAAACGTTGCCGCGTCTCAAAATCATTGACGTTATCTATATCTTTCTCACCATTGTTTTCAGCAAGAATCGATGTTTCTGATTCGGACAACAACTTTAATCGTTGTGTACCGTGCTGCTGTTCTGAGTTAAAGAAGTCTTCAGTTTCCTCAGATCGCGCTGAAAAAGGAGGTTTATCCATTGTGGAAGACGGGTAAGGAGTAGTATGGTCGTCAGTTTTGTCTTTTTCGCTGAAGTCGGCTTCGTTGGATTCTACTGATAACGTCCTATGTGTGTATCGACTACCAGCAGAGGAGATTCGTTCAGAGTCCGGTTTCTGTCCCCAACTCCCAGTCGTCGATTCAAGCTCAACATTTGACAGTAAATGCCGCTTTGGTTTGTCCGAGTATATATCACAGTCGCCATTATTCTCCCAGTGGTCATGTTCATGCATTCGCGACATGTCTGTTTCTGAGTTGGTTCCGGTTGGCACGACACCATCCCGTGAGCTGTATCCGGTATCAGAATCTTGCCGACGATGTTTTTGTCTCGCTAAATGCGCCGGATCTACAGACACCTGATACTGCAACACACTGTCATTTTCCTCGTTCTCCTTATCCGAATCCAACAGCCAGCTGTCCTTTTCATCAAAGATGTTTTCACCATGTTGTAACATCTGTCCTGGTTTATTTTCCCTTGGCTGCTCTTCAGTGTCGTCGTCCTGATCCATGGAATAATCTTTCCTCAAAGTTTTACTCTCACTATTCCTTTGTAAGGCAATAGAAGCTGAATTATGCGACACCCCACCATATGGCACAGATTCATGTACTTCCCTACTTAACATCACATTATCCCCGGCAGAAGTGAACTTCCCCGACACGTCATTGATAGTTCTGGGTACAACAATATGGCCGTCATTATCGCTCTCGACGTCCGACTTGTCACCGTCTTCCTCGTCAGCATCCAGAAGGTCCCTGTACCGATGGTAGTACGTGTTCTGTCCTTCGTCGTCCGAGTCGCTCGAATCTCCCTCCGGAAACTCCTGAATGATACTCATCTGTTGTGGTTCGTCTTGGATCGCTGCCTCGGGGGACTGGGGCTCAGCTGTGTCGAGATTTACTCCATTCGTTGTATTAAAACTCATAGCACTATTTTCGTTATCACTCATTAAGTCTTTAACATCACCAGCTGGGATGCTAGTACTCGCAACAACGCGAGGAGAAGTCTTCATATCACGTGGTGTCCGGGATATATCCCTGGGCGAATTCCTGAAACTGAACCCACCAGACTCGGAATAAACGTCTTTCTTTTCAGCCGACTCTCGTGGAGACAACGTCTGAGCCATTTTTAATGCTATCTCATCTGGTATTGAAATATTATTTGACTGGTTGATTCCACTATCGGCTTCCATAAGACCGACAAAATCCCTCGGCGTGTTACCCAGTCTAAATGTATCTAACCTATCGCTACCACTTCGCTGAGAATCTGGAGCAGACTCGTAATATTTCTCGTTTGAATGTTCAATAGACAACACACCGGAATCGCCAACAGTGCGTGACGAGTCACAGCCATGGGAGCCGGTATACGCCAGATCATCACGCGGGGTCTCGCGCTGACTCCGTGGCAGGTCGAAAGTGAGGGAGGACTGTGTGGAGGTGAGGGGGTACTGGCCGTGGCTGCTGACAGGCACATCGGAGCCGGGGAGACGCCGAATCTCTGCAATCTGGGTCGGGATCTGCATCTGGGGGCGGGCAGCGGCACACCTGCCCTTCAGTTTGTTGGTCATGTCCTCCATAGACTCAAGGTTTTGCCTGAAAGTCAGCATGTAAATATTTTAAATCACAAACGAGGCGATCGCCGGTGAGCGCCTCGCCCATAAAGGTCAAGGTCACCAAGTACATCACATTTCATAGGCAGGCCTACTATATTGTTATTAGCTAACAATGATAATTTGATACATATTGGAAGCTGGTTAAACATTTCTGAGCCAATATTAAATCTAACTTTATCCGTAATTTCAAATCAAATATTCAGAAAAAAATGAATGCACGCAATACACCGACACTGATTTCGCCATAATAAAGATTACACACATTTGAAGCAATGATTGTGTGTTACTACATATTAGATAACTACAACAAGTTATTAGAATGAATTTGCATACTTTACAAAGCAACACATTTATACATGGGTCAAGATCAGCTAGCGCCAAGCGTGATTAACATCAATGCTGCTTGAAGCCTTAACAAAGACAGATCAGATTGCAATTCCACTGTTACACTTCATAATAACCAGGAATAGTAATTCGCCTGGCAGGTTCAATGTAGAAGTTGTCACAACCAACCTGAGAGAAGTGAACAAGTAGCTTCTAGATGAATCCTCCTGGGGCATCTCTGGGAAACTCGGCTTCCAGTGCATGGACGGTTCCCGTGCCATGGTCACATCAGTCACAGCCCTACTCGGTACTGACCCAGGCTGGGCACCAGTACCCATCGCCCCTGCATCAGAATACATAATCCCCATTCCCCCTGCTGCAGAATGTGTAACCCCCACATCTGTCGTCTGCTGAACTTCTTCCTGTTGCCGGAGAAACTGCTGCACGTTTGCGTGAAGCTGTTGGGACAACATCTCGTGGTGCATGCGTACCTCCTCAAAATGGTTATGGAAGTGAGGTAGGTTATCACTCAGGAGAGATAAGGGGCCGTTTGAGTCTTGTTGTGGTGGGTGTGAGAGAAGGCCATCAGAGGTCCAGGAAGGGGGTGGAGGGAAGGACGTGCTGGCGGGGTGGAGGGGGATTTGAGCGGAGTCACCCTGGTTGCACAGTATCACAGATTCTTGAGGGATCACGCTGATCTGGAAGGAAATTGAAAATTGTGTGAGAGACAAATCAACTGGTGGCCGACAGAAGCAAATGTTTTGTTTAACCCTTCCTACGCTGTGGACGGAAACTGCCGTCTGCTGCTTTATTTCTTAACACAAAACTGGTTTTGACAGCACATGAGAATCGTCTCCAGTGGAGACGATACTCATGTGCTGTCAAAACCAGGTTTTTGTCGAAAATATTGAAAATAAAACATTTCTAGCAGACGACAGCATTTAATTCAGCGTAGTAGGGTTAAACAATACTTATTACTATAATGCAAGTTGTACAGGATATGAAAATAAGCATATATGCATATAGAATTCCTCTTCAAATGATTTACTAATGATACTTAGTGCAGAACCCACTAATTATTCATGAGATGTGCAAAATTTGGATGTGCGACGTATGTCGATGCCGATGTAATTGTTAATTGTGACCAGTAAAGTGGGAAGTACAAACATTGCCTGGAAATGTAAACATAAATAAGTTCATGTTCTTTAACCCTTAGACCGCTACTCACAACAATTGTCGTCTGCTGTTGCTTTTATATCTTGCCTTATTTCACGATAAAAACATGGTTTGACAGCACTTCAGAATCATTTCCAATGTAAATGATTCTGAAGTGCTGTCAAAGCATGTTGTAAATTATTCTAAAGTGCTGTTTTTGATGATAAAAATGGAAAATAGAAAATAAACAGCAGACGACAACAAAAATAAGGTCTAAGGGTTAAGACAATACATCCAATCTACTATTGCAAGGACAGCTGCATTGCTACACCTTGATTTGACCTTGGACCTGTTTTTGTAGTACTGATCTCGATTCGACCTTTGACCTGGCTATGCGACTCACCTCGATTGGACCTTTGACCTGGCAGTGCAACTCACCTCGATTTGACCTTTGACCTGGCAGTGCAACTTACCTTAATTTGACCTTTGACCTGGCCATTGAAGTCCATGACGTTGTACCAGCCACAGACCTGTTGTAGACCACTCGCGAGTGGAGTCAGGTCCACACACACAAACCCCAGCACTCGGTCGGTCAACTTGTCTGCAAACAAGGCACATCTATGGTTACACAGGTTTTCTTTGGCTGCCTTAATAGACATTACGGAGTATTAATATACAGTCGAACCTGCTTGGGCGGTCACCTTTAATCAGCGGTCACCGCCGTTAAGCGGCCACTTCAATTTCCCCCCGCGCATTTTTGCTATATAAAACGCTTTCATTCAACGGTCACTCGTCTAACGCGGCCAGCGGTCATTAATTATCGTCCCAAACTAGTGATCCAATTTCATTAAACGGTCACCGCTAATCCCGATTTCAATGTACCCTGCGGCGGTCGTTACCGAAGCGCGAATTAACAATGATGTCAGCAGTCAATGCGGGTAATTAAAACACCAAACACTTCAAATTGTATTGCCCGAACTGTCGGCGCATTATTGAAAGAACAGCCGATCGCATCCGGGTTCTTGCACCCTTGTCCGTCGATTCGTAATTTCTATAGGTTACCGACACAAATGTTGTAAAAATGAACAGCCATTGCCAATTACCAAATTGACAAAACACGAATAGCGGATATAATTGGTGTGTATTGCCAAGGACCGAGTGTAACCGGCTCAAATATAATTTAAGCAAATGGCCTCATATGTCGAATATGAGCCGAATGTCGCACTTAATGACTGCTTTTGCTGACATCGCCTATGCATTATTTACATACGCGACTGGAAATGAATCCAAATTCGACTTGACCAATACCCGACAAAAATAAATAAATAAAAAAGTTTGCATAACTTATCCCACACCATTTCCGATTATGCCCTATTATCTAGTACAATAAGTTGTCTACAATAGAAGTCTTGCAGATTAGCAGTTGCAGTAGGCTGTAAAATAACAAAAACGTGAACATTGGTGTTTTTATTTGTTGATAGAATTTTTATTTCAGTAAATGATATAATTCAACTAAATATTTGTTACTTGTTAAGAAATCCACTCATTACATGTTCAGGTTCAATTTTGAAAATATTAAATAAATACAGTGCGACCCCGTTAGTACACGGAAGTCCGGCGACATACAACCTTCCGTGTTGCTTATCCGAACCGTGCTATATCCGTTCTCTCCCAAGACGCATCATAATGTCAACAAAAAATACATGTACACTGTACACTGTGACTGCGAATGAACGACGTCGCCAATGCCTATAATATGCCATAAGTTTTCACTGTTATCTTCGCATGTAATAAATATATTGAATCCAAGAATTGTTAACGTCATGTTTTATTTATTCATCAAGTTCATGTAGAATGTAGATCTACGCAGGTCCGTGCAATCCATTATTGTAAATGCGTGTAGAAAAAAGTGTAGTAATGATGACGCAATGACCCAATGACCGATATCCTGTTCCATCAGCTGCAACATCACGGACAAGCTCGTGCGTTGCAATCTGTGTTTACTCATATGGTGAGCACAGGTGGAAGACTCGGGACCTATGACACCAAAATAAATGCCTATTAAAAAAATCCCATTATCCCACCCACCTGGTATCGTACTGTACATGACGTTAATAATAGAACGAGATCAAGTGGGTGGGGTAATGGATATTTTTGTAATGGTCATTTTCTTTGTGTCACACGTCCGACTATTCCACCTGTGGGTTTGAGTACAGACCTGTATAGACATGTTTTGCTCGACGTGTTATAATATTGAGCCAGTTCATGAGGTAATCAGGCTTATCACGTGAGATTTTTCGACGAAGATGAATCTGATAATAGTGTACATTTTCTGTAAACGATATCGAATGTTGACGAATATTAAATTAGTAATTATTACGCATTTGCTCCGAAAATGTTATCAACTTTCCGATATATTTGCAGAAAAAAAGTCAAATCATTCTCGGCGAAAATCTCAGTTATATAATAAAGTTGATTATCTTGTGCACTGGCTCAATTATGACATAGCGAAACAAGGCCAGTTGTCACGTACACATTTGTGTACATGCGCCGGGGGCGTGGGCAGTGCTGTAACAATTTAGTTAATCTGGGTCGAGTTAATCTGCGCGACTGATACGCGATCTCCGATTGGTCAGCCTTTACACCTAATTAATATTCCACCAATGGTGAGCGCGAACGCATGCCGGAAAAATGAAATCGAGCACGTAACAATTAGCACTGCTTTGTTACTGGTCTTACCGATCTTATTCCCAGTTTGCTCGGATTAATTTACGAAATGTGCAAACGTGATCAGCTGCACATTCACATCGGTGAGATAAAAGGAGGCTATGCGTCCATAATAAAATCGTCCATTTTGGGTCTAATTTGGGAAAGAATCGCAAATTTAACACGATTTCTGACAATAGTCGTGTTACAAATTTAACACGATTTTGATATACAAATAGAAAAAAAAATTTGGGAGCCAAGGCACAACCGTGTACTAACTGAAATCGTGTTATAGTGAAGCGTGTATTAACGGGGTCGCACTGTATAAAGATATACATTTATATTGATATTTAATCATATGGTACTATAATTTTTAAATTAATTATTAATATTATTTATTACATTTGTATTATCAAGTCTGACAACATACATGTCTATGTTATCTTTATCTTCATTTCAATTTTCAAAATTTACCTGAAATGTACCTGAAAACACAACCATCTATTAAGAGGTCACCTCTGTTAAGCAGCCAGTTTTGTCACTTCCCTTGGGTGGCTGCTTAAGACAGGTTTGACTGTACAAGTAGTCTTTTGAAAAAATACAAATGTTTCCCTTGTATTTTAAGTGATTTATCTACTGTGTCATTATGATTTTTCAGTTCAAATATTAAAACTGGAATTTCTACAAGCTGACTTTCCCAATGTTGACAACCGTGCAAAAAGACCCTCCATGGGTCATGTTCCACAGACGACGAAAACAAATCTGTTATGCATTGGTGGATATCTGTCATTAGTTTTCACTTGGAACTCTTTTGTGATGGTGAAGATTATACATCATTCCATTCCTTCAATTGACAATGCTACACATACCTGGGTGTTTCGGCGTACCATCGGGTTTATGCCACACTTTGAACACGAGGTGTTTATTCTCCTCGTTCAACATCTCCGTGCTGAGTTTGGTCTCGTGGGCGTGGTCCCAGAGTGGATTGTCCGAGTTATGGAAGACATCCGTGTAGGATTGGATCGTCGACTCGGCTGTCGGGTACGATACATACGTGTTCGGGAAATACTCCTCCGACCTAATAAAATGAGGTTCTTTGGTTAGCGCAATTGGTAATGAGCACACAATTCTCTTTGACCGGGGGCAGTATGCGCGATGATACGGTTGTCGCCAGATTGGATGAGTTTTTTTCTCCAGTAGTCTATTTCACCAACATTGCAAAGTATACTTTCCTAGCAAAGCATACATTGAGGGAGAAATTTTCAATTTTAGGATAAATTTATTAATTTTTATTATACTGAATTTTTTACATTATCACAGCCAAAATGGCTGTGATAATGTAAACAATTCAGTATAATAATTCTGCATACTTTTAATCATCAAATAGATGCAGTCGTTAGTTCTATATGAAATAATGCATTTCATGAAAAAGAAATGATTACTCCCTCAAAGTATACTTTGTTAGAAAAGTATACTTTGCAATTTTGATGAAATCGGCTACAAGTACTCTGGTTTCCTCCTATATTAAGGACCACGCCTGCAGCCTGGAATTTCTATCTTCCAAAGCCTCACCTGACAAACTTGATATCAAAAGACACTCGCCTGGTATAGTTTACACTTGGCAACGTGATGCAGAGCTCCAGATAAGCATTTTGGGGGTAAATCAGCATTGATAATCAGGAAATAAGCATGGAAATAGATTTGAGGGATCAGCATTGACATTCGACCTTTCAGCATTAGAATATTGCAGCTGAAACTATGTTGTCTACAGAAAACAATAAACAGACCACAACTATAGCATATTTTCTTATTTTTCCATAAAAAACACATCTTGGTATTTCATTAGAATTGTCTCCAAGGAGACAATTCTAATGAAATACCAAGATGTGTTTTCATTTAGAAGCAAACTATTCAATAAGTGCGGTCTGCTGATGTGTAAACGGTAATGTGATTCTATTTTACACAATTAACATTTTGAAATACCCAATTCCTTATCTGGAGCCCTGTATATGACACGTGATTATTCAAATGAAATAAAACACAGTTTAAACCAAGTAGAGATGGAAGTACAAATTCCAAGTTTGTCAACCTATTTATAAGACAGATCTACTCGACTTACGTTTGCTTATCCGACATCCGCGGCAGATGCATAGCTCTATCTATAGAAACCAGCACAGAGAATGTGGACATAGCCTCCTCTTCCTGAGCGGCAGACTTAGCCACTTTCTCCGGCGATGCTGGGCGCGAAACCTTCGGTCCCAGCTGATGGAAGCTGTCGTCGGGATCGTAGTCGACGTCTACGTCTTCTCCGTCGATCGTGATGACGCCTTCCTGTCCTTCGTTCTGTAATCAGGTGAGAGATGGTCGGTCAAATTACCATATTTATTCTAATAGTAGCCCCCCTCCCATATTTGCATTCTAAATATGTTATTTTCACATACAATGCCATTTAAAACATTGTTTTAAATGGATTTTGTATGTGAAAATAACATGTTTGGATCCCATTTTCCATGGTTTGATCCCCACGAATTGCATAGCCTCGTTTATTAGAATAAATATGGTACATATGAGCCATCCTCAAGAGACGGCATTAAAAATACAATTTGAAACTGTGTGATGCTTTTAACATACCTTTACAGTGTTGAATTACAATTTGTCATTTGCTGTTTATTTTATATTTTCTTATCAAAAACATGCTTTGACAGCACTTCAGAATCATTTCCAAACTACATGTATGTTTTTATTTAGAGAAAATGCAAAATAAGAAACAACGGCAGACGACAATTTTAGGTTCCCGCCTTCTAGGACAATAAAAATCTTGAGGACACGACAAGAAAGAATAGTCCCAAATATTCATGATTTTTACACTAGCTGATTTTACTCCCAATATATTTGTTAGCCTTTTGTGAAAGGTACACTACTATCAGCCCTATCAGATAAGACAAGCATAGCAGAACAATGCCATTGTTATCTATTAATTTTGAAAAAGATTCAGCTTTATCAGAACAAATGCATAAGTAACTTCAACCATGCATAGAATGGACCATTTTATCAATTGAGTAGGCTCTAAATTCTCTTTAAGTCCCCATCCGATAGGACTAGGCTAGCACTAAGTTGTCTTGCCCAAGGACACGCCAGATCTGCCATTCTGAGCTAATACGGCCAATTGACAAAGAGTTTCTATCCCATCCCTATTAATGAGGTTCCATACTGACGATTCAGGGTAAAAGTAGAACAATTCATTATTTCAAATTATCATACCTGGGCCACCCGACCAAACTGGGGTTTCGCGGTGATGTGGGCCCTCAAATAGGCTCCTCCCATACTGGCGGCTCCCGGCTTGAACAGCGGATACATGCCACTGGAAATAAACATAGGAACCATGTCTATCAGTTAACCTCTAAATAACTGGAATGGGTTTTGATACATTCATTTTACAACCAATCCAATCTAGTAAAATGATTTTAAGATTACACCCCGGGGGGGATATTTCCAGGCTCGACCCTGGAAATCTTCCCCATGGTGGGGGGGGGGGGGGTGGGTGGGGGGGGGGGGTGTAGTCCATTTATAAGGGAGTTTTCTTTTTTTTCCAAAAAAATTAAAATAACTTGCAAAACGTGCAGATCCTGATGAGATACCTCGTCACAAGCCAGCTCATCTGGATCTACACGCAAAGACTACTATACGTCTGTTGAGTTCAAAGGGTTAACAAGCGCTACATTAGAGTCACATGACTTTACCCAATGATGGCAGCATAATGAAGCAACATCAATCAAGTCACATTTGCTCATTGTGTAGCATAAAATGTTACTTGATTTAGAATATCATTAAGTGTCTTTTTAGATCAAGCTTATCAAGTTCGGTTTGGAAACAGTATTCCTGAATTAAGCATACTCTAATGACATATATATTAAAATACATTTCATTGTCGTTCTTTAATTAATTAAAAACAAATGTTGGAAATACACATGTAAGTCTATGGGATTTTCTGTTTTTGGTTAAATTAATGTGGCTGTGACTGGAGAAATGGGGCTTATGAGTTTTGCAAGCAATGTAGATCCAGTTCTCATCAGGATCTGCACTGTTTCCATCAATGAATTAGATTTGATTTATTGTTGTTTAACGGCCTATCAACAGCTAAGGTGACTTAAGGTTGTCAGGCTACAAAAATGTGCTATTTGATCAGTATCTACACTGGTCACAAATCCCAAAAGCCCCATTTCTCCAGTCACAGCCACATGTATGGCGACTGATTGTAGTTACCTGATTCTGTGCTGTTTTCGACGTTCATCACTCAAGGTTTCCAGGGGAATGTAGGCAGACCCGATCAGCTTGTCTCGGTGCTTTGGTCGCTGTTGTTCATCCGAGCGCGCTCCGTAACTGATCCAAACCTGCATCTCTAGCCGTTCTTCCCGTAAATACCTGTGAGAATATAATGGTCTCATCAACTGCGTACATTACTACTAAAGGTTGGGGTGGGTGGCAGGTGGGAGCATGCGATGGATAATTTAACGATCAGGATTCATCCTTACCGGAATCCTGACCAGAGACCTAGTTTGGCCCTCGTGTACGTCTTTGGCTTTCTTGTATGTGAGAGTTGAATCAGGTCATAGCCATTATAAGAGTAATATGATTATTCGTAATCCTATTGTGGTGTGAATGTGGCACCAGGTCAGGTTTTTCTAATTTCAGGGCTGATTATATATTTGTTCGATGTAAATATTCCGTTCTGATTTTGGGCAGAGACTGCTCTTAACTCCAACTCTACCAACCAAACTTCACGATTTCTAGCACGAGAATCAAGTACATAGTCATAAAGTGTAATAATCATGGGCCCAGGGCTAAGCCACAGTTTAGATAGACAATTCCCTACCATTTGAACATTGAGCTATCGGCTATCTGAAGGTCGTGTTTGTTCCGCGGCTGGGACGTGATGTATCCTGCACTGTTGACGCCCACCGACGCAAACTTCGTCATCACAGCAGCTGTAATATAACAGTTCACAGAAATCTGGCTGTGACTGGAGTAATGGGGCTTATGGGATTTGTGACCAGTGTAGCTCCTGATCAGATAGGACACTCCCGTAGCCTGATAACGATCTATGCTGCTTGGTAGAACCACGACGGGTGTTTCATTGGTGGAATGGCGAACAGTGCAGATCCTGATCAGACTGCGCATGTACTAACTCTAAATAATGGGACACTGTTTCTTGTGGGAAACCATATATTTATGTGTTTCCCCAGAATAAATTATGTCCAAATATATAGGGTTATTATGGTACTGCAGTTTAAAAGTGTCTACAACTGAATAGAGTTTAGTAGATTTTCATTTAGAACAGAAACAATGCACGATAAGGGGCAAAAATGTTCACCATTCATTCATTGAAGCATCATTATTGCAGCCTGTGAACATATTTAAAGGCTTTGTGTTTAGTACTGATATACTTTGTGCAGCATATCATAAGCAAGCAGATGGCCGCGGCCCACATGTCGAGCCCGCCGAGGCATTTGATGGTATTTTTAAAAACTTTAACGCAGATTTCGGACGGACGGACGGCCCACCAATAGTGAAGAAGGTGCCATTTCCATTGTTCTAGATCAAAGAGATGGCCACTTGTAATGAATAGAATAAGGGGCCACACGGAATAAATCAAAGGATTCTTTTGTGTTAGGCTCCGCCCCATGGCCCCTTCGACACCCTTGGTAGCTCGGACGGACGGACGGACGGACGACGGACGCATGCACGGACGGACACACGCATGGACGCACGGACATCATTGTGATCACTATGTTTCGCTTTCCGCAAGCGGGCTCGACAAAAACTGCTTATTACAATCAATAGGTATTATGATAATGCCTATGGAGATGGATATATATTTGCACCCGTTGTCGATCTCACAGTGGGTACTAATACAACCCTGATAATTCAGTTACCGTAATAACCCTAAGTATTAGAACACCATTTATTTGGGGAAACACTATAGGAATGAATGGCCTTTTTGTGGAATTTATTGGGGTATAAACTTGGAAAAGTCGCGGAAATACTGGACGAAGGCCGGAAGGCCTCGTCCAGTATTCCCGCGACTTTTCCAAGTTTATATCCCCAATAAATTTCACAAAAAGGCCATTCATTCCTTATAATTCCCATCATTTGAAATAAATTCATCAAGAAAATGTGTTTATTTTCCGTTTTCATAAGAATTATTTTAACTGCGCCTCACGGTTACGGAAAGTAGTTCGGCATGGGTGTTTACTGGGATTTTGGACAGAGACTTGCTACGGACCAATCAAATGTTAGGGAATTGTGTACATATTTTTGTGCTGGAATTATATAAAAATATATGGTCTCAGTGAGCATGCCAATATTTATGGTTAGTATGGCAGTACTGGTTTCATCACAATAACAATGTATTTGGATACAATTTGCTTTGGGAAACCCCTATTTAATAGGGGTTTCCCAAAGCAAATTGTGTCCGAATATTTAGGGTTATTACGGTATGCCTTTGTTTTTTGTAAAGCTTCAACACCTCATACCTTTATCATAGAACTTGTATCTAACGTAGCACTGAGCGGTCTTGTCGAGGATGTTCTGTCCGGCTATCAAGGCGTTCTGCAGTGGCAGGGTGACGTGGTCTATCATTATGTTGATGTGGTGGTATCGGTTACTCTCCTCATCTGAATGCGAGTTTAAAACTTGAATGGAGCTTACCATACCGAGAAATGGATTTCTTCAAGACACTTTGGAATCAACTAATAAACCCAACCAAATTGGTTGAAGAAGCAACTATGTTCAATCCGCGACTCTCGAGACAAACTGACTATATTTAAATTTTGAAATTTCAAACTCATCCTACAGATACTAGTACTAGGAACTATTATACTCTTACTGTATTAGTTTGCTCTATAACCATACAATATACATATTCTGACTATAATGACGATGTTGTTATTCAACATACGGCGATTTCTAGGGAGTTTGCGACCGACAAAAAAATGGAGGTCAAAATCAGCTGAATGACACACGGTGGTTAGCCATCAATGTGAGGAATGTACTGACGAAGTTTAATAATGATCCAACTAGCATATCAGGAGATCAGGAGATCCATAACTGGTCAGAGCTCCAAATAAGTTTTGTATCTATAGAGTATTATACCCCAAAATTTCAAATTCAATGCGTATTTTACTTTTACATATGCATTATTGATTTTCTTCCTTATTAAATAGGAATAAATGATAAAAAATAAATAAAACACATTTAAAACTTCACTTATTTGAGTTGCAAAAAGCAAAGCAGCTCAACTAAGTAAATTTCAACTTTATTACAGTATATTTCACTACTCAATTTGAAAAGCAATGCGTATTTTCACATTGGTGGGACTATTTTGTACTCCCAATTTTGATAATCAGTGCGTATTCTGCTATAAAAATAAACCCATAAAATACACCACTACCCACCTTATCTGGAGCTCTGTCCATAAAATGGTGATGGTTTCAACAGCAAAGATGCGATGCTTTGATTGAAACCATACCACATTTTATGACAGAGCTCAGCGAACACAATTTCAGCACTTTGCTGTTGACCTGATGTACACAATTTCAGCACTTTGCTGTTGACCCATCACAATTTTAGGACATAGCTCCGTAGGCGGTCACAATTTCAGCATCTTTGCTGTTGAAACCATCACCAATTATGGACAGAGGCTCCGTAGCGGTCACCATATTTCAGCATCTCTTTGCTGTGACCATCACCAATTTTATGACAGGAGCTCCGGTAGCGTCCACAATTTCAGCAATCTTGCTGTTGAAAAAACCACACCATTTATGGACAGAGCTCATTTAGCGTCACATTTCGCATCTTTGCTGTTTGACCACCTCACCAATATATGGACAGAGCGCCAGAGCGGCTCACAATTTCAGCATCTTGCTGTTGAAACCATCACCAATTTATGGACAGAGCTCCTAGCGGTCACAATTTCAGCATCTTTGCTGTTGAAACCATCACCAAATATGGGATAGAAGAGGAGCTCCGTAGCGGTCACAATTTCAGCATCTTTGCTGTTGAAACCATCACCAATTATGGACAGAGCTCCATAGCGGTCACAATTTCAGCATCTTTGCTGTTGAAACCATCACCAATTATGGCAGAGCTCCGTAGCGGTACAATTTTCAGCCTCAAATTATTTGCTGCCAATTTCCAAGCATTCCTTTTGCTTTGTGAAACCATCACCAAATTATGGACAGAGCTCCGTAGCGGTCACAATTTAGCATCTTTGCTGTTTTGCCATCACAATTATTTGGACAAGAGCTCCGTTAGCGGTCACAATCAGCCATCTTTGCTGTTGAAACATCACCAATTAATGGACAGAGTTTTCGTATTCGGTCCCAATTTCAGCATCTGCTGTTTGAAACCATCACCAATATGGACAGAGCTCCGTTTATTTCGGTCACCAATGTTTCAGCATTCTTTGCTGTTGAAACCATCACCAATTATGGACAGAGGCTCCACCTTAAGCGGTCACTAATGTTTCAGAAACCCTACTTTGCTGTTGAAACCATCACCAATTATGGACAGAGCTCCATAGCGGTCACAATTTCAGCATCTTTGCTGTTGAAACCATCACCAATTATGGAAGCTCCAGAGCTCCGTAGCGGTCACAATTTCAGCATCTTTGCTGTTGAAACCATCACCAATTATGGACAGAGCTCCGTAGCGGTCACAATTTCAGCATCTTTGCTGTTGAAACCATCACCAATTATGGACAGAGCTCCGTAGCGGTCACAATTTCAGCATCTTTGCTGTTGAAACCATCACCAATTATGGACAGAGCTCCAGAGCGGTCACAATTTCAGCATCTTTGCTGTTGAAACCATCACCAATTATGGACAGAGCTCCAGTAGCGGTCACAATTTCAGCATCTTTGCTGTTGAAACCATCACCAATTATGGACAGTGCTCCAGATAAGGTGCGAAGTGGTGTATTTTATGGGTTTATTTTTATAGCAGAATACGCACTGATTATCAAAATTGGGAGTACAAAATAGTTCCTTACATGAAATGGGGTTTATGGGATTTATGACCAGTGTAGTTCCTGATCAAATAGCACTCATGTATCCTGATAACAATATATAGTGCATGTTAGAAGCATGGCGGGTGTTTCACTGATCTACACTACATGACAGTGATCTACACCGTTTGTAAAATCCATAAGCCCTATTTCTCCAGTCACAACCACAAATGATGACAACTACTCTGTTAAACTGACCTTCACTTTCCCAGTCGTCCTGCTCAATGTCAAGGTCGACCGGGGACCACCCGACTCCTCGCGCCGCGTGGATCACGCGCTCCCGATCCTCATGGTGGGCGAACTTTATCGCCAGCTCCAGGCCCCCGCCCACCCGCAACAGGCCCTTGTGACCTTGACCCTCGACCTCTGGTTCCTGTGTTGCGGGGTGGTCCGAGTTCCAGCTGCTCACCGGGATGTTTACTGGGAACCAGCCGGTGTAACCTGGATATATAAATAGCAGGAACGTGTATTACCCACAAAGCAACTGAAATATTAGTAGTCTTGTGAACAACGCTTGACGTAATCTGTGACGTATCACATACTGTTCTATTCTTGTTTGTGTAGGGGGTGTCAAAACAGATGGTTACTAGTGTATATATGAGACACGCCATGTGATTTTGTACCTAATAAATATAAAATATATTTACAGAAACTGTGATATTATCTGTAAATGATGTCGAAAGATGACAAAATTGGAAATCCAATGCTCTATCACTGGACTATCAAGCCATCCCAAAACAAATGCTGACCTCCAAACAAAGAAAGTGAATGGGTTTAACGTCCCAGCCACAAGGTCATTTAGGGACGGGAGCTCGGTTTCAAGTCTCATCCGAAAGATCAGTGGGATGGAAATACTATGAAAGTATTTTCGATGCCTAAGACCAAGTTTGAACCCACAACCTTCAGATTGGAAGTCAGGTGTTCTAAACCCTAGGCATTAACCCATCCCTCCAAACAAAGATCATTATACAATGCACCGAATGGGAAAAAGGTAGCACCATACCTGTCCTGTGTGAGAGAAGGGAGGTCAGCGAGAGCGTTGTCGTGCCCAGCATTACGTCCCCTAGTTTCTCCACAATTTTTCTGCCAGACACGTCTCCTGTGGTCAAGGCATTCAGCTGCTTGTCTAAATCTGCAACAAAATTGACATGTACATGTACTCATATACGGTAATTATCTGTTGTTGTTTTTTTTGGTAGATATATGTATATGAAAATGTATATGAAAAGGTATGTTATTGTAAAAGACCAGAAATAAAATGTTAACCCTTGGACCACTACACACAACAATTGTCGTCTGCTGTTGCTTTTATATCTTGCCGTATTTCTCAATAAAAACATGTTTCGACAGCACTTCAGAATCATTTCCAAGTGCTGTCAATGCATGTTGTAAATTATTCTAATGTGCTGTCAAAGCATGTTTTTTGATGATAAAAATGGAAAATAGAAAATAAACAGCAGACAACAACAAATTAAGATATCGGTCTAAGGGTTAAAATCAAAAGAAAATTGTTGTTTCATAGTTTGTCTTTTCTCTCACTAAAACAGGATATGGCAGCATTTTAGAATCATTTCCAATGGAAATGATTCTAAAGTGCTGTCGTAACATGTTTTTCATGAGAAAACTAGAAAACAAAAAATAAACAGCAGACGACAAAAAATTTATTGCAACAGTTATTTCTACTCGCCAGTAATGGACTTACATTTGTAACGTTGCTATGTCATAATAACATCATGATAACGTCCGATGTATTCTGGATGTAATGAGGTACGACAGCTGCAGACAATACAGTTCAAACTTTTTCACTATTTTTTGTTTTTGTATGCGGTTTTGAATAACAGAAGCTCTTCATATATCCTTTATAGGACGTTCAGGTAGGAAATGTCACCTGGAGGCATTTGAGTCAATACAAACCTGACGAGAGGCCCGGGACTTGGTGCCAGACCTCGAATGTGGCTTCGGCCGACTCAAGAATCTCGGCGAGACTGAGGGCGTCCGAGTTGGCCTCCGTCCACAGTAACGGGCACGGGAAATCCATGAAGTGCGAAAACTCCGGGGAAAACGATCGTGCAATCGTTCGTGTAATTCTCTCACCCTGAAACGAGATACAAGTCAATTATCAGGGGTCAAAACAGACCTTGTTTAATCCAATGAATTTTCAGCAAATTAAATTGTTTAGAAAATTATAAATACAATTACAGAGCACATTCATGTATTGCATGAAATTCGACAGTTTTTCACATAAACATCTACAGTCGAACCTCCCCGAACGGCCACCTCTCTACAACAACACCCTCTCTGTAACAGCCACTATTTTATATCCTAAATTGATGATGTCCACTATATTTAGAGCACGAAAATTGTCGTCTGCTGTTGCTTTATATTTTGCCTTAATTCTCAATAAAAACATGATTTGGCAGCACTTTAGAATCATTTCCATCGGAAATGATTCTAAAATGCTGTCAAAGCATGTTTTCAGGAGAATAATCGAAAAAAGTAAATGCAGACGACAAAATTTAATTCAGCATTAACCTTCCCATGGGTGGCTGTTGTAGAGAGGTTGCACTGTATAATAATATCTAGAAACAAAAATAATTTCGATGGCAGGTGTTTTATTGCTGAAATAACGAACAGGGCAGATCCTGATCAGACGTCTGCAGACTGATCTGGATCTACACTGGTCGCAAAATCCTTCTGGCCCCATTTTGCCAGTCACAGCCGTAATAGAACCATGCTTTTAATGGATGTTTTTCTGGTGGTCATGTTCGGCAATTACAGTGGACTTTCTAAACCGGACACCAAGAAAACACATGTAATCTTATTTTTTATGAGTTTCTTGGTCATTTATCTCGGGCGATAATGTCTGTTTGTGTTTGCATAGCACACAACTATAGCTCAGAATGTTGATTTACAGTGAAACCTCTCTAAGCCCAAGGTGTCCGGCTTAGAGAGGTTTCACTGTATCATGGATCTCTTGACTATGTCTGGTAATGTTGGATGACACTCACCTCCTGCCCGAGGAACGAGAGTTTGACCCTGACGTACGAATTGACCCCGACCTCTGCGGGATACTGCATTCCTGTGTCCAGACTGGCCGACGCTTCAGCTGCCGTCTGAAATATCAGGGAAGGTATGCAGCATTCACAAACTGGAAGGCATTTACAGATGGAAAACTTATTTACGTGTTTTTATTCGAGCGCTAGCGGAGAATTATACAACCAACATCCAAATTTGAGATCTGACATCTTTTATGCAAATGAGATAATGTACGTCTCAGCACATATTTTGCGGGTTGAACTTTTTAAAAACACGTCTTACGCCTTAAAAATATAGCCTTTTCAGTGTGATAAATGTTTTGTTTGCTTGTTTGTGCTAAATTTATGTTATTGCAAATGGTTCCGTAGTCTAAGAGTGGGACGGATTAACCGCCATACTTGATTATTCGAACTCCATGGTTCAGTGCACGAATACAATAATGCGATTTTACAAAAATCTATTTTTAACTCGTTGCTGCTGTGAAATTCCCACGCTTATTTTTTCGCGAAATAGTTTCCTCTTTAGATTAATTATTAGTCTATTTGTTAGTCTATTGCAAAGAATTTCAGGACATTCAGTCCTTTGATTTTATTGCAACCAATTTATGAAAATCTTAACCACTTGATGGGCAACAGCATACATCAGTCATACAATTAGCTGGCCGAACAGCAATGTCATATACAGGCAGAAATACACTTGACAATTCTGCACTGAAACTACAATGTCTTTACAACACTGAATAAACAATATCCTGATCTGTAGCCTATTTCATCAACATTGCAAAGTATACTTCACTAGCAAAGTATACTTTGTGGGAGTAATCATTTATTTTTCCTGAAATGCATTATTTCATATAGAACTAACAAATGCATATATTTGATGATTAAAAGTATGCAGATTTATTATACTGAATTTATTACATTATCACAGCCAAAATGGCTGTGATAATGTAATAAATTCAGTATAATAAAAATTAATAAATTTATCATGAAATTGAAAATTTCTCCCTCAAAGTATACTTTGCTAGAAAAGTATACTTTGCAATGTTGGTGAAATAGGCTACTGGTATCGAATATCCTTACCACATCAGATCACTTGCGGCAAGTTGAATAGTTAAAGTGAATGGGTTTAACGTCCCACCAATATAGAGACAGGACCACAGTTCATCCGACAGACCAGTGGGATGGAAATACTATGAAAGTATTTTTGATGCCTAATGCAAGGTTTGAACCCACAACCTCCGGATTGGACATCAGGTGTTATAACCACTAGGCCAAAACCCATCCTCGTTGTGGCAAGTTGAACAAACCTCAGAAGTGTTCATACCTTCAGACCTGCAGCCTTCAGTATTCCCACAGAGATGCAGACTTGAGCCCCAGTCAAGTTCACCTTCGCTGCAGCACTGCTTGCTTCATTCTGAAATAACATTTTAATTAACCATTTCACCCCTTGAGAAGTAACTGGAATGGATTTGGATGTTAATTTTCCAACTAATCCAATCGTCGCAAAATGATTTTCAGACTAGTTCATTTATGAAAAGGTGGTGTTGTCGTTCTCAAAAATATAAAAATTACTTGCAAAAAGTGCAGATCCTGATGAGACGGCTCGGTACGAGCCGGCTCATCTGGATCTACACTGTTTGCCAATACCGCTATACAGGTCTGTAGTGTTGAAAGGGTTAATCAAATTATAACAGTGGGTATTTTGCTGAAAAGGGATCTTTATGAAGTTTGCGGCCTGCACATGTACTGACTGAACGATTGAACAAAGGCATACACTGATGGGAAAAAGTGAAAGGGTTTAACATCCCAGCAACAGATAAGGTCATATAGAGACGGGACCACAGTCTCATCTGACAGACCAGTGGGATGGTCAGGTACTCTAACCCCTAGGCCACAACCCATCCATACACTGATGGGACTGTACCTGCAAGAGGTAGTGAGGGATGGATTAAGAATGGAATGTTCAGTACTGTAATCACAATATCCTGATATGGTGTCAGGTGTCCTAGTAGTTTGTAGCCTGCACAAGTACTGATTGATTAGCTCAACAAGTAATATTGACAGGTTTAGAAAACGGCATATGAGACACGCCATGTGATTTTGTACCTTCGGACATCTGCGTAATTTCATTAAATACGTTTACAAAATTTACAATATTTTTAATAAAAAAAGATTATGCCCAAACATTGAATTTTCCACAATCATTCCCACTTCTAGAAGGTACCTGTATGACCTGGGTCTTGTAATGTATCGTCACGTCCATCAGTCCCGCCTCCATGGGTTTAGCCTTGCCCTCCGACTCCCTTCCATCCCTCTCCCCAGGCACCTGAACCAGCGGCAGCGTGAACGTCTGTACGGAAGGCTCGCCACGTTTCTGCATCGTTACCATTGCACACAGCTTCGCGAGCGGGAGACACGACTTCGCGATACACTGGTCACGGACGTTCGGGTGGTAGTAGCGGCACCACACCTCAAACGGCAGCCCGCCCGCACCTCCACCCGCGTTGGCACAAGCTGGAAGCAGGGAGTGAAAGGCTGGGAAGACAATATAAAGGAAAGAGAAATGTAGGATTTGGGAGTAAGGTAATATGGCTAAAGGCTGAACACCAGGTGGTTTTGGAGTGGTCAATATATAAAGGTGGAGAAAGGTGGATTATAGGGTAAGGCAAGTATAATGGCTAAAGGCTGGAACACAGTGAAAGGTGGGAGGATTTATTAGGAGAGGTTTTTGGATTTATAGAAGGCTAAGTATACGGCTAAAGGCTGGAACACAAAGTGAAGCTGGGAGGATTTATTATGGAGAGGTTTGGAATTTATAGGTTAAGGTCCAAGGTATACTGGCTAGGCTGGAAACACAAAGTGAGAAATGGGAGGTAACATTTAATTAATAGGAGAGGTTTTGGGAATTTTATAGTAAGGTTCTAAGGTTATATGGAAATAATAGGCTGGAACACAGTGAAAGGCTGGGAGGCAACATTTATTATAGGAGAGTTTTAGGTATTTATTAAGTAATGTCTAAGTATACTGGCTAAAGGCTGAACACTAAGTGATAGGCTGGGAGGAACATTTATTATAGGAGAGGTTTGGGAATTTATAGTAAGGTCTAAGTATACTGGCTAAAGGCTGGAACACTGTATGAAAGGCTGGGAGGAACATTTATTATAGGAGAGGTTTGGGAATTTATAGTAAGGTCTAAGTATACTGGCTAAAGGCTGGAACACAGTGAAAGGCTGGGAGGAACATTTATTATAGGAGAGTTTTAGGAATTTATAGTAAGGTCTAAGTATACTGGCTAAAGGCTGGAACACAGTGAAAGGCTGGGAAGGAACATTTATTATAGGAGAGTTTTAGGAATTTATAGTAATGTCTAAGTATACTGGCTAAAGGCTGAACACAGTGAAAGGCTGGGAGGAACATTTATTATAGGAGAGGTTTGGGAATTTATAGTAAGGTCTAAGTATACTGGCTAAAGGCTGGAAACACAGTGAAAGGCTGGGAGGAACATTTATTATAGGAGAGGTTTGGGAATTTATAGTAAGGTCTAAGTATACTGGTAAAGGCTGGAACACAGTTAAGGCTGGGAGGAACATTTTATTATAGGAGAGTTTAGGAATTTATAGTAAGGTTCTAAGTATACTGGCTAAAGCTGAAACACAGTGAAAGGCTGGGAGGAACATTTATTTTATTAGATGTTAGTTTTTAGGAATTTATAGTAAGGTCTAAGTATACTGGCTAAAGGCTGAAACACAGTGAAAGGCTGGGAGGAACATTTATTATAGGAGAGGTTTGGGAATTTATAGTAAGGTCTAAGTATACTGGCTAAGGCTGGAAAACACAGTGAAGGCTGTGAGGAACATTTATTATAGGAGAGTTTTAGGAATTTATAGTAAGGTCTAAGTATACTGGCTAAAGGCTGAACACAGTGAAAGGCTGGGAAGGAACATTTATTATAGGAGAGGTTTAGGAATTTATAGTAAGGTCTAAGTATACTGGCTAAAGGCTGAAACACAGTGAAAGGCTGGGAGGAACATTTATTATAGGAGAGGTTTGGAATTATAGTAAGGTCTAAGTATTACTGGCTAAAGGCTGGAAACACAGTGAAAGGCTGGAGGAAACATTTATTATAGGGAGGTTTAGGGAATTTATAGTAAGGTCTAAGTATACTGGCTAAAGGCTGAAACACAGTGAAAGACTGGGAGGAACATTTATTATAGGAGAGTTTTAGGAATTTATAGTAAGGTCTAAGTATACTGGCTAAAGGCTGAACACAGTGAAAGGCTGGGAGGAACATTTATTTTCGGGGTATATACCTTTAAAAGTCCAACTGTACTGGTTGAAGGCCGAAAGGCCTTCAGCCAGTATTGTTGATCTTTTAAAAAGTTATACCCCCAATGGTCTCCAAAAAATGCTGTTTATTCCTTAGAATTCCAACCCAATCCTAGATAATTGGCTAATTGTCATAACGATTGTGCATGGTTTATTACAAAACGTTGCTCAATAAATGTAAACCCAATAATTGTTTACAAGAAAACATTGTTAATGTGAAATTTATGCTCCATAAATGTAAACCCAATAATTGTTTACAAGAAAACATTGTTAATTTGAAATTTACAGATTTACATAATTTTGCACTTACAAACATTTTAGTCGTACGAAGTTTAGTGAGATGGCCCCCAGATCACTTGGATCCGAATACACATGTTAGAAATACACAATGATGTGTGTACCTGTGAGCAGCTCTCGTTGTACGGGGGTCCCCTGTGGCAGTAAGACCCGATGTCGGGTCACGTCGTTGAACGTGGGGTCGGCGATACACAGGGTGGTTGCTGTACGAAACGCCTTCATTGTCGGCACGGCTGTGAAATAATTAGATTATAATTGATATACAGTGGAACCACTCACACAGGAGCCACATAGAATGAAAATATGGATAATGACGAGTTTCAAGCCATTCTGACTTACGAAAACAGAGATAGTAGGTGGCCTAAAACGTTAACGCAAATCTCATACAGACAGACAAACAGACAGACAAGTACATGTCTCTTCCTCCCTTCCCCACCTCAAAAAGAAACATGTTGGGGTACATAAAAACATAAGATAAAGTGAATCCAGTGCTCCAGATAAGGAATTAGTAATTGAGTATTGTCACTCAATCATTTCTGAAGCAATTGGGTATTTCAAAATTTTAATTGGGTAAAATAAAATCACACTACTGTTTACACATCAGCAGACTGCAATTATTGAATAGTTTGCTTCAAAATGAAAACATGTCTTGGCATTTCATTAGAATCGTCTCCCTGGAGACAATTCTAATGAAATGCCAAGATGTGTTTTCATGGAAAATAAATAAAAATGCTACATTTGTGGTCTGGTTATTGTTTTCTGTAGCATGATAAAGGTATCACAAATTTTGTATTGCTTTTTTGGCAATTTTAATTGGGTATTTAAGCAAATACGCAGCTTATCTGGAGCTCTGGAATCCGTGAAAGATACAAACAGAAGCAAGAACTTAAACTTAACAAACTTTGTAAACTTTGTTAAGTTTAAGTTCTTGCTTCTGTTTGTATCTTTTAACAGTTTTCGATGAAGAGGCAATTTATGAAATTCATGTTTAACTTGTACACAAGTTAACTTGTACACAAGTTAAAAATGAATTTCATAAATTGCCTCTTCATTGAAAACTGTTGGGATAAAAATAAAATCAACACAAGAGGATAATCCAAATGACTTTTCTTCTAAAGCAAAAAATTACGATTCAACGACTTACCGTGCCTGATAACGGGAGCACCCGGGGGTGACGTCTGTTGTTGTGCGGGGAAATGGTACTGGACAAAGCAGTCGGCCTCGCCCCAGATCATGTTGTCGAGCTGGCTCAATCCCCGCACCCCCTCCACCACCACCTCAAACACATGTTCCACTGGAAATACACGAGAGGGTATCAGAAACTAATTTCATTCTATTTCTAAATGATATTCCATCCTATTATGTTTTTCATAGTTTTAGCAGACCCAACAAAAATATACACCAATACTCACATGTATTATTTTTACAATGTGTCACGTCAAATCAGTGACGTAATTTCAAAACAACACAAGAGCTCCGCGGAGCAAAATGTCCCGCCTCGCGCAGTTTGATAGTATATATGGAGCTTGTAATAACCTTTGGGTTAGTGAGCAACATGGGCTTTCTGTAGAATGATGCGGGATGTTGTTACAAATGCATGTATGGAATATTAAAGCATAAACTGAGCGTTAACTTTTTCAAACACGGAAATTTCTAAGTCAGCGACCTTGACCTTTGGGGTTTGCGGGCACCATGGGCTTTCTGTAGAATGATGTGGGATGTTGTTACAAAAGCATGTATGGAATATTAAAGCATAAACTGAGCGTTAACTTTTGCAAAGACGGAAATTTCTAAGTCAGCGACCTTGACCTTTGGGGTTTGCGGGCACCATGGGCTTTCTGTAGAATGATGCGGGATGTTGTTACAAATGCATGTATGGAATATTAAAGCATAAATTGAGCGTTAACTTTTGCAAAGACGGAAATTTCTAAGTCAGTGACCTTGACCTTTGGGGTTAGCGGGCACCATGGGCTTTCTGTAGAATGATGCGGGATGTTGTTACAAATGCATGTATGGAATATTAAAGCATAAACTGAGCGTTAACTTTTCCAAACACGAAAATTTCTCTAAGTCAGTGACCTTGACCTTTGGCGTTAGCGGGCACCATGGGCTTTCTGTAGAATGATGCGGGATGTTGTTACAAATGCATGTATGGAATATTAAAGCATAAACTGAGCGTTAACTTTTCCAAACACGTACATTTCTAAGTCAGTGACCTTGACCTTTGGGGTTAGCGGGCACCATGGGCTTTCTGTAGAATGATGCAGGATGTTGTTACAAATGCATGTATGGAATATTAAAGCATAAACTGAGCGTTAACTTTTCCAAACACGAAAATTTCTCTAAGTCAGTGACCTTGACCTTTGGCGTTAGAGGGCATCATGGGCTTTCTGTAGAATGATTCAGGATGTTGTTACAAATGCATGTATGGAATATTAAAGCATAAACTGAGCGTTAACTTTTCCAAACACGGAAATTTCTAAGTCAGTGACCTTGACCTTTGCGGTTTGCGGGCACCATGGGCTTTCTGTAGAATGATGCGGGATGTTGTTACAAATGTATGTATGGAATATTAAAGCATACATAAATAGAGCGTTAACTTTTCCAAACACGGAAATTCTAAGTCAGCGACCTTGACCTTTGGGGTTTGCGGGCACCATGGGCTTTCTGTAGAATGATGCGGGATGTTGTTACAAATGTATGTATGGAATATTAAAGCATACATAAATAGAGCGTTAACTTTTCCAAACACGGAAATTTCTAAGTCAGCGACCTTGACCTTTGGGGTTTGCGGGCACCATGGGCTTTCTGTAGAATGATGTGGGATGTTGTTACAAAAGCATGTATGGAATATTAAAGCATAAACTGAGCGTTAACTTTTGCAAACACGCAAATTTCTAATTCAGTGACCTTGACCTTTGGGGTTAGCAGCCACCATGGGATTTCTGTAGAATGATGCGGGATGTTGTTACAAATGCATGTATGGAATATTAAAGCATAAACTGAGCGTTAACTTTTGCAAAGACGGAAATTTCTAAGTCAGTGACCTTGACCTTTGGGGTTAGCGGGCACCATGGGCTTTCTGTAGAATGATGCGGGATGTTGTTACAAATGCATGTATGGAATATTAAAGCATAAACTGAGCGTTAACTTTTCCAAACATGAAAATTTCTCTAAGTCAGTGACCTTGACCTTTGGCGTTAGAGGGCATCATGGGCTTTCTGTAGAATGATTCGGGATGTTGTTACAAATGCATGTATGGAATATTAAAGCATAAACTGAGCGTTAACTTTTCCAAACACGTACATTTCTAAGTCAGTGACCTTGACCTTTGGGGTTAGCGGGCATCATGGGCTTTCTGTAGAATGATTCGGGATGTTGTTACAAATGCATGTATGGAATATTAAAGCATAAACTGAGCGTTAACTTTTCCAAACACGGAAATTTCTAAGTCAGTGACCTTGACCTTTGGGGTTAGCGGGCACCATGGGCTTTCTGTAGAATGATGCGGGATGTTGTTACAAATGCATGTATGGAATATTAAAGCATAAACTGAGCGTTAACTTTTCCAAACACGAAAATTTCTCTAAGTCAGTGACCTTGACCTTTGGCGTTAGAGGGCATCATGGGCTTTCTGTAGAATGATTCAGGATGTTGTTACAAATGCATGTATGGAATATTAAAGCATAAACTGAGCGTTAACTTTTCCAAACACGGAAATTTCTAAGTCAGTGACCTTGACCTTTGGGGTTAGCGGGCACCATGGGCTTTCTGTAGAATGATGTAGGATGTTGTTACAAATGCATGTATGGAATATTAAAGCATAAACTGAGCATTAACTTTTTCAAACACGGAAAGTTCTAAGTCAGTGACCTTGACCTTTGGCGTTAGCGGGCATCATGGGCTTTCTGTAGAATGATGCGGGATGTTGTTACAAATGCATGTATGGAATATTAAAGCATAAACTGAGCGTTAACTTCTCCAAATGAATATGAAAGCATAAACTGAGCGTTAACTTTTCCAAACACGGAAAGTTCTAAGTCAGTGACCTTGACCTTTGGTGTTAGCGGGCATCATGGGCTTTCTGTAGAATGATGCGGGATGTTGTTACAAATGCATATATGGAATATTAAAGCATAAACTGAGCATTAACTTTTCCAAACACGGAAATTTCTAAGTCAGCGACCTTGACCTTTGGGGTTTGCGGGCACCATGGGCTTTCTGTAGAATGATGCGGGATGTTGTTACAAATGTATGTATGGAATATTAAAGCATAAACTGAGCATTAACTTTTGCAAACACGGAAATTTCTAAGTCAGCGACCTTGACCTTTGGGATTAGCGGGCACCATGGGCTTTCTGGAGAATGATGCGGGATGTTGTTACAAATGCATGTATGGAATATTAAAGCATTCCATTGAGGAAACAGAAGTTACAATGAATTAACCTGAGCGTTAAGTTTTAGAAACAGAGCTAAACGCAAAAACTTAACGTTGAATGCATGTGAAAAGTAGGTCAATCAACCATGAAAACTAGGTCAAGGTCACATGGACTCCCTCTGTGTGAGATGGTTACACCACAGTGTTGATGTATAGCAAGTATGGAGGTCGTAGGTGTTATAATTTTCTGGAAACTGACCAAAACGCAAAAACTTAACGTGAAATGGCGTTTCCCATTTGAAATTTCGAACAGATACAGACTGTTTCAGAGTTCACTCGGGTAGAAGCTCTTGCCACATGCCCGGTTTTGGCTACACGTCCATCGAGAAAGCTCAAAACATATACATATTTTGTATTTTGTTTGTTTGTTTATTAGTGTTTAACGGCCTATCAACAGCTACGGTCATGTAAGGCTGGGCAAACGGGTTCGGTCCCATTTTAACATGCTGCATTTGGGGGAAAAATCCCAAAATCAGAACAGAATATTTACATCAAAAACAAATATATTCAGCCCTGAAATTAGAATAACCTGACCTGGTGCCAGGTCCATACCACACCAAAGTCACTTGGCCCCTTCCCCTAAAATAGGATTACGAATAACGTAATACTCACATAAGGGGTATAACCAGATTCAACTGTCGCATACAAAATGCCAAAGACATATGTTAGGGCCAAACCAGGTCTCCAGTCGGGATTCCGGTAAGGATGAACCCCGATCGTTAAATTACCTATCGCATGCTCCCACCTGCCACCCACACATCTTTTGTAGTTAGAATTATAGGTAACCGACAAACCCACTAACAATATATCAACTTACCGACACATTCAGTTCCTATCTGTGCAGGAATCGTGTCCCCTTGATGGAGCAGGTCTTGTCTGAAAAATGTAGATTACAGAATTCGTGGCTGTGACTGCAGAAATGGGCCTTATGGGTTGTGCAACCAGTGTAGATCCAGATCAGCCTGTGCATCCGCACAGTCTGATCAGAATCTGCACTGTTCGCCATTCCATCAATGAAACACCCGTCGTGCTTCTAACAAGCCAAATACATTGTTCTAAATCATGCGACGGGTGTGTGATAATTGATCACGAGCTACAAATCCCATAAGCCCCATTTCTCCAGCCACATCCACATTTCAGCTACACACCACAATGTAACTGATATAAACTCTTCTCAGGCTACCGGTGTTCCATTAACCCTTTCACCCGTAAGTAACTGGAATGAATTTTGATACATTAATTTTGCAACCAATCCAATCGTCACAAAATAATTTTCAGACTAGTCCATTTATGAAAAGGGGGTGTTTTTCTTCTAAAAAAATATGAAAATTACTTGCAAAAAGTGCAGATGCTGATAAGATGGCTCGTCACGAGCCGGCTCATCTGGATCTACACTTTTTACCAATACCACTACACAGGCCTGTGGTGTTGAAAAAGTTAAGCAGAAAGGGGAAGCTTCTTAAAAGTGTAATAACTCTTCACAGGTTATAGAAAGTAGAAAGAACATTTTGACGCAAAAAAAAGGTGACCTTTTGGAGGTCAAAATGGTCATGTTCACAGGTATCAATTGTGAAACAATCAAATACTTAAGCAATGGTAAATAAACTGGTAAAACCCTTTTGGCAAACAGATATGAATCTGGAATGCACGTCATGTCATGTCAGGTACCATTACAAAACACACAAAAATCACTAGTAGAAAACCTTTAAAAGAAGCAACTTATAGGGCAGATCATTCAAAATCATTTGGGACATTCAACGAAACTCACCTTTCGAGGTAGTGGTTCGGCCTGTCTGGTACAGACGCCACAGCCCCGTCTGTCTTCATTCTCACAAGGTGGGCCACCTGCAAACATATTTGAGACACGCCTTGTTATTTTGTACCCAAGGACATGCACGATTTTTATACATATTTGCAGAAACTGTGATATTCTCTGTAAATGTCTCATATGTGACGGTGACTGTAGAAATGGGGCTTATGGGAATTGTGACCAGTGTCGCACCTGTTCAAATAGCACACTCCTGTAGCCTGATAACAATCTGTATCACTTGTTAGCAGCATGACGGCTGTTTCACAGATCTGGATCTACATTGGTCGCAAAACCAATAAGCCCCATTTTTCCAGTTACAGACATATATATAGCGGACCTTGATGTAAAATTGACCTTCAAGTTTCAAGTCAGTCAGAATTAGGGTCGTGGAGATTTTTGGTACTCAAAAAACGTAACTGCAAAATGGACACACAAACAAATGCCATAACAGGTATAAATGACAAACCTGTTCGGCAGACCCCATAGCCAGCATTATGTTGATCTGTCCGTACTGTGAGCCGCTGAATGGGTCGACAATGGGCAGGTAATTCTCGACGGCAATCACCGGGTACTGCGACTTCAGTAGGGCCGAACTGATCCGCTTGTCTCGAAACGACATGTAGAACTGGTGCAGGGTCAACTTCACGATTCCTACCAGCTGGAAACACACAACAAGTTTCATGAAGACCGACTAACAGATCTCCAGATAAAGTACATGTTGGTGTATTTTACACATTTATTTTAGTTGAATATGCATTGATTTTCAAAAGTGTGAATACAAGTACTCACAACAATTTTCAAATTGAGGAGAAACTAGAGAAAGTGAGCAGGGGCGCACGTATACCCCTGGCCGACGCCTGGACCGACAAATAAAAACTTTTAATTTAACGCAGATATTAAAAAAACTTTAACACAAATTTCTAAGTAATTTGACCGTGGCAGTAAATGAAGTTTGAGGTCAATCTGACTTACTGTTACAGAGATAATTGGTACCCAAAAACATTAACGTGGACGGACAGACAAACGGATAAACAGACGGAAGGATGGACGGAATTACGAAAAATATATACCCTTCATATGCCGGGGGCATAAAAATGCTCTCAATAAAGTCAGGCGTGGGAACAGTTCCAAATGAATTTCTGAAAATGGCAAAACAAACATATTTTTGGACCCAAAAATGAGTAAAATAATGCTTCCTATGTAGAATCATTAGTATTTTTATGCAAATATCCGGAACCTCAAATCCTGATTTCCGGATATATCCTGAAAATTCCAATCCTTGTAAAGTTGAAATTTCACTTACTTGAGCTGAACATAACACTGTTGACCGGTGAAAACATTTTTGTAAGCGAACTCGACACTAAATGCTCACCTTATCGCTGTCCGAAGAAGATTTCTTGTCCCAGACTTCAACAATCATGAAGTTGTTCTTCAGCCTCTCAAGCAGCGACTGTGACATCAGCACAGGGGCAACCTGTCATAGGATTGGATCTGATTGAACATGATTGCAACCAATTCACCCCAAAATATATAACATGGTATGTTTGATGTTAATTTTGGACTATACGATCAACCCTTTCAACACAACGGGCCTGTATAGTGGTATTGGCAAATAGTGTAGATCCAGATGAGACGGCTCATGATGAGTCGTCTCATCAGGATCTGCACTTTTTGCAAGTAATTTTCAAGTGACAAGTGAAAGGGTTTCACGTCCCACCAACAGCTAAGGTCATATAGAGATGGGACCACAGTTTAAAGTCTCATCCGACAGACCAGTGGGATGGAAACCCATCCCTAGCTGTCGTTTGAACCATCTCATTTTCAGGTGATAGTTGCTGGTGTAGTTTTTACGATTAATCCGACGTACCTGCTGGAATTTATATTGGGGTTCCGATGTTCCCCAACAGACGGCAGAATGCACGGCCTCGTCGCACCAGAACATGCGACATACCAGGTACGAGTTACGCACGCTGAGGTCTCGGGCTCGAACCCCTGTAATGAAAACAATTTGCATAATATTCAAGAAAATTGTTTTGTCACTCTAAACATGTGACAGACTGTGCATGTTAACCATTTAAACCTGAAAGCCCGCTATAGCGATTTATGCAAACAGTGCAGATCCAGATGAGCTGTCTAGTAACTTTTTGAAAGCACACTAATTTTCATATTTCTGAGAACAAAAAATACCCCCTTTTCATAAATGGACTAGTCAGAAAACCATTTTGTGACGATTGGATTGGTTGCAAAATTAACGTATCAAAATCCATTCCAGTTACTTAGGGGTGAAAGGGTTAAATCTCCATTCCATAAATAGGGGATCTTACATGAGTGATGATTTACTATATATGTTAAATTATTATTGACTGACTGGGTTTAATTTGATATTTTCTAAACACTATGGGTGCATTCTATATATATATTACATGCTACCCAGTGATTAACCGTGATTCTGGAGGGATTTATTTCCTTGAGGTAAATATTTCTTCTTAGACATTCGCAAAACATAATTGACGTCACGTAATGACGTCATTTCCGGCAAAGAAACAATTCATATGCTAGGGTCAAAATTGTCAATTTTGACGTTATAAAAAAAGCTGGTCTAAGAGCACATTTCACATGTTTCGAAGAGCATGTAATATACAACTGATTCCACAACCATTTTGAAATACCGGATTTATTTCCCTTGACATCTGTAAATCCGATAAAGAAACTTGTGCTCCGCGCTCGGTTCTTTATCGGATTTACAGATGTCTCGGGGGGGGAAAGAAATCCGGTATTTCAAAATGGCAGTTGAATAAACTCTGTATATTCCTACAGACGGTGTACAAACCTGGCGCTGTATGACAGGTGGGTTGGGAGAATACGGGGTGACGTTTGGCCGCGGACAGGGACGGGATTCCCTGCATGGTGATGCTCCGGCCATCCGGGATCATGAGTAGCGTGTGTAACGTCATCACCTATACACAAAGAGGATTCTAATGAATGGAATTAAATCTAGCTACCTACAAGCACAGAACAGTCGCAAACAAAACTAGAATGCTGAAGGTGATGCATATTGGTTAATCTGCATGTATGATCAGAAACAAACCTCAATAATGTGTCAAAGATGTGAGAATTATTAATCAAAATAATGATAGCCTGTAAATTTCACATAAACAATGTTTTATTGTAAATAATTATTGGATTTACATGTATTGAGCATAGGCTGCATATGCAGCCTATGCTCAATAAATTATAAATCCATCAATTGAAATTTCCAGACGATCCTAAATTTGCACTTACGAACAATTTAGTCGTACGAAGTTCAGTGAAACGGCCCCCACGTTTTATGTTTCAACACACGCCTATTCAGGGACCATTGTAACAAAACTTCCCGAGCACGTTTTCAGTTTAGAAACTTTTACAAACGCAGGCAAACATGTGACAAGTGTTCGACTAGCATTATTCTGACCTACTTGTACACTAAATGTTACCTTCAAAGCATCAGGAATATTTCAGACAAAATTGTAAAATTCATACTCGAAATCACGCAGTTTGGTTGGCTAAGACGGAGCCTAGGCCAAATGTGTTGCTTTCGAGTGCGAGTATGAAACATGTGCTTAGAATCTCTATATAAACAGAGGCCAAGATCAAACTGCACGACACTCACTCATCTCAAAAAATATCTTTAACCCTTTCAACACCACAGGCCAGTATAGTGGTATTGGCAGTGTAGATCCAGACGATTCGGCTCGTGACGAGCCGTCTCTTCAGGATCTGCACTTTTTGAAAGTAATTTCAAATTTTTGAGAACAAAAACACCACCTTTTCGTAAATGGACTAGTCTGAAAATCATTTTGTGATGATTGTTGCAAACCACAGGTGATGGGAACAACTAATCTGATAGTATGTTGTTCCTTGTATAGATACTATATATACTATACTGTCATGTGATTTTTTTCCACGTCACCTGTGTTGCAAACTGAAAGGGTTAGTCACAAACTACAACAATACCTCTGTATCATGCTGAGTAATATTTGGCATTTGTATAATCGACTCATCGCCCTGATAATCGGCGACAACCCTCGGCTGGTAGATTGGCTGATGGACTCGTTGAACGTGCCTGTTTCTGCTTTCTGCAAATGAAATAGCAATGTGTATGAACTACTACAATAGCAGATTTCACGAAATTGGTTAGTTCACTGATATAGAGAATTGTACGTTGAAATCTCGAAATCAGCTACAGGCAGGAATCGATTACGAAAAAATATTATTTTTCTATGAACGACATTAAATGCTAACCATTATTTCAGAGGAAATGCGACGCAAGTTAATTACGAAGATCTTTCAATTTTGTAACATATGCAACTACTCAAAATCAATTATGAGAATTTTTGTCACAGCAGAATATGTGAAATTGATATGGGATTTCTATGAAAATTGTAGAGATTCAAAAGCTATAAAGATGGTTCGACATATGAAATTCTTATAAATTTCACTGTGTATCATTTGCATATGAAATTCATATGAAAAACATATAAAGTTCAAACAAACAAAAAACATATGAATTTCATATGCTGAACAATTAATAGTGAACATATGGATGTATTATAAATTTAAGATCAATTTAACATCTGTTTTGATTTTAGACCCCCCTCAAGTCACACATGTGGCTTTCTAATGCACTCTATAAATATCACGCAATCTGATTGGCTGATGGTCATACATTACAGGTATATCATTGTTGATGAACGGTTGCAAATTATTTCAATATGTATTCCTACGCCAGTAGTAAAGGAGTGCATTAGAAATAGGTTAACCGCATTGTAATTTTCAAATTTGCGGCGTATATCAGAAAATGATAGGTCGGAAAACATGTTTAATGTCTCCGCTAGCGCGTCGCCATTAAACAGATTTTCCGACCTCTCATTTTCTGATATACGCCGCAAATTTGAAAATTACAATACAGTTAACCCTATAGTGACTGTAGAAATGGGGCTGATGGGTTTTGCGACCAGTGTCGACCCAGAACAGTCTGATCAGGATCTCCACCATTCCCCATTCCATCAATGAAACACCTGTCATAATTCTAACAAGCAATCATTATCATTATTAGGCTACGAGAGTGTGCTTTTTGATCAGGAGCTACACTGGTCACAACTACCATAAGCTATATTTCTCCAGTTACAGTCATATATGAGACACGTCATGTGATTTTGTACCTTCGGGCATCTGCGTAATTTCATTAAATACGTGTACAAAATTTACAATAATTTTCATCAATAAAGTCAAAAGTTGACAAAATTTTCAGATTACATGTGGAATTATACTATGAAAATTTTGTCAACTCGACGCGATTTACGGAAAATATTGTAAATTTTGTTTATAATATTTCCGTATATACATTACAGAGTGTTCCTGATATGAAATTCATATGCAAAATAATTCCAGCACAAAAATATTTACACAATTCCCTAACATTTGATTGGTCCGTAGCAAGTCTCTGTCCAGAATTTATATCCCAGTAAACTCCATGCCGAACTACTTTCCGTAACCGTCAGGCGCAGTTAAAATAATTCTTAAGAAAACGGAAAATAAACACATTTTCTTGATGAATTTATTTCAAATGCTGGAATTATAAGGAATGAATGGCCTTTTTGTGGAATTTATCGGGGATATAAACTTGGAAAAGTCGCGGGAATACTGGACGAGGCCTTCCGGCCTTCGTCCAGTATTCCCGCGACTTTTCCAAGTTTATACCCCGATAAATTCCACAAAAAGGCCATTCATTCCTATATTATATAAAGATATAAAGATGTTATCAGCTTACCTAGACCCCTGGGGGCCGATTGCGCCGGCCCCTCAACTGTCACCCTCTCCATGACCGGGGGGACTGGCGGTTTAGGGGCCGGGTCCGGTGGTGTAGGGGACTGCGGGATAGGAATCATTTTGGCCTTGCCCGTCATCTCTGCTAACTTCGTCTTTGCCAGGGCAGTGGGGAATTCCTTACTGTCCGAGGCCAGCTCAATAGTAACCTGAAATATTCATTTTAAACTGTCTCAACATGGTATGATAATATGTATACAGAATTTGGTCTCCGATAGAACTGGAGTTATTGTGTGGAAAAGCTGTGCAAGCCCATGAGAACAAAAAATGTCACATTTTTATTTTAAAACAGACAACTAACAAGAAAAAAGCAACACTGACGGATATACCCCTTAAAAACATTATAAACTCAAATTAAAAGAAAACAACATTTAATGCAAATTTCAAATTCATTTCACCTCGAGTACAAGTGGGCTATATAATGAAAATATGAATGATGACAAATAAGCATATGGAGTTTGAAGCCCATCTGAATTATGGTAACAAGTGATAGTAGGTAAAACTGTCATGTAAATCTCAGACAGATAGACGGACAGATGGACAGGTTGGTGACTATAATTATGTGCCCCAAAAAAATTCAAGGTACATAAAAGTGAGTCGAATATAAGGTTCGACCATGTGCAGCCGTGGGTAAACATTTGCTGTGGCACTCGGGAACTGCTTGAACCCCAAGGCCGTATGCCACATGTTCAAACCGTTCCTGAGTGCCATGGCAAACGTTTACCCACGGCTGGACATGGTCGAACGTTATCGTTACATTTCCATCGAAAATATCGTGTAATTTGAGCTAATATTCAGTACTTTCGGTATTTGATACCTCTTTCATTCAAATAGCTGATTTACACATACATATTCCTGATCGTTGTGAACTGGTCCGATGACGTACACATGCATTCTAGTAATGTCACGAGACATGTGCATTACGTAGGTGTTGGCTTGGCCCCGGAATGAGCATTGTCTACAGCCATGGTCGTACAGCACGCGCTGTACATTTGAACACAGCTGTGAGCGGTGTCAAACAACGGCAGTCGTGTAACAATGTAAATTTAACTTCATCTGTGAGAATCTACTCGTAAAGCAACATTACCTTCAGTGAGCCCACTTGCCCTTCATCTCCCAGTTTGGAGCCATTGAGCGAGGTATTGCGTGTGCTCTGTCGTACGTCCATGGCTCGGTCCACGTGGAGGCTGTCCGATTTGAGGATGGACTTGAGAGGGATACCACAACTTCCGATCAGGTTTGGCTGCAACATTAGGGGGAACGTAATAATTAGGCACGCAAACTATATTTAACCCTTTCAACTCTACAGGCCTGTATATTGGTATTGGCAAAACGTGTAGGTCCAGATGAGCCGGCTCGTGACGAGCCGTCTCATCAGGATCTGCACTTTTTGCAAGTAGTTTTCATATTTTTGACAACAAAAACACCCTTTTCATAAATGGACTTGTCCGAAAATCATTTTGCGAGGGTTGGATTGGTTGCAAAATTAACATATTGAAATCCATTCCAGTTATTTAGGGGTGAAAGGTTGAAACTATGTATAAACTAAAGCAAGTGAGCAGGTGCTCACGGATGCCCCCTGCCGCCTTTAATGCAAATCTTACGGACGGACGGATGTCCCTATGATACACTCCTTAGGTGGTACATTCATTGTTTTCAAACAAAAGAATGACCACCTAAGAAACAATAGACTTAAGTGGTTACGGAATAAGTTGCATTGCTTCTTAGGCCACCTTCGGCCACACCTCCAACCACCTAAGACGGGGGTATAACTACGTGTAAATGATGATATTGGCTGGTGTAACTTTTAAAGCAATTACAATGCACAGAATAAATGATTCATGCAATAGAAATGAGGCTTAGCATCAGGAGAAATGATTTAAATTATCTTTCTTACATCATCTCCAGTAAATAAATGAGTTGATTTTGTGAGAGTACAGCTTTGCTAAGGTACACTTTCACTTCGGGTAGTAAAATATGTGTAAACTATAATTTATTCAACTTTCATTTTGAAATACTGCATTTATTTCCTGAACAATGATTAGCAGTTAACACTTTCAATACCACACACCTCTGTCCCAATGTTTGCAAATAGTGTAGATCCAGATGAGCTTTTATAAAATTCCACCTTTTTCTGATTTTTGAAATTGTCGGAAAATTAAAATAGAATATACCATTTCAGTTACTTTCGGGTGAAAGAGTTAATGCGAAATATTTGTAATGACAGTTAAAGTTATCAGTGGAAGAAAGACAACTCCAAACGAGAGTGATTTACCTTCTTCCAATGATAGCGTCAATTGATAACAGACAACCAGTAACAGTTTTACGTACCACTTTCTGTCCTGCTGTCCGGGAGAACACCTTGAATACGAGGGCCGACTTCCACCATTTCTCCACAGCAGTACCATCAAACATGACTGGAAACACCGACCGATGGCTGAACCCAACCACTGTAAATATAGGGATAAAATAGAAGTTGGAAAAGAAGTTGACATATTTTTCAGGAAAAGATCATTATTTGAAATCCAGAAGAAATGTGTCAACGACTCCGTCATAAAACAACCATATTAAACTGTTGCTATACATCAAAGTTGTTGAAATTAAAACTAAGTGTTCATAATTGTGATGTACAAGCACTTGATGCCTATTGGTCATGTAACCTTGGTTGGAGAAAATGGGCTTACATTCAAGGCTTGTCTAGCCTCTAATCTCTATTGATACACGACTGACATTGTTTGACACCGCTCATAGCTGTGTTCAAACGTACAGCACGTGCTGTTTGACTATGGCTGTAGACAATGCTGATTCTGGGGCCAAGCCAACACCTACATAATGCATGTGTCTCATGACGATACTTGAACGCATCATTATGTCACCAGACCAGTTCACAGCGGACGTACTGAAATTTTGAAATATATGTGGCTGCATCACACGAAATGTACTGCGGCCCTGAAATAAGTACGAGTAAATAAGCTGTTTGAATGGAGCATTATCAATGTACCAAAAGTACTGCATAAATGCTCAATTGCATGATATTTCCACCGGAAATGTAACAATAACGTTTGACCATATCCAGCTGTGGGTAAACTTATAATACACGTATAATACACTCCTGCCACTTGTAAGTATCAACACTATTAGAAACATAAGCAGTTTGACTGAATGGTGAACAGTGTAAATACTGAGGGCGCAAATGCAGAGTACACCCCTGCGGCTTGTAGGTATCTACACTGTTACAAAACTAGCAGGTTCAGACAGAACAGTGAATAGTGTAAACACTGATCAAACAGAGGAAATGCAGGCTGATTTGGGTCTATATGGTTCATGTGGCTGTGACTGGAGAAATGTTGGCTTATGGGATTCGAGACCAGTGTAGCTCCTTTATCAAATATCACACTCATGTAGTCCGAGAACGATAGTGTTTCATTGATGGAATGGCAGACAGAGCAGATCCTGATCAGACTGAAGGTGAATAGTGTAAACACTGATCAGACAGCGAATGCACAGGCTGATCTGGATCTACACTGGTCGCAAAACAGAAAAAGCCCAATTTCGACAGTCACATATAAGTTCCATTTCTCTATTCGAGTCCCAAAAAACAGCCACAGCTTAAATTTTATGAAATAAATACATTTTCAACAGACTGACCTCCATTTTTCACATTCCTAGATACAACCCTCATGACCTCTGTTGCCATGGCGTTGGGTGAGTATTTATCTCGCGAGATCGCCACCACCGGAAACTGGTACTCAATGAAGTAGGTGCTGAAACGACAACATTGACTTTAACTATGCTAGATTTAATTTTTTCCCCTTTAATAATTTCAATATTTTTCAAGAAATTTAGTTTTAGCACATGAGAATCATCTCTAGTAGAGACGATTCTCGTGTGCTACAACAAAAAGGGCTTAGCGTTGGTAAAGTGGAATAACAGACAACAACATTTTGTCCTGCATTTATGCTATATTATAAGGTTTGATCATGTCCAGCTGTGTGCAAACGTTTGCTGTGGCCCGAGGGAACTGTTTGAACCCCAAGGCCGCAGGCCGCGGGTTCAAACAGTTCCCGAGGGCCACAGCAAACGTTTGCACACAGCTGGACATGATCAAACGTTATTGTTACATTTCCAACAAAAAACTGATGTAATTTGAGCATTATATTCAGTATTTTCAGTACTTTTATAGAATCGTCCCATTCACGTAGATAATTTTCGGTATGCATATTCCATGAAGTAATGACGTCTGGAAATTTCAATTGATGGATTTACATGTATTGAGCATAGGCTGAATATGCTGCCTATGCTCAATAAATGCAAATCTAATAATTGTTTACAAGAAAACATTGTTAATGTGAAATTTACAAACTATCATAATTTTGCAGTTACAAACATTTTAGTCGTACAAAGTTTAGTGAAACAGCCCCCAGTTAAGCAAATCAATGCAATTTCAAGATCTTGCACTGAGCATGTGAATGGTGTCACAGGGCTAGAATCAAACCATCGCTCTATCGATTGATTGAGCTAACCGGGCAGAGATACACACTTCCTCCCCATAGTTACTTACATACCAACCGTGACAATTGCATAACAGGCAGAGATCCAGATAAGGTGCATATTGGCGTATTTAACGCACTTGTTTTATCAGAATACGCACTGATTATCAAAAATAGGAGTGCAAAATACTCACACCAATGTGAAATACGCATTGATTTTTAAATTGAGTAAACACTGTTTGCTTTTTGCAGCTCAAATAAGTGAATATTTAAACCAATATTACCTAGTTTTCTTCGACTTTGGAGATGGTCGTGGCGGCTTCATTCCATATTTCGTCTTGGTTTTTGGTTTACTGGAAGACGTGTCTAAATCCTGACCAATCAGCTGCAAGTTATCTATGGTTACCCTGGCAACGTGGACTCTGCCTAGCAATGTCAGTCGCTCCACGCTCAAACCGTCGACGTTCGATGTCTTCTTCTTGTAGCGGGTATGCTCTGGAAATATCACAGAGAAAAGGATGCATGTTATATATTATTGTTTATTCAACAATCATTCTCAAATATTGCATTTATACCATAAGTTTATTTATGGATTTACAAACCCGTAGGGAAATAAATTGCATATTTCAACAGATGGTCGCGGCTCACATGTCTAGCCCACCAAAGAATTGATAGTCATGTTACAAAAGGTTTTAACAAATTTTATTTCACCTGGACCTTGGACATGTGGGCCACAGGGGTGGGTCGTACAATGGAAACATGGATGATGATAAACAAGCATATGAAGTTTCAAATCAATCCAACTGAGAAATAAGTAATTTAAAAATGCCAAACTTCGGACAAACGCACTGTCAGACATAATTGCTATTAATACGTATGGATTTCCGCAATAAAGAAACAATTCTCTCAAATTTGTCAAAATGAACAAGTGGATTTTTTTCCACCGACTATTGGGCAGAGAGAAACTTGGCGTCCAAATGTCAGGGAAAATAATCCCTGGATAACACAATTCACTTACAACAATGGCTTTGGATGAATCACAAAATTATTGTTATGTGACTGGAGAAATGGGGCTTATGAGTTTTGCACAGTCTGATCACGATCTGCACTATTCGCCATTCCATCAATGAAATATCCATCATGCTTCTAACAAGCAATATAGATCGTTATCAGGTTACAGGGGCCCGTTTCACTAAACTTGGTATGACTAAAATGTTTGTAAGTGCAAATTTAGAATCGTCTGGAAATTTCAATTGATGGATTTACATTTTTTGTAGTAAATGTAAATCCAATAATTGTTTACAAGAAAACGTTGTTAATGTGAAATTTACAGACTATCATAATTTTGCACTTACAAACATTTTAGTCGTACAAAGTTTAGTGAAACGGCCCCCAAGAGTGTTATTTGATCAGGAACTACACTGGCATCTAATCCATAAGCCCAATTTCTCCAGTCACAGCCACAATAAACATATCAAGTGTACAGCACACCTTTCGGTGGAGGCTCCTCAATGTCAGAAGGCACCATATCAAACGACACCCGAGACGTCTCCGACCTCGGAGTACTGACTGTACTCATGGCTTCACTGTCACTACATTCGCTCGCACTGCCGCGCGACCGAGACTTCGAACTGCGACGTTTTTTGCTGCCTTTCCGCGTCAGTTTTAACCGAGATTTCCGCTTTGGTGTTTTAATCTTCTTTGGTTTCTTGGGCTCGGGTTCTGGGAAGGCGAGACTAAGACTGGATACGGACGAGGACCGAGAAGGAGGGCGCTGAAAATAGGCAAGTAACAGCCGTATTTAACTATCATCAAACAAAAAAGTAAAAGTGAATGGGTTTACGTCACATCAAGTCAAGGTCAAATAGAGACGGAACCACAAGTTAATAGTCACAAATAATAGCCACCGCTTAAACTTTATGAAGCGAATGGTTTTAACATCCCAGCAACAGATAGTCATGTAGGGACGGAACCACAGTTTAAAGTCTCATGGAAATGGGATGGAAATACTATACAAGTATTTTTCACGCCTAGGGTGGGGGATTTCATTCACAACTTTATTATTAGACCACAACCCAACCCTCATCTTTATCTAAGTGTTGGCAAATATTGGTTGGATATAATCTGGTTTTACATTTGTTCTAACTTCATGAAACTCATATAAAGACAGTTATTGTATTTCTAGCTAGTGGTGTTGAAAAAAAAAGCCACTTTGTGCAATGATAGGTACATAATGGTGAAAGAGAAATTACCATGTTCATAGGGTTGTCCAAATCTTTGTGGACGATGGCCGGGAACTCGTTCCCGCTGAGGTCACTGAGGTCGTCCGAACTGACTGTCTGTTTGTAGAACAGCTCATTCAGGATGGATTCGTTGTGGATCGGGTCACCGGGGTCACTCAATATGTCATCATCACCAGACATACTCGAATTCGGGCTTCTGTGAAGATGCCTCAACAGCTGTGGAAATAAATACTGTGTGTGTTATTCAACCAGTTGAGATGATTATATAGAGGATCTTACATGAGTGATGATTTAATATATTTATTAAACAAGTTTAAAGATGTCATAAGAAACAAGGTTATGCCGAGTTTCTTATGACATATCATATTAAATCAATACAAATGTTAGATTTTATTTATTGCATAATACCATAACATTTATCATATGTTGAAGCTGTAATGACCACCTAACATGCTTTCTGTACCGGCCTCATTTGCATATTTATTACACTAGTGTATTATGATTTTTAGTACACTCTGGTATTACACTGTGAAAGTCGATTTTATGCAATAAAGTGAAGTAACGTGCGAGCGATTGGGTCCTTCTGCTAAAGAAAGGAGTGAGAGTAGCAAATCAAATTCACACAAGTGTATTATTTCACGATGATCAGCTCAACTGATTAAATAAACATTGTCTAAATATTTTCATATGCCGTACATTTAACACTGCACAGCACAAGGATGCTACACACTAGGTCCTCAAAACAAAATGCACATCCACAAATATGGACTTAAACTATATAGTTTGTAGCATCCAAACATCATTATATGTGGCTATGACTGGAGAAATGGGGCTTATGTGTGACCAGTGTAGCTCCAGATTAAATACCACACTCCCATAGCCTGATAACAATCCACATTTCTTGTTACTAGCATGACAGGTGTTTCATTGATGGAATGGCGAACAGTGCAGATCCTGATCAGACTGTGCGGCTGCACATGCTGATCTGGATCTACACTGGTCGCAAAACCCATCATAAGTCCCATTTATCCAGTCACAGCTACATATACAGTGCAACATCTGCAAACTATCACCTCTACAAGAACACCTCTGTAACAGCCACTATTTTATATCCCAAATGGATAATTGCCTGTTTATCAAAACAACCCACAACAGCCACCCCTCTACAACAACCACCTCTCTACAACAGCCACCTGTCTACAGCAGCCACCTGCCTACAGCAGCCACCTCTCTCTACAGCAGCCACCTGTCTACAGCAGCCACCTGTCTACAGGAGCCACCTCTCAGTACAGCAGCCACCACTCTACAGCAGCCACCTTTCTACAGCAGCTACCTCTCTACAACAGCCACCGCTCTGCAGCAGCTACCTCTCTCTATAGCAGCCACCTCTCTACAGCAGCCACCTCTCTACAGGAGCCACCTCTCTACAGCAGACACCTCTCTACAGCAGCTATCTCTACAATATCCACCTCTCTACAGCAGCCACCTCTCGACAGCAGCCACCTCTCCACCTCTCTACAGCAGCCACCGCACCGCTCTACAGCAGCCACCTCTCTACAGCAGCCAGCTGTGTGTCTTCCCACAGTAAGAAAACTGTTAAAAATAGAAGCAAGCACATGCAAAGTCACCTGAAGGTCATCAGGGAGTCCGGCAGCACCAAACACAAGGTCAACAGCATTGTCCTCAAAGTCGGGCTCAGCTGCCTCTGTGTGAAATCTGTCTGCCTTCAGGATCGCGCGGAGAAAACTTCCATCCGAACTCCTGGTAATACAAGTTCACTGACAGATTAACCCTTTCACCCTCAAGTAACTGGAATGGATTTTGATATGTTAGTTTTGCAACCAATCCAATTGTCACAAAATTATTTTCAGACTAGTCCATTTATGAAAAGGGGCTGATTTTGTTCTTAACAATATGAAAATTACAAAAAGTGCAGATCCTGACGAGACGGCTCGTTATGAGCCGGTTCACCTGGATCTACACTCAGAGGTCCAGATAAAGTCGCAAATGCGCAATTAAAAAATGCAAAAAGACAATTAAAATCAGAGACAATTTGTACCAAAAAGCAATTAAAATGTCCGGTACGCAATACATTTTTATCCTGTAGCGTACTCCTCAAATGTATTTTCAGTCTGTCGCGTACTGCTAGATTTGTTCATGTATACAATCCTACAAAATAATTGCCGATGATCTGTGCGGTCGGCCATTCAATGTTTACAAAGTCTGGTCCTGGCTCTAGCTACGGACAATGTCTCGCTGTATTTCACCGATAACGGCCGGAAACCAGTCTTCGGGTGTATTCGATTTGAACTCCAGGATTTAGCGGGAGCCATTCCGACTCTCAGCGGGGAAAAAATGGGTCCAACTCGATACAAAACTCTAGTAACCCACCACACGGCATTTGTTTCGAGTACCGTTCAAGTTACTGATCCCAAATCGGCCGTTTTTGCCCATATTGATTTTGAGAAAAAAAATCGGATAAGACATAGCCTATCAATTATGGCGAAAGTTAACACAAACTTCAGAGCTCACGTGAGCCGGAATTGAATTCCCCTTTACCTCTGAATTTGTTGTCACAATCCATAATTGTGGAAAAAAAACGGCGATGCGACACTATTGTGAACCTGAGATCCAGGCTCATTACTAGTATATTTTCTTAAATTCAAATCGATGTGAAACTGCTTGTTTCGACGACCCCGAGTCTACTCAAGAAGATGCAACGAAAACGTCCGTAGACATTCGTAAACGACTATCCGCATGGATAAAACAAATGGTACAGTTGAATTGGTCCAGGGGGAGGGCGGGGCACAGCAGACATTTTATTATTTTGAATGTGTCAGGTTTATATTTTACATGTGGGACAGTATCATAAGTAATAAATGAAAATATGGTAACATTATTACTATTTCGACCAACGCACACGTTGAATAAAATGGCGGTCAAATTAACTAAGTTAAAATAGGACGAGTTGAACGACGCCCGAATTCACCAATTAATATAATCGTAGTAGCGATAGACACTATAAATAACACAAACAGTTCATGTCAGATTTTTTCGTAGAAAATTGGTGACACATGGCGCAACAAAATGGCGGCCACAACAAATGTGGAAGAAAAAAATTGCAAAAGTCCACCACCAATGTTAACCTTATTTCGATTTATTTTACGACCGATGCAAAGGTGGAATCTCAATCCATTGCACAAGGCATCATACAGTCATTTTGTTGAGCTCGGTGTGTGGAGACCCCAAATTAATCGTGATTGACATTATTGATGAATTGCTGTCAAACGTGGTCAGCCAAAAAAAAATGGATCGTGTGTTACAAAGATCAATCTGCCAATCAAAGCATTCTTGATCAGCGTATGCACTGTTTGTCATTCAGATAATGAAACATCTTGCATGCTTTTTTGAATACATGATACTGCTTGTTACATAACTTATAACTATAAGTGTGCTAGCAGATATGGAACGACACTGGTCACAAATGCCATAAGCCCAATTACTCTAGTAACAGTTACTTATGTACTTGGAATCATTGAAAACTTGAACTAATAATTTTGGTGTTCTTATAAGTAAGTGAAGCAGTGTTACCATACACATGTAAGTATAACACTGCTTCAATTAATTATATGAACAACAAAACAGTACCATTAATACATAAATTAGTACGATTTGTTTCCGAATCGGTTTTTGTTTCAAAATATGGAAATACCCAATTGAAAGAAATTGATGGGGTAACGTTTTTAAAATACCCAATTGAAAATTGAGAATACCCAATTGATTTCAAAAGTATGGAGTAACAGTACCCAATGTCAATTCCTTATCTGGAGCCCTGTACACTGTTTGCCAATACCACTATACACCCATGTGGTTTTGAAAGGGTTAAATTGTGTCAAAATGCGAGTTATTACTGTATTTCCATCATATGTAGACAGGACTTGAAATAATTAAACCATGCGATGAGACTGAATGAACTGCTATTTACATCAGAAGGAAAATACTCAGCAAATTAACATGTTCGCGATCATTTAGAAGTACAGTTAACATGAAATAAAAATCAACCATTTGAATTAAAACAATGGCATTGTTATTATGAAGCTAATCCTCTCAATGCCAGCCTAACGCATTTGCGTTAAAAACAAGGTGAACATAAGTCCTCCGTGACCTTGGGTGATCGGACGTGGGTCGTATGCAAAAGAAAGCACCATACCATGACACACATTGCGGACAAATATTATAAAAATCGGTGAAGCGATGAAGTTTACGACAACCACTGTTCATGATCACACATGTATACATGGGAGTGCTCATGTGTCCAGTATAGATTCCACAGCACAAAATTTGAAATTACAGCGACATCTCTCTCAGCGTATCTGATATGTGGCTGTGACTGGATAAATGGAGCTTATGGGATTTCTGTAGCAGATTTCATCAAAATTGCAAAGTATACTTATCTAGCAAAGTATACTTTGAGGGAGTAATCATTTATTTTTCACGAAATGCATTATTTCATAAAGAACTAACGACGTCATATATTTGAGGATTAAAAATATCCAGAATTATTATACAGAATTTATTACATTTTATCACAGCCAAATTGGCTGTGATAATGTAATAAATTCATTATAATAAAAATTAACTAGAAATGTGGCCTGTCGGCACACGAATACCCCCACTGGCAGCCAAAGAAAACGAGGCATTTTTGATTTATAAGCCATTTAGCCGAGTGTTAAGGTTTCAAACGCATCAAGTCTGTGACCTTGACCCTGGGCATAGTGTGATAATCCATGCATCGGTGTAGAAGATATAGAGCGGAAGGGAATTTCAATAGGTTTGACCTTTGACCTTCAACTGTGACCTTGACCTTGGACGTAGGTGCGTGGTTATTGATCGCGACACACCTTCTCATCCTGAGAAACATTTGTGCCAAGGCATTTGATAATCCATGCATCGGTGTAGAAGATATAGAGCGGAAGGGAATTTCAATAGATTTGACCTTGACCTCAACTGTGACCTTGACCTTGGACGTAGGTGCGTGGTTATTGATCGCGACACACCTTCTCATCATGAGAAACATTTGTGCCAAGCCATTTGATAATCCATGCATCGGTGTAGAAGATATAGAGCGGAAGGGAATTTCAATAGTTTCACCTTTGACCTTCAACTGTGACCTTGACCTTGGACGTAGGTGCGTGGTTATTGATCGCGACACACCTTCTCATCATGAGAAACTTTGTGCCACGCCATTTGATAATCCATGCATCGGTGTAGAAGATATAGAGCAGAAGGGAATTTCAATAGGTTTGACCTTTGACCTTCAACTGTGACCTTGACCTTGGACGTAGGTGCGTGGTTATTGATCGCGACACACCTTCTCATCATGAGAAACATTTGTGCCAAGCCATTTGATAATCCATGCATCGGTGTAGAAGATATAGAGCGGAAGGGAATTTCGATAGGTTTGACCTTTGAACTTCCAACTGTGACCTTGGACGTAGGTGCGTGGTTATTGATCGCGACATACCTTCTCATCATGAGAAACATTTGTGCCAAGCCATTTGATAATCCATGCATCGGTGTAGAAGATATAGAGCGGAAAGGAATTTCCAACAGACTGACCGACCGACCGACAGACAAGCTGACTCCTATATACCCCCAACAAACTTTGTTTGTGGGGGTATAATAAATTTATCCTTAAATTGAAAATTTCTCCCTCAAAGTATACTTTTTTTTTTACTAGATAAGTATACTTTGCAATGTTGGTGAAATAGGCTACTGACCAGCGCAGCTCCTGATCAAACAGCACACACCTGTAGCCTGATAACAATCTATATTGCGTGTTAGCAGCATGACGGGTGTTTCACTGAAGGAATGGCGAACAGTGCAGATCCTGATCAGACTGCGGATGCACAGGCTGATCTGGGTCTACACTGGTCGTAAAACCCATAAGCCCCATTTCTCCAGTTACAGCCACATATATGTTATCATATCACCAGGCTGACCACCTGTGACCCTGGGTATTCCCAATGTATCAATTTAGAGAAGTCCCATTATACCTGACAGAGATATTGGGTCCAATCAGATCGTTGACAGCCGGTAGCCCTTCTTGCCCTTCGACATCCATTCCAGCTGCATCTGTTCCCGGCTTGGCCTTACCATCGAGACCAGAGATAATCATCTGCTCTCGCAGTTTATTGCCGCGGTCCAGTAACACGGAAAGTAGGTCGCTGTCATCCGAATTGCGCAATGTCGGAGGTTTCATCTTTGGTGCATAGTTTTCTGGAAGGAAATATTTATAAGTTTAGTTGACATGAATGCTTTCAGTGGTGTGTAAGCTCTTGTTCTTTTAGATGATGTTTGGTTCATAGGGGTGAATTATTCATATGACCTATAACCTTTGTACATGGTACCAGGCAGACATGTGGATGAGTGATAACAGTTAAATATTAAATTTCATAAAAATTTAAGAATGAGCCTTCTTTGCATTTCGTGAAATTTGGTCCAATATTAATTTTATGACAAAAAAAAAAAGATTTGTCTATGGGAATATAACATGGGGGAAAGGTATTTCTGAAATTATAAAAATGTCCCCAGGTTAAATCCCCATAGACATCACTTTAAATAGGGAAATTGTTTTGTGTTTTTTTTCGTAATAAAATAACTATTGGACCAAAATTCCCGAAATAAAAAGAAGGCTCATTCTTAAATTGTTGCTAAAATTTAATATTATCGAAAAAAAATATTGTTTTTCCATTGTTTAGGCGTAAAAAAAAAGAAGGTTTGTTTCCTGTTACCCGACCGACCGTCTAGTTTTACCCCCGACTGTAATTTTTTTATTGTCAATTTTACATCGGTCCCGGAAAATGTTGTCGTCGTGACCGCGTTTTTTACCGGTCCCGTATCCAACATGGCCGGCGAGAGCAACAGTTTGATTGCTCTGCGATGTTTTTGGTGCAAGGTCAACGAGATTCGGGTGGTAGACCATGGCTCGTCGATAAATGGCATTTACAACATGGTCCATACCAAATCTACCCATTTAAGGTCACTTGCTCTGTAAGTATTGGCGATTTACAGCGTTAGAATTTTGTGTCATGTGTTTTCGCGGCATGAAATTTTTGAAGGGAAAATAAGTTATTTCCTAATATGACATGAAATTAAAAAAAAATAGCTGTTACAGTTGTGTACCGTAATTGTTTACTTTAGTGTGTCTAACAATTGATTCTAGATACACTATGACTTTTGACTATTTTTCCTGTCAAATATTAATGCTTCAATATTGGACTATTCCAGTAAACATACATACTCCCCTGTGGAAGAGGTATTCATGTGACACAGTCCATCCCCTACATTTCTTTTGTTCGTCACCCTCCCTACAGTTTGTGGTGATCACGCCCCCACCCACCCCCCTACATTTTTTTCTCTTCCACAGGGCAGTAGGTATATTAACAGCGGTGTCAAAAATTGATTCACCCGACCCGGTCTGACTAAATTACAATGATACATACAGTAAAAAGTAAAAAAAAAAAATCCCTACATACCGACCCTATCTTTTTCGGGCCCGCAACAGGAAACAAACCTTTTTTTTGTTTAGGCCTTATACATGAATAACCATAACATTTGGGTAGGTTTCGTGAAACAGACAGTAAGGTTATACAGAAGAGGTTTTAATTCAAATCTGGAAGGACCCATGGAATCATTTGACATACAAAAAGTGGGCGCTCCATGGGTGGGCTATAGAATGAAAATATGGCTGATGATAAACAAGCATATGAAGCTTAAAGTCATTCAACATACTATTATGTGTGAGGTATTAAATAATGACGAACTGAAGGACGATTGGACAAAGTTTTCAAGCTATTCACAGACTCCAGTTAAGGTGCGTAATTTGGAGGTAAATTTCTTATTTCTCCATCAAAAATGGCAAGTTGGGAGTGCTTTAGAATCGTCTCAATGAGATGATTCTAAAGGACTCCCAACTTGTCATTTTTTATGAAGAAATAACAAAATTTCACCCCAAGTTGGTCAAATTACGCACCTTAACTGGAGCTCTGTATTCACCCTTTGACACAAAGGTATAATTTTGTCCTCCGCTGAGAAAATGAAGTGTGCAACCAGTATAGCCTATAAAGATCAGCAGTCAGATTAGGGCCTACACTGTTCGCCATTCATTCTGCCGTCGACAAATGGATTTGACGTTGGTTCATTTTCTCTGCCGGTGGCTCAAATAACTTTCGGACAGTAAAATACAAGTGAGTAATATACCTTTGTTTGCCTGCCCATTTTCCGCATTAATGTTTGTCCGTATAACATTGCCACTGGTTGTTATGGCAACCGTGCTGCCGGATTCTATTGGCTGGTATCGCTCCATCTGGTCGGGATGGTAGTGCAAATGCTGGCGAATATCTTCCGAATAACCATTGGTTATCTTCGTTTCCACATTCTGTTAACACACAAGATTGCACATGTTAACAAATGTGGAATATTCCAGAGCAACAAGTTGGCTACAAGTCAGTGGTTACCCATTTCACCCCTAATTAACTGGAATGGATTGTTAATTTTGCAATCAATCCAACCATCACATTGAGACGATTATAAATCACTCCCAACATGCCATTTTTGATAGAGAAATAAGAAATTTGTCCCCAAATTACTCACCTTAACTGGAGTGAGTGAGTGAGTGAATAGGGTTTAACGTCTGCTTTTCTGACATAGAGGTACAAGCCTCAGGGAGTCTACACGCAGACGGGTCAACGGGGTCGTGTCCCGTATCCACCTGTCCGAGGGGGGTAAATCCCAACTTCAGAACTCAATATTTACAATCAAAATATATATTCAGTCCTGAAATTAGAACAACCTGATCTGGTGCCAGGCCCTCGCCACACCAGCATCATTTATCCCATCCCTTAAAAGTAATAGGATTAGCGCTAATCTTACTTTTATATATGGGGCATAGCCTGACTCAACTCTCACATACAAGAAAGTCAAAAATGTACATGAGGGCCAAATCCGGTATAGTGGGTTCCGGAAAGTATGAACACAATCGTGAAGCCAGTTTAGTCGCCTTTTACGACAAGCAATGGCTACTGCAGCACTATTCTCAGGATCAGTTGATCCCGCCCCGGTGCCTGCACGGGGCCACCTTAACTGGAGCTCTGATAACACATTACAGAAAGCTTTGATTTGAATATTGGAGATTGCCATCATATCGCAACATTTTCCCGCCTACTACCTGGTGAGATGCGGGAGAGATGAATGGGTCCTCCACAGGTTTTCTGGGCTGCTCTGCATGGGGCACCGGGTGTGACTGTTTGGGGTAGGTGGATTCCTGAGTGGCGTGGGAGGTATACGTCTCCATACTTAAGTCTGTTGTGGGAATGGAGCCCGTACTATCGTAGGAAGCTGGAAGAAATTGCAGGAATTGTGATTTTTGAGCATGATGCACTTGGTTTTCATACCCGAAATCAGGAAGTTTTATTGGTCGAGGCCTCGGCCAATGCAACTACCTGATTCAGAGTACAAATTTCTAGGCATGTACATGGTAATCATGTTGAAAATCAGAAAATTTGATTGTTCGAGCCTGAGCTGTTCAGCACAGCTCAGCCTCACCCAATGCAAATGCCTGATTACTATTCAAAATTTCTGAGCATGTACTCGGTAATCATAATCAAAATCAGGAAGTTTGATTGGCGGAGGATGACCTGTGCTCGGCCAACACAATCATCTGCTTTCGAGTACAAATTTGTAAGCATGTACTTGGTAATCATGTTCAAAACCAGCAAGTTTTATTAACCAAAGCTGAGCAACCCAACTGCCTGAATAGAGCAATAAATAGAAGGTTAAAAGGAGGCAGATCAGTAATTTTTCTCCGCTATAAATCGAGGTCTGTAAAAGGTATTAGGCAACATTTTTTTCCACATACCGTATTCTTGCGATTATAAGACGCATTTTTTGTACTCAGATTTGTATCCCAGAAAGCCCCTGCGTCTTATAAATACATGTAGATACATGAGCATTTTTTTCCACCCGAAATATTGACATAAACGACCAAAAATAAAATGCGTTCCTATATTTGTTGTTGTTGTTAGTCTTTGGGTTAAAATCCGGTATTGGAATATTGGTTTCGTATTCTAAACAGTTCGCGCCTTTACTCGCGCCTTACTCGTTCCGGCCATGTGTCACATTCGGTACATATTTTCTATACCGAATGCGAACAGTGTATACCAAGATCAGATCCGGTCGACATTTTCTCTGCCGAATCACAATCTTGCCTCTATCATTTTAATTATCTTTTGAAAACATTTACCGGTCCCATATCGGTCGGTGTCATTTTGACGTGAAAAATATTGCATGACGCCATTAACGGTAAATCCCAATATGCATAATGCAATTCCACGAAAGTTATAAAACTCCATCATTAGTTTCGAAACTGTGTGTTTACAAGATGCTGATGAAAGTGGCAAGCCTAAGTCAGCTGGCCGACATCAAACACACCGCGTGTCAAGATTTACAACACAAAGCCATATCAAATATCAACACACGCGGTTGCTGACGTCCGTTTCGTATTCGTCACTAAACTGGTACCCTGTCTAATGCGTTCCAGTGAAACAATACTACCGAGAACCAGACTCTATTTATGACACGGCAAACGTGTTTATGTGAATTGGGTCTTTATCTCTGACAAATCCCGGCTTATTGCATTAGCGGCCAGACCAGGCGGTGGATTCGCGTAGTCTGCACATGGTTTACAATGTTCGCCAATCTCTATTTAAAAAATTATAATTACGTCAGCGGACAATGCAAATTCGTCATAGCTATAGGCTGCTTTCAGCGTCATTTACGGAAGATACAACTGATTTTGAAATATTACATACTGTAGGCGAAAGTTGTGTGTTGCTTTGTGGAAAAAAATCGATAACACCCAACCGTGTCAACAGGTGCTATTATCTTATGTCATCATTCAGCACGAGCTGTAAACTGTGTGACCTTTAGGCTATGTTTTGAAATTGCACTGATTGGTCAACACGCTTTTTGATGTGTGCCGCAGATGTGGCGAACGTGTGGCTTTCATCCTTGCATCATGGGGGCAATCAGTAACCCATTTCATGCTGAGGATACGCTTATGTTTGCGGAAAATCCTAAATATTTTCCTTCTATGCAATCAGAAGTATATGCCGCGATCACAATTTAAACCGTTTCGTCGAGACGGTTCAAATGAGTGGTGACAACATATACTTTCAGTGAGAAATAACAAAAATAAAAATAAAATATTTAATAAATTTCATATCCGTGAATGTGTATTCAGAAAGGAACGGGTTAAAAAAAACACTGGATTATACGCACGCAGATCGTCGCCATATTTCGCCGATATTGATTTCGAAAATAGTTTCCGTAAATGGTGTTGAAAAGGTAATAATTAACAATATAATACCACTTTCGGCAGCAATATGATCGCCAATATAACACGATTTATGACAATAGTCTGTTACACATTTAACACGATTTTGATATACAAATAGGCAAACAAATCTGGAGCCAATGCACAAACGTGTACTAACCGAGCACGTGTTATAGTGAAGCGTGTACTACCGAGTTCACGGTGTAATTGAAGATACTAGAAAACGGTTAAATACGGACCGGGTAATCACGGACATAGAGTCGGCAAATTACGGACATAGCAAACTATGATGGGAATAAATAACAACAACAACTTGGCGACTTTTTTTCATTTTTTTGTTTCATTTTGTTAGGAAAATTGGGTGCGTCTTATAATCTCATGTAGACATTTTCCCCCAGATTTTGGACTGAAAATAGGGGTGCGTCTTATGCACTCTTGCGACCTATAATCGCAAGAATACGGTACAATCAATTATGCAAATGTATTTGTCACAATATTTGTGAAAATCAGTGTTCTCTTTCACATTGGATGGCAGCGGCCCGCATGTCGAGCCCACCGAGGGATTTGATGGTCTCATTATAGGAATGAATGGCCTTTTTGTGGAATTTATCGGGGTATAAACTTGGAAAAGTCGCGGGAATACTGGACGAGGCCTTCGTCCAGTATTCCCGTGACTTTTCCAAGTTTATATCCCCGATAAAGTCCACAAAAAGGTCATTTATTCCTTATAATTCCAGCATTTGAAATAAATTCATCAAGAAAATGTGTTTATTTTCCGTTTTCATAAGAATTATTTTAACAGCGCCTGACGGTTACGGAAAGTAGTTCGGCATGGGAGTTTACTGGGATATAAATTTTGGACAGAGACTTGCTACGGACCAATCAAATGTTAGGGAATTGTGTAAATATTTTTGTGCTGGAATTATAGTATATTATTTGAAGCTTAAAATAAATAAGTCTTTGAAGTTTGAAGTAAATCGAAGTAAGGGTCGTGGAGATATAAGATATGTAAAAGCTTTAATGCAGAATCCGGAAGGACACGCACACGAGCAACCGGACGTCATTGTGATAACTGTCTCGCTTTCTGCGGGCTCGACAAAAACCAAGGGTCTAGGACCGTTCAAAATTTCTTCTGAAAACGCCTTGTGACCTAGGAAAGAATATCCTACCTACCATCAGCCCTATACAGCAGGGATCAATCTAGGCCTTCAAAACAGGGAGAAGTTTTCACCATAAATTGGTGAAATGTGGCTGTTTGACTGGAATGTTCCCATTTTATATATGAAAAACTTCTCCCTCAGCCCAAAATAGGGAGAAGTGGTACCATTTAGGGAGACAAAATCGCCCATTTCGCCCTGTAAATTGATCCCTGCTATACAGTAAACATACCCATGAGCGACTCAATGACGGCAGACACGTGAAGATCTCCAATCTTCTCCTCTGTTGGGGAAATCACCGGGAAATATCCGTTGATTGGTCGGTTTGGGACCAGCTGACCCAGGTTTGGTACCTCTGCAGCCCCTATTGGTACCAGCATGGTCCCACTCAATACTTCAAGCACTAGGCTTCCCATGTCCCCGAGATATGAGGCGAACTGCTTCGGACCTGACCTGACTGGGTACCTTGCGACAGTTCTGGCCGGAGTGAAATTGCCTCGGGTAATGTCCACTGGCCTGTAACAAAGAAAACCATATTCAGGGCTCCAGATAAGGAAATAGTAATTGAGTATTTTCACTCCATCATTTCTGAAGCAATTGGGTAATTCAAAATTTTAATTGGGTAAAATAAAATCACACTAATGTTTACACATCAACAGACAGCAATTATTGAATAATTTGCTTCGAAATGAAAACATGTCTTGGCATTTCATTAGAATTGTCTCCTTGGAGACAATTCTAATGAAATGCCAAGATGTGTTTTCATGGAAAATAAGAAAAATATGCTGTATTTGTGGTCGGTTTATTGTTTTCTGTAGCATGATAAAGATACCAAAATTTATCATTGCTTTTTGATACTCACTGCTTCTGATTTCAATTGGGTTTTTGGCAATTTTAATTGGGTATTTACGCAAATACGCACCTTATCGGGAGCACTGCATATTAACTCAAAATATTTGGACACAACTTATTCTGGGGAAAACACATACATGTACAAAGAATGTCCCAATATTTAGTATCATTGTCGCGCCCGCTTGCGGAAAGCACGATATAGTCGGCACTTTGGCGTACGTACGTACGTAGTACGGTTAAGTTTTTTGGTTAAAGTTTTTTGTTATACTATATCTCTGCAACTGCTTTGCCCATTACCTTGAAACTTCACATGGGTGTTTATCATCATCTATATTTTCATTCTACCCCCCTCCCGTGCGGCCCCTGTGCCCAATGTCAAGGTCAAATTACTTTGAAGTTTTTGGTTAAAGTTTTTCATTATACTATATCTCTGCAACTGCTTTGCCCATTACCTTGAAACTTCACATGGGTGTTTATCATCATCCATATAAACATTCTACCCCCCACCCGTGCGGCCCCTGTGCCCAATGTCAAATTACTTAGAAGTTTTTGGTTAAAGTTTTTGGTTAAAGTTTTTTCATATACTATATCTATGCACCTACTTTGCCCATTACCTTGAACCTTCACATGCCTGTTTATCATCATCCATATTTTCATTCTACCCCCACCCGTGCGGCCCCTGTGCCCAATGTCAAGGTCAAATTACTTTGAAGTTTTTTGTTAAAGTTTTTTCATGTACTATATCTCTGCACCTGCTTAGTACTATATCTCTGCACCTACTATATCTCTGCACCTGCTTAGCCCATTACCTTGAAACTTCACATGGGTGTTTATCATTATCTATATTTTCATTCTACTCCCCTCCCGTGCGGCCCCTGTGCCCAATGTCAAGGTCTAATTACTTTGAATTTTTTTGTTAAAGTTTTTTCGTATACTATATCTCTGCAACTGCTTCACCCATTACCTTGATACTTCACATGGGTGTTTATCATCATTGTCGCACCCGCTTGCGGAAGCGCGATATAGTCGGCACTTTGGCGTCCATCCGTACGTTAAAGTTTTTCCGTCTACTATATCTCTTTTTTTACTGTCCATGCCTCGCCCCAAGGCGCGACATGCAGGCCGCGGCCATCTAGTTTTTAGAGTTAGTATGGATGTACTGGTGTATCACAATAAGAATGCATTGGGATACAATTTGTTTTTGGGGTAATCCCTATGTTATAGGTGTTTCCCCAAGATAAATGGTGTCCAAATACTAAAGGCTATAAAGTGAAAGGTAACCTAATGTGACCGAGTCAGAGCTCCAGTTAAGGTGTGTAATTTGACCAACTTGGGGTGAATTCTTTTTATTTCTTCATCAAAAATGGCAAGTTGGGAGTCCTTTAGAATCGTCTCATCGAGACGATTCTAAAGCACTCCCAACTTGCCATTTTTCATGGAGAAATAAGAAATTTACCTCCAAATTACGCACCTTAGCTGGAGCTCTGTGAGTAATGGTTTTTATGGTTGGTGTAGACCAAAAGAGTTTGCACATCCATGCATGATATCACCTGCATGAACAATCTATGATTGTAGAACAACACTTCATTGCACCCTGATTAGACTGTGTAAATGTCAAGATTAAGCTATGTTACACTAGTTGCAGACATCCTATATGGCTGTGACTGGAGAAATGGGGCCATTGCATCTGCGCAGTCTGATCAGGATCTGCACTGTTCACCATTCCACCAATGAAACACCCATTATGATTCTAATAAGCGATATAGATAGTTATTGGATCAGGGACTACACTGGTCACAAAACCTGTAAGCCCCACTTCTCCAGTCACTGCCACATAGTTATAAAGTGGCTTATATCACTCATCGACTGAAATACGAAAGTAGATAATCTTGTCAAAGGCTTTTTTCCCGCTTGTATTACTTAAATATTGGTTAACCTTTACATTCAAGTCATTTTATCAACAACACCTTGGCATATGTTCATGAAACTTGGACAAGTTTTACTACTAACCTGAACAGAGTACCATCTCCCGGTTCCCCCCACCATTTGAGGCGGACTTGAGTGATGTCCGGTGTGTTGGGAACCATCCATGTGACCTGGTTCACGGAAATGCAGCAGAAGCACCTCAGCTGACCTTCAACCTGCGGCGGCAGTCCTGTGTTTACCTGCACTTCCTCCACCTGCCAGGGTCCCCCTGAAATATTGAATACGGTTTTACAGCCACTGATTCTGTTGCTACATGGGAGAAATGTGACTTATGGGATTTGTGACCAGTGTAGCTCACTCCTGTTACCTGATAACGATCTATATTGCTTGTTAAAAACATGACCTATGCTTTATTGATGGAATAGTGACCAGTGAAGATCCTGATTAAACTGTGCAGATGCACAGGATGATCTGGATCTAAACTGGTAAAAAAACCCATAAGCGCTATTTCTCCTGTCACACCTACATTTACGTCCCATAATTAGAAAATACGTTGTTGAGTTTAATAGAAATGTTGTCAAATCTTAGCTTTCATGGCTATACAACGTACATGTATCATGAAATGTAAACTAATACTCTTTTGATGCACGAGTAGCCGCAGGCGACATGATTACAAACATGCTGGCATGAAGACAGCAGGCAGCCTGCTACACTGAGCAAACATGAACAAGAGCCGTGTCTAACACATGCGTCCCAGAACTTGGTCCATGCCTTGTCACTGAAAGTTTGCAAAACTGAACACAAAGCTAACACTCTCAAACGGGCTTACAATAATGCAAGAAAGGCATTAACCGATAAGTTCAATTAAGACAATATACACCGATTGCCAAATTGAACGAAGCTCTGCATGTAGGACACAACTTTTTAGCTACCGTCAACTTGTCCCAAGTCAAGATTGACAAGGATTCCAGGGATTGACATTCACTTTCGGGTGAGGGATTCCGCAGCATAGACATCACGATTGTTACATTATATTGAATGGGATTTTCTTGAATGTTCAGGGATTCATACTACAAAACAGGGATCCTCTTCAATCTTCAAAGCCTTCAGGCTGTAGTTGACACACATGTAGTATTGGTCGTTTACTCTTCTTGTATATTTGTCACTAATGACATCACTCATTTGTAGGTTTATGAGGGTGCGCATATACATGTAAATACATTAATATCCTTAATTACTTCATTAAAATGTCTTGTTTTCTTACTTCTGAACCAAACATAATCATATACTCCATCTTCAGTAACAGTTTATTCAATACAGATATATATGTAGCATTTCGTAATAATCAATATTGCTGTTCATAGACAGTTCATCGTTTGTCAATGCATAGACACATATAATGTTTTTTATTCACTTGTGTTAATTTAAAATCTGAGATGCTCTGGATCCCGCGACACAGCCAGTGTCGACCCCTACAATCTGAAGAAAATAAAGTCAAATGACAAGGTGCATGAAGAGTAAACTATTTGGAATCGATAAACAACATGAAGACCAAAGCAAACCACTAAATATTACGGGCGACTCTTTGTCGCCCGCTTTATGTTACGCGTATATGAAAACTTACCATTCAGTGAAACTAGGTTGAACATATGATTGAAAGTGTAAAATTTGTTTTACCGTAAACCGATAAACCAAGCAGACGGTGTTTTTACGACACGTGGTATTACTAATACGGGCGACGAATAATTGGCCCAAAGGGCCAACTGCTTCTAAAACAAAATGTAGATAACATCGGAAAGTATACATAATATAGCTTACGAAGTTACTGCATTTCAAAATTGTGTTGTCGTTAGGAAGACTAAAGTTGCTTTTATCACAACGCTGAAGAGTCCCCCGAGAGAGTAGAAATGCCTTAAGTGCGCATTGGAATATTTTATGGGAAAAAAAAGAAAAATAATTTGCAATGAAATGAGTTTCATTATTCCGTATTTATTTTAACACCTTTCTCTCTCTCACACCCATGTCTCTGTCTGTCTGTCTGTCTCTCTATCTCTCTATCTCTTTCACTCTCTCCCACATTCATTCATCTCTCTCTCTCTTCTCTCTCTCTCTGTGTGACCTCTCTCTCTCTCTCTCTCTCTCTCTCTAGTCTGTGTGACTCTCTCTGTCTGTCTCTCTCCCTATATGTCACTCTCTCTATCTTTCTGTCATTCTCTCTCTCTATCATTATGTCTGTATGTCTGTCTCTCTCTATCTCGCTCTCTGTCTGTCTGTGTCTCTCTGAGTGTCTCTTTCTCTATCATTACCTAGAAACCACAATATATCTCTCCCCCGCACCCCCACCCACGTTCAACATCATTAGATAGAAACCATAATATTTCTCTCTCTATCTTTCAACATCGTTAGATAGAAGCACACTATATCTCTCTCAATAGCATTGGATAGAAAGTGCACATGTTGTGATTTTGTTTACAAGACAAAGTCAAGCGATCCATGCTACTCTGTGGACATGACTAACAGAAACAAGTATGCATTGTAACTGCTGTTTTATTGCGCCTGCTCGGTTGTGTCACGGCCTGTGCTGTATTCACAGTTCATGACACAAGTACTTCTTACCAACAGCTTAAGTGAAGCTGTATGTAAAAAGGACAAAACTAATACGAAAAATAGTCAAAATGTGCTCAAAGACCACCAGGGATCGAGAAAATAATAGCATCACTGGAAGGACACACCTGGAGAATTTCTATAGCTGCCACGCTGCACTTAAATTCGCTGATGTGAGTTTAAAAATACAAGACATAGTCAAGCGATCCGGGATAATTGGGGAACACGACTACCAGAACAAAGTATACATTGCAAGTGTGCGTCTAGTGCACCTGTTGCTGTAGTCCAGGATACAAACACATCTGACACAGCATTGGGTTAATCAAAGAAAGTAAATGTAAAACTTAACACAATTCATACCAAAAAGGGGCAAAATGTGTATAACTCTCAAAGTGACAGTCGTGCTCAATGACGACTGAGATTGAGAAAATTGGGAATAATATCACTGAAGATTCTTAGCCTTGTTATTTTTTCTTAAAATGATCGTAAATGTACTAATACAGTTTATATTATGCTTTGCTTTTGCCAGTATACTGAGGCTTAGCACTAGTGGATCATATTTGTATTCATAAGTACATGTACATACAATCAAATACAATCGATGTTCCCGGTATTTAGCCGGTACCCATTTACATCTGGGTGGGCTGAAGCAGTGTGGATAAAGTTTCTTGCTCAAGGACACAACGCACGCGAGGCTCGAACCCACGATCGTAAGATCAGCAGACCGATGCCTCAGACCGCTCGACCACGCGCTCCACTATGCCTAGGCTATTAATGTACTATATATGAAACGGAAATATCTAAATTGTATCACTGGTTCAAATGAGAGAAGTGCGACAATGACACCATTTAATTATAATAGACAAGTTGTAACACCGTGGTAGTTGCGGGAAGTAGTTCTGCAATACTACAATATATGGCCGTGACGCCAGTTTTCGGGGTAGTCAGAGTTTTCGGGGTATTCACATATTGTTTAATTTATAGACATGTGTGCAGCCGCGATGTGCTTTACGTCAGGTGATTAAAATAAGCATGACATTACCTATATTAAGTTCTTAAAAATGCCACCAAAGACAGTGTTTAGACTAAATACTGGTAATTTTTGCCATTTATGTCATTTTGTTCACGAATCTACCATGATGTTCGTGATTTTCTGCGTCCGCCATTAATCTGCTCTTTAATATTGTTAAAATCATAATCAATAGAAAAGTTTCAAGTTTTCCTTCACTGTGCCTCATTCATCTGCGAGATGATATAATATCAAACAAAAACTCGGGACGAATTAGCAAATGTATTGACACTTTCAGAACATACCCCGAAAACTCCAACCATAAGTCAATATTCAAGATGACTGACTCGTGTGTTGCTAAACGCGCTAACGCGAATTTTAATCAAACAACAATCTTATTTTGAAGGCAAGAAACATTGAAAGAAATGTTTATCATTCTATTGAACTGACAATTTAGCTCATATGTTATGTTTTATAAAAATCGCTAGTTGATGAACTTGTTAATACCCCGAAAACTAGACCAACCATCATACTACGGTACCGTTTATCATGCTTAGGTACCAGTCCACCTGAAAAAGGCTTAGTTTCGTAGTTTGCCTATGGGCTTTTTACTGAATATTCCAAAACTGCCTGTCTGTGGCGATTGAATGTTACTTACAATTAAATACTCCCCATCCTATGCTATTTTCAGCTGACAAAAGCAAGTATTTGTAAAATTATGTGCCAAACTGTGATTTGGGCCATTTAGTGAGCATATTCAAATTAAAATTGTACGCATCTTCCGCTCGAAATGTGTGTTTGTTGTTTGGGGCGCCATTTTAACAGTCTGAAACAGAGGTTTGTGGCTCGAAAACAAAACACTCAGTACCAGTACAGACTATGATCAGTGTGGGCAGGTATACATGTAGACTTGATTCACACATTATTTGTTGGTGCAAACTCCGCATGTCACATAGCTTTCTGGCGCCTTTAGTCCAGCGGCCATGACGGAATAAGTGCAGAAATTGACCACCACATGCTAACTTTCACACATTATAAATGCTCTTAGCTGTATGCCAATTTGATTTGTGTAGCTACTAAAGTTTATTGACATATAATGTAACAGGTGTATACAGCAAACAGCCTCTGTGAATATATGAAGAGGATATCTGAGAAAAAAACTTGCGGAAGTGCTCACTCGGCCAAGAATTGCTAAAAAATTCTAAAATCTTGGTGGACTGGTACCTTATAGCATACTAACATCATGGTAAAGCTATCAATTGGTAAATTTAGTTTCATATACTAACGTCGCCCGTCATAGGTAGTGCCTATTTCATATTAGCTAAAATGGCTCTGTTGTTAGTGTTGTGGGAACAATTTGTAAACGACTTGCTCTGTGCCATTCAATTTCTATGGGAAAACATGTACAAACTTGGCAGTCAAAGTGTCAACAAACTTTGAACACACATTACCTCGTTTTTTAGAGGAACGAGTGGGTTTAGTTTTCTTTTTCACCATGTCTATGAATGTTTGAGCCTAGCCCATTTCACAAATTGAATGTGTAAGCACGCAGTTGTTCAATAACCGCCTTTTTTCGTGGTTACTACACAAACATTTCTAGCCAACTTGTCCGCCATTTAAACTCTCGCGAGAATGAGCAATGCCCGAGAAACAGCTCAGATTTTTTAATCTAAAGCATTTTTTATAGACATAAATGTAACGATATTTATTTTTTAGCTAAATAATACAGTAGAAACAGTTAATTTACCAAATACAAATTTTAAATAAATAAAAAGGTGTGTGTTATTAAAGAAGGGTCCCGGGTCGTTTCGCCCATAATCCCGTTCGCACCCCGGGTCGTTTCGCCCTTATTCCCGTTCGCCCCGGGTCGTTTCGCCCCTATATATAATGTATAGAAATATTGTAATACATTAACAAATATCATTCAGTGACAAAGAAATATGTAGGTAACACATTAGTATTACTCAGATACAGTATATCATGTCACGTTAGCAACGATTTCATATAAGTAGAAATTATTATATGAAATCGTGTTACCAGCTGGCACGACGTGGAGGTGTGACAGGTATGATGCACACAAAATAAGCATAAGTTCATCATACATATTGTATTATATAATATTGTATGAGCATCATATAAGCCAGCCAAAAAGCATTGGCCCTGAAAAGGGCCGTTAAAGATCAGATTGGACAAATAAGACCATTAGATATGTCATTAAAGGTACATGCCCACTCAGCAGGCACAAAATGCTGTTTATATGAATAAAATAAGTTTATAATAAGTATATTCCTCCAGTTCTAACTATTACGCGTGCCCACTATACAAATATAATCATTTAGTAATATTTATTTTACTGATAGTGACGCGCGGTGGCATCAGGTTATTTTCATATGCAAATGAGACATGATATTTTTAAATTATTTATACTAATTAAATGCGTCAACTGAAAAAAATATATTTTCCACATATTATAACGTATGCTCATTGCATATAAAAAATAAATACAGAGAATAAATAGTAATGTCAATTAACATTCTAACGAAACACGTACGGTTTACCTCTGATATAAAATGTATAATAATGTTTATTTTGCCAGACAATGTCTCAGATGATGTCTCTGATATAAATAATAATTTGAGCCTACTGAGTGGGAATGTACCTTTAATGTCCCATTCACATTCACTCCTGCCACATAAAATCACTGCCCTGTTCGACCCTGGCCAGCCTTTGGCATCACGGGACGGTTGAAAATAGCCAAACATTGACTACTTTACTGAGGGCCGCAGGTGACTTATAAAAATCACCGCCTCTCACAATCAGTTAAGGAGGCTCTTGCGACAAGTACAAGTATTGAAAAATACTCACAAATGAAGTACAAATCGCGCGCCACAATACACCAAGTTACAGTTCCGCTGCCATTTTTCATCCGGCCGGGTTACGCACCACAGGTAAACAAACCGTAATTTCCGATATTTCCATGCTCTCACAGCTGTCAGACGGAGATAGTTTTTACCTCGGTTCTCCACACACAACGTACAATCTTGTGTGTTTTGATGACATTTACTTTTTTAAATGACTATGTTACATTATCTAAATGGAAATACTTGTCACAGATACGTTAAACTGGTTCACGAGATGTTTGAAGTAAACACACTATTCACCGTTTCACGTTTAGTACCAGTGGCCGACACCCACATATTCTGCTTATCCTATTGAATATGTAAAATATGACGGTATATAATTGATTGCTGAATGTAATATTTCGTTCAGCAAACAATTATTTCCATTGAGTTATTCCGTTGTTATGTTCAATTATAGCTACCAAAAACCATTGGTAAACACTAGGCTTAATTAGTCCTAAGACAGCATTTGACGTACAATGGAATTAAATTCCTCAGGTTGGGATTTCACATGTACCAATGTGTACTGTAGAATAGCGAATCAGATCTTATTCACACTTTATCTGTTGATTATGCTACATTTTCTATACGTATTTCACATAAACGAATGTCAGTATTATGAAATTAACATATTTCAATACCTCTGAACTCTGTTATATATGTACAGATATAGATTGCATTGGAAAGGCAATATTTATTTTTCTAGTCGTACTAAAATGACAAAATGTATTTCAGAACTACAAGTTTTTTCTTTACAATACTGACATTTCTTTCAATTTAAAAATACCGAAAACATGTCACAATTAACAGCTAAATTATGAATGAGATGTGATTCCATACTCGGCAAAGGAAACCTAGGGAGGGCACGAGAGTATTCTGCAGAGGTATACTTCCTGCAACTAAACGTATACAAGTGTGGATATACTGTCATCTTTATTTATGACTTTCTTGTTACTTGGGAGTTGAATTTGGTTATTCCCATTATACAAGTAGTATCTTAGTAATAATTCTACTTAATTTTAGGCTAATTGTATTTTTTAACTAGGTCGCAAATTTGTGTTAACAATTAGTTTGATTGAAATCAGACCAATGTTGGCAAATAATTATGTTACAACCAGCTAGCATGCTATGTAATGAATCCATTAATTAGAACACATGATATGGACAAATCATTGACCACTTACTTCAGTAGTAAGACAATGGAATGCGAATGTATGCAATAACAAAAAATGCAGAAACCTCACAAAAAGATGATAATTGTATATGTGTATATGTTATTTACTGTAGTTTTTCAATTTGTATGGAAATAAACATGTATTTTCACATTAAATAAAATATGTACCATATATGTATGTATGTATATGGCTTAAATTTTCAAAGCAATTCTCATGATTGGTGCAAACAAAAATACTGAACCTCGCTGCCAATGTGTCCTGGTCTCTGTCAACAGACTTTTTTTTGCGTTCAGACAGAAATGCCTGCAATGCACTGAATCGACCAGAGCTTGAGGGCATCTACTGTCAGATCATCATGCGCTGACAGCAGGTCCTTCTCCGAGAGAGGAACATCATATCGGGGCGGGGTGTAGCACATTTTGCAAATATGCAAACACATCTGTAAATGCTGCACCAAGGCAGGGTTCGTTTCATTTTAGGCATCATTGTTTAGTAATGTAAAACCAGGACAAATTTTATGAAAATGTTAAATACCACGCTTATATCAACACTAGAAACCTTAAAACTAGAGCAAGTGAGCAAGGGCTCACAAATATCCCTGGTTGCTGCTTGGTCTGACTAGACACATATATTGGCCTTGATATTGGGCATGACAACAGCTATATAGAACGAAAACATCATTGATGATAACATCCAAAAAGGATCTATACCCCTGAACATGCTTTATATGCAGGGGGCCTAGTGAGTGATGGCTTAGATTTTATATGATATTTACTGATTTCATAAAAAAATAATCGGCTTAGCCTCGTTTCTTATGATATTAGTAATTATACTCTTAAAAATAGTTACCATTAACAAACATCAATTATGTTAGATCTTGTATAAAAATACCTCCAAAAAATAATTATCACGTTGATATACAAATATTATGGTTATGTCCTGGCGACTGTGGCAGCAGAAATGTTCGTAGGTCGATATAATGTAAAATGTAAATGCTTTGATTTAACGACGGCACTTGCTCGATGACCTTGCATGTCGGGATCGAGCGACTATTTAAGTCCCCATCCAATAGGACTAGGCTAGCACGAAGTTGTCTTGCACAAGGACACACCGAATCGGCCATTCGCATTGGTCGAGGTGGGATTTGAACCCGGGGTCTCCCGATCCGCAGTCCGATGCTCTAGTATACCTATAATACTGAGCTAATCCGGCGTATATATAGTTACACCGATGAAAGCCGAAACACGCCGAATGCCTGTGCACGTAGACCCATCCTCTTCCAGTTGGCTGAAAAACTTACGTGTACATTGTGATCTGTGTAATTATACTTATGAAAGCTAAATGAATGTCGATTTCAAAAGATGATCGTAAGTTTAATTTAAAAAATGCAATATTATAGATTAGGGAGCAAAATGAAAATAGCACATTTTGGCTGGCTGTCAATGGGACAGCGGTTTGTTTACATGTAACGCTCGTACGGCACACAATCTACAACAACAACAATGACCGTATATGGCAAACAGTAACTAGGTGTATAAAAATGCAGTAACTGCATCAGATGTGTTTCGTTATTTGTTTTACAAAGTTACCACACCCACCTATTTTTGGCCAGAAATTTCACGCGACTGAATTTGTTGGAATTGTTCTTATGAAAACATGAGGCACAGAGACTTTGTAACACCACACCATTTCCTGAAAATGATTCCAAAGCGGATCATATAACCACCTCAAATTTTCGCTACAAATGGGCGAAAAATACCTTAAATTCTGACGCGAAACCGTACCGGCGAGACAGCAGAGCATGCGCCATTTTTCCAAGATGTCAAAATCAACCGGAGCTAACATTCAGTTTCGTAGAATTATGAAATACTCTAAAAAAAAATACACCTAGTCAAGCCTCCCAAAGTCAAGAAACATTCATAAACCTATTTTTCTAGACACACTGGTGTAACTTACAGGGTCGGTAGTGAAGTATATAGAAAATCGTCCACACCCTTTTTAAAGCTAGCCGCCCTATGTCCCGTGAGACCTTTTGTTATGAATAAATGAATCTAACATTTCTGTCCATGTAATATGGCATTTGATTGGATATCACTTAATGTGTACAGTAGTGGACATATTAGGTGTTGTCGAGTTTCTTATGAAACCAGTCAAGGAGTTTAATAAATACAATATTAAATAAATATAACTGTTATATTTCATGTATTGCATAAGCACAGTATCATACATTGATGCTTTACTGATCACCATCGTACTTTTTGTGGCAGTTCATATGTAACTGGCTATTACACTAATCATGTATTATTATTTGCAATACGCTTCGAAAGCCCATTTATGCAATGTATGTAGCTATATATGTATATAGTGCATGACTCGTAAAGATAAATGTTGTTTTATTAATTTGGCGACAAATGTAGCCCCATATTATCCTATGCGGATTGTGACCAGCCTGCACGGTTCGCTGTGGCGTCATGTGAAACATTACATATCAGTGAGACTTCTGCAAAAACTAGTTACATCTGTATAAAATTGCATTAACGTACTCGCTGATTGGTTAAAATTCATAAATTTGTAACTTGCCTGTTTTTGTGTTAACAAATCACATGTTATATTCGACTCACAAATAAAAAAAAACGTTGTGTAATGATTATGTATAACAGTAACAATGGAATTAGATTTGTGTCTATATGTTCAAACAGCATATTTTCATTTGATTATCGCATAGTTCCATTCGAGTATTAAAACAATAAACTGTTTTGTAAGTGCATGCCCTCTTATACGGTCAATCATATCGAACGTAAATACCGCTGGTATAATAATGATAGTTTAATTCAATTATTTAAATTCATCTATTTTAACTATGCACAATCTAGTACATGTATATGCATTTGGTCATTATTAAATTATTCGATTGCATAAACCCATCTTAAACCTTATAACGAGTTTATATATATTCTATATAAATGTGTTTAAGAATCAGCAGAATAAGAATAATATATGCCCGACGAAAATGCAAATGAAAATGCTCCATTGATTGTGACGAATGTAACATTATGCTATTGTGTAGTCTATTAACGAAACGTGTTTTACAGTCTACGATAAATTACAGTTTCATATTTTTACAAGTTGACAACTATAATTAACATCTTGGAGCGTAATGAATTGATTTTGATCCGTTTCTTCCGGTTTTCATTTATTTCTTGCATGTCAGAGCTGGAAATATAAGTGTCACAGTGAGACGAAAGAGCCAGCAAGAACACAGCTGGTTCACTGCGCAGCGTAATTAGTTTAAATTTTAACCCGCTTGTTTAGTACCTACCGTTCCAAGGCGGTACCCTTGTCGCCATGTTTTCATGTGACGTACGTATTTCGGTATGTTATTACATTTAGTATCCACAGGTGGAAGATTCGAACATTTGGCATAAAAATTATCATTAAATAAATCCCATTATCCCACCACCTGGTGTCGTACTGTACGTTACGTCCATATATATATATACATATATAATATAAACATACGTAACGTACAGTACGACACACGGTCGATGGGATAAAGCATGTTTTTAATGGGCATTTTTTATGGCATAGGTCCCAGTATTCCACTTGTGTTAGTTAAGTATCATGGTTTCTTAGATACACTTTGAGGTGCTGTCTTGTGGGGCGTGAGGGGCTTGTGTTTCTTTTGTATTATTCTTTGTAGTGTTCCTTTTTCCTAAGGCCCTTACGCCGCTGCCTGTGGACATAGGTGGAAGACTCGGACATAGGGCACCAAAAAAATGCCTATTAAAAAAAAATTCCAATTACCCCACCCACTTGGTCTTGTACAGTACCATATAGATGTAGAAGGATATAGAAGATGGTACTGTACGAGACCAAGTGGGTGGGGTAATGGAATTTTTAATAGGCATTTTATTTGGTGGCATAGGTCCGAGTCTCCGAGTCTTCCACAAGTGGCTGTGGATGACACTCTGTGTCACGTTGACGATCACCGATGTACCCGTGCCGTAGTTCTCTGTGATATGTGATACATGTGTCTGTGACAATGGAGAGATGTTTGTTTGTTTATCGGTGTTTAATTGCCTATCAACATCTAAGGTCATGTAAGGCAAGGCCAACGTTCGGTCCCGTATTTAAATTTAACCTGCTGCATTTGAGGAGGGGGAGGGGGGGGGGGGTGGGGGGTTGTCCCAAAATCATACATTTACTATTTACATCGAGAACAAATATATTCAACCCTGACCAGGTGCCAGGTTCAAACCACACCAAAGTCAATTGGCCCCGGTGTGGTAGGTCAGGTTATTATAATGTCATGGCTGCATATATCTACACTGTTTGTCATTCCATTAATGAAATCCGTCATGTTTCTAACACGCAATATAGATCGTGATCAGGCTACATGCGTGTGTTATTTGACCAGGAGCTACACTGGTCACAAATCCCATAAGCCCAATTTCTCCAGTGACAGACACAAATGTGTTACATATTGTTTTGCTGTCTCTTTGGTCTCATTGGTGTATACATCTTACTAATGCATAATGGAACCTCTCTAAACCGGACACAGGGACAGGTTTGTTGTGCTTAATGTTGATAGATTTAATTGCCTTTTTTTCTATGATAATGTGAGCTCGTGGTCACAAACCACCCACGCATGTCTTGACGTAGTCATCTGCCTGTTTTACCATGGAACATATATAAATCGGACACCCTATGGACATCCCAGGTTGTCCGGTTTAGAGATGTTCCAATATACTATTATTTAACACAATAACCATAACAGCTCTGGCGGGTGCAGAGTGGTGGCTCCATAGCCTTCGACGTGACAGACATGAAAGACACGTGTTACGAGTTAACGATTTAGATCCAGATTGGACGGTTGTGCCTAGTAACCACATTGTTAGAGGAGTTGCACAGGTAGATGAAACAGTAAATCCTTCTATAATACAAAGTATTGGAGCATATATATATATATATATATATATATATATATATGTCGCCGACGGTGGTGGAGACTCACAGTTCACCCACCAAGTAGTTGACATTTACACTCGCTATGGTCAAATAGTGAGGATGCATGTCAACTGTAGCTTCAGTTCTTGTGAAGTAGGGGCCAGGCGGAGCCGTACTTTCACAACTGTTTAGTATGTGTCTCAACATAACACTATATACAATACATGCATCATCATTGTATTATTATTATACAATGGAGACTGGGCTAATATCTTCTTTGAAGAGTGTATTGTCTACCTTACATGCAGAATTGAGATCGTGCCATTGCCAATATTGCCACCTCCCATTGCCAGTTGTCGACTAACAGTGTCCATCGTATCTGCTGCAGTCTTGATATAATTGGTAATTATAATGTAATGTCAAGGCCTCAGTAATGAGTTTGTGCTAATTATTAATAAAATAATGTATGTGCATATCATGCTATGGCAGTCTGTTAATTAAACATATCAGCCGGTTCTGGAAGTGCATACGACATCGCATTTGTGGATGTGAATGGAGAAAAATAGGGGTTTATGGCCTATACAGCCAGTACAGCCTAGAACCAGCCTGCGCATCCGCATACTGCTTCCAACAAACAGTATATATCCATATCACACTGCGGAAATGTCCTGCAAGATCAGGACTTAGATTGACCAGGAATGCCATAAGCCCAATATATCCAGTTTAGGACCACAAAGAATTCACAATTCAGCATGTGATCTGTCATTTTTTTGTCAAAATTCTACCCCATTTCCGAATGTGACTGCATGATGGGGTTTATGTTCTGTATTACCATTGTTTTCCCAGATAAGCATTGCAGCCACTCAACCTGATCACTGTTTGCACTATTCACCATTCAGTCAGTGAAAACCCCCCATGCTTCTGACAAGCAGTCTATATCTCATTGTCATTGCGCGAGCGTGTGAATGGCACATCGGATAAATCCCATACATGTGTTACGTTACACAATATTCCTTAATTATCTCTAAATCTAAACAAAAATCCAAATATGCGTACCATATTATTTTCATATTTCGAAAATATTTAAGAGAGAAAATATAATAGCGAGATGTAACACACAAATGAGATCATAGTTGCCATCATTCGACCGTCAGTGTCGCAAAAGCATTCCAGCTCGAACACCATTCACTGGTCAGCATTTCGCCGGATTTTGTTATTGTAATCAAAGAAAATCTAATTTATAAATACGGAGAAAATCAGCTATGCACTTTCAAATGTTTATTTCAACGACATACATAGCTAACATATCTACGTCTGTGTTCCAACGTAACACTATCTACAGTATATGCATCAACCTTGTATCATTACAATAACACTGGGACTCGGCTAATATCTTCTTTAAAGAGTGTATTGCCTATCTTACAAATGTTGATCCTGCCAACACCTCCCTTGTCTTGTTACTACTTGTGCTCGTTCTCCTCTGCGTCCTCTGGTCCGCATATACGATATTTCGGACGAATTTGTAGTGGACGGTGCGAACTGTTTCTATATACTGTATACAAATTATCGTATATAATATAACATGAACGTTATAGCGCTTGCGCAGTGTAATAGTTGCCCTGCGCAAACGCCAGAAAATTCGTGTTGCACATTATCTTGATCACACCGAAGACGGACCACACGACGTTGACGCGATGGTTCTATGCGTCTTCCATGTCCAGGAATGTTCGTACGGTGGCGTCGTGTGAGACATGGTAGCCGATCTTGTGGTTACAGTAAAACCAGTAGGAATTTCGATACGAGTCTGTGTTTATGTTATCCGAACACCACGTGCGGGCACAGTATGGACAGCACCGCTGAACTACGTTCCGGAGTTTCACTTCCGTACGACATCGGCAGTGGTCGTCGTGAGGCAGGATTATATCATTCAGGCGTTTCTGCAATAATCATAAATATTTAATTTTGATTGTATATTCAGTAGGTTCAGGCTTATACAATTATATCTTAATCAGTACTAGTTGTACTTTCGAATTGCTTCAGCAAAGAAGTTAATTAAATAATAATGCATGTATTACATATAATTGTAAGTTAATACCATATGTCAGCTATTCAATGTTATCAGAAAAGCTGAGGATATTTAGGAACTTCATCTAAATGAAGTGCTACAAAACAACACGTACAAGGGTATATTTTCTTCAAGTATAGCCCATGTTTGGCGATTATCATGGATAGTTTGACTTTGTCTTATTACAATCTTTATAATAGGCTTGGTAACTACGTACGTGATACCTTTGTGAATATTGATGGTAGCGTAGTATGTCTAAAATGTGCATTTTTTCGCTACTATAAATATCACATCTGCACGGTCATGTATTTGTTCTCCTCCATTACCTTGACTTGTCCGACTTTATGTTTCCAGCCGTCCATGTCCGCCTTATCTTTCTCCATTCTATCTAACCGGTCCTCAAATATCTTCGCCTTCGTCTCCAGCGATATCTCTTGGTTCAACTTCAAAGGTTGCAACGGAATGTCGGGATCGGATAACTTGCTGATGCAAATGTCCAGTAGACTCTTCAAGCTGCACTTCTCGGCGCATTCCGTACAGCACAATATAAATTCCACTGTTGGGAAAATCTGGTGTCGTAGACTTTTCAATAAGCATTCTTCGCAGGCGGATTTCAGGACGGTGATTTGGTATTCATCCGCCAGGGGCAGGAGCCTGAAGGCGGTGTCGGTGTTCAAGCTGAAGTCGACACCGGGGTGGAGAAAGGATAACATCTCGCTGACGGCAGTGTAGTCTTTGTCTGGTAAATTGATCACCTGTGTAGAGTGGAATTTTATATCAGTGTTTTATCATGCCAGGTGGATATGTTCATTAAATGCTTGATTACGGTTCATTTGTTCTCCAAAATGTTTGGAATTTGGAAATATATGTATTATGGCAGATCTTTAATGTTCTGATACCAATATTAACAGGAATTTCAATCTACAAACTTGCAAATAAAGAACATCCTTTGAAAATGGTTATTTTAATGTCTTATTTCAAGTGAAGGTGTGGACGTGACCGATAACATGTCCATATATATGTTTACAACAGCATTTTAAAATCCCGTCACATTTATAAAACAATCGTTTTTTTAAATACCAGTACATAATCCATGCATTAGACCATACATGTATTTGTTATATAATGCCTGCCTTTTCTCATCACATTACAACAACCAGCTGGGCTCCACACGAAAGAGAAATTGCAAATTGAAACGATGTACCCACCTTTTCGTTTCTCTCGCGGAACTCCGATGTAAACATGCAACTGAACACGGGCGATGCGTAGGCCAGCAAACTCCTGTTGGTGTAGAGTTCTTGCCCTTGGACCATCAAGACAACATTGGTGAACGGATCCTCGAGGTTAAACGGAAGTGACGATTGTTCATTCCCACCACCGGCCAGTAGAGCACCATTGTCCATGTCAGATGTAGTTGGGTGCACTTTGGCTATGTTACTACTGGTACCGTCGGTGTTAAGTGTGTATGACCGACTGCAGATCAGCATATGTCACCCTTTAAAGTTATTTTTTTCACATTAGTTTTCGTTCTGGCAGCACGCTAGCGCAAGTGTGCTTGGATACCACTTTGGAATGGTCGAGTCCTAGACAAATCCAAAGTGCTGCCATGTAATGTGTGTGAATTTACAAAAACAAATATTTAAACAAACATTGAAACAAATGAAAGCAGACGACTGAGGTCACGACTGATTTCCCGCGTTGAAAGGGGATTGTAATGGAAATGGAACCAACCACTGCACCAGGAAACTGTTCACCCCAATAAAGATGTCCGACAACTAAAAAGTCGTGCGACGTCTTGTCTGGGCGCTAATTTCAACAAGTAATAATGATGTCGTTACGTAGCAACAACGTTATGTGCTATACGTGACGTTACCGTTTTAGTGCTGTCAGTGACGTTACTGAGGAAGATGGGTGTTCAGATTAAAACGTAAGACATAAAAGAATTTAATATATAGTTTTTTAGTCAATAGGAAAAAGTATACAACAAATTTATACAAACATTCTTATTCCACTGGACGAATGAATATACAACACGTTCTTGATATTGGGTTAGTTCAACAAGCCCGAAGTTAAAGACTGATTGTAACTGACTAGCTCTGGATTCACAGTGTCACCATTTTGCTACATGTACGATTAAAATAATGCTTAATAGAGGTACAAGGAACATGTAATATATACAGGTAATTCTCGTTATCTCGAAGTTGACCGGAATTAGCAGAATATATCGACATATCCGAACTTCGAGATAAAAATTCGCCAAATTTTGCAACCATTCTCGAAAAAAAAACAGACTTTACGATTGTGAAAACCGAATTTACTTTAATTCTGGGTTTTCATAAATTGTGCACTTTCTTTTTAACAAAACGCGCATGCGTTTTTACTAAATATATCCCATATGCACGACACGATTTCCGGTGCACAACATTTGTTTTGAAAATCATAGCCAATACACATCAATGTAAATATCAATGCTCGCCATCTCTTCTGACGATGTTATTATTCAATCGCAAAATGTAAGACCCGCATTTCGTCCCCAAACCACGTTGTACCTAGACTCGTCGGCCACAAACAAATTCGGCCCAAGTCGATCAAATCGGCGTTAAGAAATGTCAACTACGCCGTATATTTTATATTTACGTTAAAGTGATTCGATGTATCATTGATTAATTTGTTAATTATCGTTAAGTGAATTCCTTTAACGTGTTTGTGCAACATTAAAACACATTTTAGTCAGTCTATAGACGTGTGAAAACCCGAAATAATATCTCTGAATCAGACTTGGCGGTGTCAGGCGCTTATTTTAGAATACAAATATGAAGGAAGCATGCTATCAGAACTCGATTTCCACATCGACCTAAACGAAATATCGACGTTTCCGATATCAATTTATTTGGAGTAAAACACATGATCTATTTTGGGAATTTGACCGGGACCTCGGAAGTATATCGAGATAAGCAGGTATATTGAGGTAAGCGATATCGAGATTAAAAGAATCAGCTGTATCTAAAACAGTGATTATGTGTTGCCTGCGCTAAAATAAATGTAGACCATGTACTATGTATATCTGTTATATTTATGGGAAAGTATTACAATGTGTTATATTTGGATATTTAAAAAAGAAAACACGAATCCAAGAAATACAAATTCTAAACGCAAATTCGCTTGAGGACCCGAGCCACCGCCCCAGTAACATGAGTCATGCGAACTTAACCGTTCTACGGTCCTGCAGTAACGAAACAATGAAGAAATCACACAATATGCGATAGCAAAGCAACAGTGTAGGCCTATCCGAGTTCAATAGAGGATCTTACACGAGTGACGATTTGATATGGTATTTATTAAACGAGTTTACTGATTAAATAAGAAACCAAGCAATGCCGAGTTTCTTAAGAAATTAGTCAAAGAATTTAACAACTACCATATTAAATCATCACACATGTTAGATTATATTTATTTCATGAGCACATCAGCATACATTGAAGCTGTACTGGTCACCAAACCTGTTTTCTGTAACGAGCCAATTTGCATTTATTACATGGGACTTGTAAGCTTGAGTGAGCAATTTCCTTAAGTGTGGCTGTGATGGGAGAAATGGGGCTTATGGCATTTGTGGATATTCAAACTGAAGCCTGAAAAGGATCAAGACGGTAAATTTGAAGCATTATTGGTATTTCATGACAGAATGGCGAACAGTGCGGATCCTGTTAGGACAGAGCGGATGAGCAGGCTGACCGGGAGCTACACTGGTCGCATAACCAATAAGCCCCATTTCTCCAGTCATAGACACACTTATGTATGTACGTTTATGCGTGAACATACAGTTGCAATTGTAACTGTAAACGTAATGTATACACACTAACTAGTATAGTGCATAGGATCATGGAAGAAGTGCTACATTAAGCCAATACAAACATATGATAATGATTCCGGCGACCTGAAAAGAATGTGACCATTTTACATTTCCATTGTCGATATTGCTTCATTTTGATGCTGCTTGCTTTATTATACTCGTCGGTGATTGCGTTGTTTATTTGTTTGTCTGTTTGTTTATTTTTGTTCCTTTGAAGGAAATAGGAGGAATAAGTACAGAAATCCAAAACCCGGTGTCATCGGAAATACAACAAAAACTTATTATCCGAAAGAGAAGTTGGGATTTCAGTGGACATAAACATGACAAAGAACATGATATTGCAGCAAATTATAAGTCCTGGTCGTTTTCATTTTCTGAGACTTCATGGCCAACAGTATAGATCCTGATATGACATCGCAGAATGGGTACACGTCATGCGTACCTCATTAAGTGGTGCAACAACATTGGTTTCACGAATACTACAGTGTCTATATACGTAACCATTAACCAACCTGACGTCATATACTTTGGTACATTTCATAACTGGTAAACAAATGCAATGCACGTTAGGCCATAATAAAGAAGGTGTTTGTTTGCCCAAACGCGACCGACCCGAAAAAAACCCGCCGACTCAAAATCTTTTATCGCCGTGAACGTAGTATTCTTTTCTTTTTTTTGTTTTGCCGATTTTGCCCCTTTACAAAACTATTTTGTACAGGAATAATCAAGTTCGGTATATCCAAATCAAGTACGACCTTATAGACTGTGTAATACAAACGCTTTACTCTTCCGCGCACCTGCTATTCAACAAAGAGCGTTGTTATTGACGACGTATTATTTAAGCGTTTCAGTGATGGTGACGAAAAAAAACATGGCAGCGCCCTGCAGTGGAAATTTCACGCTGTGTTCAACAATTAAATTAAACTTTAAAAACACAAATAAAGTTAGACAAATCACAAATAACAGATTGTCAATGTTTAACAGCATCTGGACTGGCCCATTGACGGCTTGAATATCGATTGACGTCCATTCAAATTCGAATCTCATATACATACAGAAGGATGATATTAAATGAGGTATTTCATCAGGATCAACACTGTTTGTCAACAGAGTATATTTAGTAAAGAAATATATTCATATATATCCATCTAGTCAACATTCCTAGTCAGTATTGTGATTTAGACGTTCTTTGTATGTTCATCTGACATTATATACAAGTATTGTTGTTTTAACAGCATTAAGGTTACTGTGTTGTTATTAATCGTTTTTTTTTGTGTCGTACAGCTACATTAAAAAAAAAGAAAAGATTTTGCCTACCTACCTACCCATTTTTTGAAAGTAGGGTCGGGTTTGGGCAAACTTAAAATCTTTTAATTGTGGCCTTATCTTATTTGCACAATGGTACTTCTGTAATCCCGACACTCTGTGAGGTACCAGAATTCAACTGTAATCTGGGCATATGAGCGCCCCAAGACATGTATGTGTACGTTGCAAATATGAACAAACACGAGCTTCCGAGATATAGATATAGAAATAGAGGGATTCTACTGTAATTGTTGGTAACTATATGAGACAAGTAATATGAGTTTATACCCAATAACATGCCTGATCTATACAGTTTGATATAAAGACAACAGACACCGTTGAGATTCATATAACAGTTTAACTTATATGATTCGGCTTTGCGCTAAGAATACATTTTATAGCCGTGAGATCATAATTAGCAACACTTGTCACAATGCAATAAGAATATTTTACAAAACATGAATACATGTACATGTACATACAACACCTTCAATTATTGGATGAATATGCGTTGTTAAAGAGCACCAACACGCATTTGGTGACGCCTATGATAGCTCGATATACATGTATATCAGCCAAACAAATTGTTTGAGTTTGAATACAACACCCTCAGAAAGGTATACAAAACGTGCCCTGAACGATATTGATTGGATACAGAAACAGTGTAGAAAATTACATGCGTGTCTTTGCACTCGCACTGCTATATACTGAAGCATTCTCGACCGCATTATAAAAACACGAGTTGTGATTTGACTGGTTAGCTGTCAGAAATAAATTGTATTACTGGAAAACTGGGACTGATGGCATTTGTGTACAGTCCAACACCTGATGTAGACATAAATTACCGTTCTGCCAACCAACCACTTAAATCACTACTTACGTTTTAACTCTTTCGCCCATAAATATATAACTTGATTTGTTCCATGTTACATTTGGACTATTCCATGAATAAAACATTTGGGCATTGTCTCAACATGTTACAAATAATGCCGCTGCAAATCCTGCTGAGAGGGCTCGTTACGAGCCGGCTCATCTGGATATACATACAGTGTTTACAAATGTTGGCGTATGGTCTGTATGGTGGAAAGGGCATGCGATCCAGTATGGTTTTCCCGAAGCTCATTACTTTTTGACTAGCTCCGCCGGTGTAGCCATACTATAGTCCAATTGCCGTTTTTCCTTTGATTATAACTTCTTCGCTAAAATTCCTTGGGTTGTATTCAGCTTCTTTCGGCTCGAACGTGGGGCCCTCGAATTTGTTCTTTCGTGCCTGCCAAAAGAAAAACAAAACAAAGACATTAACAGTCACTTGTTTTCATAAACAGCTCTTCCGATACAGTTTCTAACTATTTTGATAAAGACCTTCGAAAGTTATTGGAAATTACTAAAGAAATTAACATTTACGCAACAGGAACACATTATTCCAAAGAAGTATGCATGCGACTGAAGTTAGTGACACTTTCCATGAATTTTAATTCCAATTAATTTTATATATCGCCATGCAGCCATTTCGGGACAAATTAATTAATGATTGTTCACCAGTTTTAGATTTAAAGGTGCGTTTCAGCAGTAAAACCAAAACAAGTTTCATTTCTCAATACATCTGTAACAGCATATATTATGACCGATGAAACGGTTTAAATGGTTGTCACATCATATACTCGGAGCATAAATAAATTTCTGATTATGGCCTTTTAAATCAAAGGCGGGAGACTCGGACCTCTGACACATAAAGAAAATGTCAATTAAGAAACCCATTACGTCACCACCTGGTCTCGTACATTACGTTTACTATATAGTGAACGTAATGTACAGTGCGAGACCAGGTGGGTGGGTTAATGGGATTTTTTAATTGGCATTTTTTGTGTGTCACAGGTCCGAGTCATCGACACTTACCGCCCGTCCTAATGCGTGGATGCAGTTTACTACGTGTGTCATGCCGTTATTTTTGTCGGTTAAATTTGCTGTTTGAAACTGGTCTATTTTTGAAACGCCATACTTTTCTATTGCAGATAAAAAGTTCGAGATATTTTCAGCGTCTCTAGACGTTTTAAAGGGTCCACTTTGTACTCGGTGAATCTTTTTAACGGATCCAGCGGATAAAGCATTAATTAATCTGAAACACACATAAAATATACAAAGTAATACATGATAACTGTGATATTGTTGAGTGAGACTTTAAGAATTCTAACGAAAATATAAGGTTTAAAAATGTATAACAGTTTAAATTATGGATCGCTTGATTTAGTGTGCCTAATAATATATTTGATAGTGATAGAAAAAAGAAGTTGTCATAATACATTGTTGAGCTTGGTAAGAGGGTCACCACCACCTAACCCAACTCAACAATGCATTATACCAAGTGCCTTTCTAACGCTATTCAATGTGCCATCAACCGATCAAATGTAGAAAACTCTACAAAAAGAAGATGCATTTATATGAAACATAAATATCCATATACACAAATTAAATTCTATTTGCATGTGTCTATCTAATAGTCAAGTGCTAATACAAAAATGTTAAATATGTTTGCAATGCTGTAGTCTACAGTTATGGAATACTAATATAGGATACACGTTAGATCAACCACCTGATACTCACTTGCATAATACAACTCCATCTTTTAAAACTTCTTGAAATATTAATTCGCCAAAGCACTGGTCTGACTCTATATCCTGCAAAAACAGGAGAGATAACAATGTATGCATAACTGATAATCATGTCTGCTAAAAAATATCCGCATGAAATATTTGAATTTGCAACATGTAATTCATGAAACTCACCTATGTTAATTACTATGAAAATATTCATCGGTCAGGAAGGATTTTATTCACTGTTGGTTGGTATCATTATACCTTGACAAATAATACTCTCGACACAAAATAAGAAACCGTAATCACATACAAGTCTGTGACAATGAGAGCAGAAACAATACGCTTAATATGTTATTATTGAGTATGACTGTCAATTCTATAGGGTACGTTATGCCTATGTTAGGCATTAACTGTTCATCATTTTCTTGAGTTTCATCTACGCCGGTGTGGCATGGTCTATGACAATAATGAAATCTGTGACACAAATTAACAAGTGCAATAACACCCGCTAACATACAATGGACTACGTACTTCCTTGAGTGGAAAGTATAATACTGCCTCGATCCACTGTCGTGCCTGCTGCTCCAATTCAGGACTGTATTTAGAATTTATCTGAAATAATGAAGGTGTTAGTGGTAATTAGGAACGAAGGAAAATATAAACAATACACAAATGATGCAGAAGAGTACAGTCGCATGAAAACAAACTAAAAGATAACAATTTAAAACAGTATAAAACAGATAACACAATTAAAACACTATATACTATGCAACCTTGAATACCAAATTGGCATCCACGCAGTATGTGTGCCCTCGCACCAGTTCCGTACAGTTCCGTACACATTTAAAATCTGTATTAGAGTATTAGAACGGCGAGACTGGCAGTATGAGTTTACCCATATAGTGAAAATTAGCTGTGTTTTGACACTGTAACATGCTGACTACCCACCTTTCTGTTAATTTCGCTGGTCAGTCCGTATCCGTGTGGTCTGTTCGCCCTATCGGCACCCCAACTCGCACATTCACAACACTCACTGAAACGATAAATAAACTGTATAGGTAATGTCAACGGAGATATGCTAGGAAGGATAATACATAGAGAATACCATACTGTCCAGGCTAGTGTATTTTGATATCAAGTTCACCAGGCAAGGCTAGGAAACGCGTCGGAAATCTGAGGTTCGCCGTGGAATTCCTACCGTTTCCGAGCCGAGCCTCACAAACTTGATATCAAAATACACTAGCTTGGTATGCTATCTATCAGGTAACGTTTAGCCTACATAATGAGTAAGTATGACGTCATTTTCGCTGAAATGAAGACGGACTTCTTTCCGCGACGTCATTCCACTGACGTCATGTGACGCATCGACCAATGAAACGTAAGTTTTCAATTTATTTTAGCTTAACCCGGATATGTGTATCAGGTCAATACCTGATACAGAAATATGTTATCATCCGTAAGTATTCGACCAATACAAAGCTCGTTACCTGATAAAACATGATAATAAATGGACGATCACCAATGTACCCGTGCCGTAGTTCTCTGTGATATGTGATACATGTGGCTGTGACACTAGAGAGATGTTTGTTTGTTTGTTTATCGGTGTTTAATTGCCTATCAACATCTAAGGTCATGTAAGGCAGGGCCAACGTTCGGTCCCGTATTTAACCTGCTGCATTTGAGGAGGGGGGGGGGGGGGGGGGGGGTGGGGGGTTGTCCCAAAATCATACATTTACTATTTACATCGAGAACAAATATTTAACCCTGGCCTGGTGCCAGGTCCAAATCACACCAAAGTCACTTGGCCCCGGTGTGGTAGGTCAGGTTATTATAATGTCATGGCTGCATATATCTACACTGTTTGTCATTCCATTAATGAAATCCGTCATGTTTCTAACACGCAATATAGATCGTGATCAGGCTACATGCGTGTGTTATTTGACCAGGAGCTACACTGGTCACAAATCCCATAAGCCCAATTTCTCCAGTGACAGACACAAATGTGTTACATATTGTTTTGCTGTCTCTTTGGTCTCATTGGTGTATACATCTTAGGTTGTCCGGTTTAGAGAGGTTCCAATGCACTATTATTTAACACATTAACCATAACAGCTCTGTCGCGGTGCAGAGTGGTGGCTCCATAGCCTTCGACGTGACAGACATGAAAGACACGTGTTACGAGTTAACGATTTAGATCCAGATTGGACGGTTGTGCCTAATAACCACATTGTTAGAGGACTTGCACAGGTAGATGAAACAGTAAATCCTTCTATAATACAACGTATAGGAGCATATATATATATATATATATATATATATATATATGTCGCCGACGGTGGTGGAGACGCACAGTTCACCCACCAAGTAGTTGACATTTACACTCGCTATGGTCAAATAGTGAAGATGCATGTCAACTGTAGCTTCAGTTCTTGTGAAGTAGGGGCCATGCGGAGCCGTACTTTCACAACTGTTTAGTATGTGTCTCAACATAACACTATATACATGCATCATCATTGTATTATTATTATACAATGGAGACTGGGCGAATATCTTCTTTGAAGAGTGTATTGTCTACCTTACATGCAGAATTGAGATCGTGCCATTGCCAACATTGCCACCTCCCATTGCCAGTTGTCGACTAACAGTGTCCATCGTATCTGCTGCATCCTGATATAATTGGTAATTATAATGTAATGTCAAGGTCTCAGTAATGAGTTTGTGCTAATTATTAATAAAATAATGTATGTGCATATCATGCTATGGCAGTCTGTTAATTAAACATATCAGCCGGTTCTGGAAGTGCATACGACATCGCATTTGTGGATGTGAATGGAGAAAAATAGGGGTTTATGGCCTATACAGCCAGTGCAGCCTAGAACCAGCCTGCGCATCCGCATACTGCTTCCAACAAACATTATATATCCATATCACACTGCGGAAATGTCCTGCAAGATCAGGACTTAGATTGACCAGGAATGCCATAAGCCCAATATATCCACTTTAGGACCACAAAGAATTCACAATTCAGCATGTGCTCTGTCATTTTCTTGTCAAAATTCTACCCCATTTCCGAATGTCACTGCATGATGGGGTTTATGTTCTGTATTACCATTGTTTTCCCAGATAAGCATTGCAGCCACTCAACCTGATCACTGTTTGCACTATTCACCATTCAGTCAGTGAAACCCCCCATGCTTCTGACAAACAGTCTATATCTCATTGTCATTGCGCGAGCGTGTGAATGGCAAATCGGATACATCCCAATACATGTGTTACGTTACACAATATTCCTTAATTATCTCTAAATGTAAACAAAAATCCAAAAATGCGTACCATATTATTTTCATATTTCGAAAATATTTAAGAGAGAAAATATAATAGCGAGATGTAACACACAAATGAGATCATAGTTGACATCATTCGACCGTCAGTGTCGCAAAAGCATTCCAGCTCGAACACCATTCACTGGTCAGCATTTCGCCGGATTTTGTTATTGTAATCAAGGAAAACTCAATTTATAAATACGGAGAAAATCAACTATACACTTTCAAATGTTTATTTCAACGACAGACATAGCTAACATATCTACGTCTGTGTTCCAACGTAACACTATCTACAATACATGCATCAACATTGTATCATTACAATAACACTGGGACTCGGCTAATATCTTCTTTAAAGAGTGTATTGCCTATCTTACAAATGTCGATCCTGCCAACACCTCCATTGTCTTGTTACTATTTGTGCTCGTTCTCCTCTGCGTCCTCTGGTCCGCATCTACGATATTTCGGACGAATTTGTAGTGGACGGTGCGAACTGTTTCTATATACTGTATACAAATTATCGTATATAATATAACATGAACGTTCTAGCGCTTGTGCAGTGTAATAGTTGCCCTGCGCAAAACCCAGAAAATTCGTGTTGCACATTATCTTGATCACACCGAAGACGGACCACACGATGTGGACGCGATGGTTATATGCGTCTTCAATGTCCAGGAATGTTCGTACGGTGGCGTCGTGTGAGACATGGTAGCCGATCTTGTGGTTACAGTAAAACCAGTAGGAATTTCGATACGAGTCTGTGTTTATGTTATCCGAACACCACGTGCGGGCACAGTATGGACAGCACCGCTGAATTACGTTCCGGAGTTTCACTTCCGTACGACATCGGCAGTGGTCGTCGTGAGGCAGGATTATGTCCTTCAGGCGTTTCTGCAATAATCATAAATATTTAATTTTGATTGTATATTCAGTAGGTTCAGGCTTATACAATTATATCTTAATCAGTACTGGTTGTACTTTCGAATTGCTTCAGCAAAGAAGTTAATTAAATAATAATGTATGTATTACATATAATAGTAAGTTAATACCACATGTCAGCTATTCAATGTTATCAGAAAAGCTGAGGACATTTATATAGCCCATGTTTGGCGATTATCATGGATAGTTTGACTTTGTCTTATTACAATCTTTATAATAGGCTTGGTAACTACGTATGCGATACCTTTGTGGATCTTGATGGTAGCGTAGTATGTCTAAAATGTGCATTTTGTCGCTACTATAAATATCACATCTGCACGGTCATGTATTTGTTCTCCTCCATTACCTTGACTTGTCCGACTTTATGTTTCCAGCCGTCCATGTCCGCCTTATCTTTCTCCATTCTATCTAACCGGTCTTCAAATATCTTCGCCTTCGTCTCCAGCGATATCTCTTGGTTCAACTTCAAAGGTTGCAACGGAATGTCGGGATCGGATAACTTGCTGATGCAAATGTCCAGTAGACTCTTCAAGCTGCACTTCTCGGCGCATTCCGTACAGCACAATATAAATTCCACTGTTGGAAAAATCTGGTGTCGTAGACTTTTCAATAAGCATTCTTCGCAGGCGGATTTCAGGACGGTGATTTGGTATTCATGCGCCAGGGTCAAGAGCCTGAAGGCGGTGTCGGTGTTCAAGCTGAAGTCGACACCGGGGTGGAGAAAGGACAACATCTCGCTGACGGCAGTGTAGTCTTTGTCTGGTAAATTGATCACCTGTGTAGAGTGGAAAATTTTTATATCATGTGTTTTATCATGCCAGGTGGATATGTTCATTAAATGCTTGATTACGGTTCATTTTTTCTCCAAAATGTTTGGAATTTGGAAATATATGTATTATGGCAGATCTTTAATGTTCTGATACCAATATTAACAGGAATTTCAATCCACAAACTTGCAAATAAAGAACATCCTTTGAAAATGGTTATTTTAATGTCTTACTTCATCATTGGTACACGTCGCATCGTTGTCGTACATTACAAGTGAAGGTGTGGACGTGACCGATTACATGTCCATATATATGTTTACAACAGCATTTTAAAATCCCGTCACATTTATAAAACAATCGTTTTTTTAAATACCAGTACATAATCCATGCATTAGACCATACATGTATTTGTTATCTAATGCCTGCCTTTTCTCATCACATTACAACAACCAGCTGGGCTCCACACGAAAGAGAAATTGCAAATTGAAACGATGTACCCACCTTTTCGCTTCTCTCGCGGAACTCCGATGTAAACATGCAACTGAACACGGGCGATGCTAGGCCAGCAAACTCCTGTTGGTGTAGAGTTCTTGCCCTTGGACCATCAACAAAACATTGGTGAACGGATCCTCGAGGTTAAACGGAAGTGACGATTGTTCATACCCACCACCGGCCAGTGGATCAGCATATGTCGCCCTTTAAAATTCTTTTTTCACGTTAGTTTTCGTTCTGGCAGCACGCTAGCGCAAATGTGCTTGGATACCACTTTGGAATGGTCGAGTCCTAGACAAATCCAAAGTGCTGCCATGTAATGTGTGTGAATTTACAAAAACAAATATTTAAACAAACATTGAAACAAAAGAAAGCAGACGACTGAGGTCACGACTGATTTCCCGCGTTGAAAGGGGATTGTAATGGAAATGGAACCAACCACTGCACCAGGAAACTGTTCACCCCAATAAAGATGTCCGACAACAACGTTACGTGCTATACGTGACGTTACCGTTTTAGTGCTGTCAGTGACGTTACTGAGGAAGATGGGTGTTCAGATTAAAACGTAAGACATAAAAGTATTTAATATATAGTTTTTTAGTCAATAGGAAAAAGTATACAACAAATTTATACAAACATTCTTATTCCACTGGACGAATGAATATACAACACGTTCTTGATATTGGGTTAGTTCAACAAGCCCGAAGTTAAAGACTGATTGTAACTGACTAGCTCTGGATTCACAGTGTCACCATTTTGCTACATGTACGATTAAAATAATGCTTAATAGAGGTACAAGGAACCTGTAATATATACAGGTAATTATAGTTATCTCGAAGTTGACCAGAATTAGCATATATCGACATATCCGAACTTCGAGATAAAAATTCGCTAAATTTTGCAACCATTCTCGAAAAAAAACAGACTTTACGATTGTGAAAACCGAATTTACCTGAATTCTGGGTTTTCATAAATCGTGCACTTTCTTTTTAACAAAACGCGCATGCGTTGTTACTAAATATATCCCATATGTACGACACGATTTCCGGTGCACAACATTTGTTTTGAAAATCATAGCCAATACACATCAATGTAAATATCAATGCTCGCCATCTCTTCTGACGATGTTATTCTTCAATCGCAAAATGCAAGACCCGCATTTCGTCCCCAAACCACGTCGTACCTAGACTCGTCGGCCACAAACAAATTCGGCCCAAGTCGATCAAATCGGCGTTAAAAATGACAACTACGCCGTATATTTTATATTTACGTTAAAGTGATTCGATGTATCATTGATTAATTTGTTAATTATCGTTAAGTGAATTCCTTTAACGTGTTTGTGCAACATTAAAACACATTTTAGTCAGTCTATAGACGTGTGAAAACCCGAAATAATATCTCTGAAACAGACTTGGCGGTGCCAGGCGCTTATTTTAGAATACAAATATGAAGGAAGCATGCTATCGGAACTCGATTTCCACATCGACCTAAACGAAATATCGATGTTTCCGATATCAATTTATTTGGAGTAAAACACATGATCTATTTTGGGAATTTGACCGGGACCTCGGAAGTATATCGAGATAAGCAGGTATATTGAGGTAAGCGATATCGAGATTAAAAGAATCAGCTGTATCTAAAACAGTGATTATGTGTTGCCTGCGCTAAAATAAATGTAGACCATGTACTATGTATATCTGTAATAGTTATGGGAAAGTATTACAATGTGTTATATTTAGATATTTAAAAAAGAAAACACGAATCCAAGAAATACAAATTCTAAACGCAAATTCGCTTGAGGACCCGAGCCACCGCCCCAGTAACATGAGTCATGCGAATATAACCGTTCTACGGTCCTGCAGTAACGAAACAATGAAGAAATCACACAATATACGATAGCAAAGCAACAGTGTAGGCCTATCCGAGTTCAATAGAGGATCTTACACGAGTGACGATTTGATATGGTATTTATTAAACGAGTTTACTGATTAAATAAGAAACCAAGCAATGCCGAGTTTCTTATGAAATTAGTCAAGGAGTTTAACAACTACCATATTAAATCATCACACATGTTAGATTATATTTATTTCATGAGCACATCAGCATACATTGAAGCTGTACTGGTCACCAAACCTGTTTTCTGTAACGAGCCAATTTGCATTTATTACATGGGACTTGTAAGCTTGAGTGAACAATTTCCTTAAGTGTGGCTGTGACGGGAGAAATGGGGCTTATGGCATTTGTGGATATTCAAACTGAAGCCTGAAAAGGATCAAGACGGTAAATTTGAAGCATTATTGGTATTTCATTGATAGAATGGCGAACAGTGCAGATCCTGTTAGGACAGAGCGGATGAGCAGGCTGACCGGGAGCTACACTGGTCGCATAACCAATAAGCCCCATTTCTCCAGTCATAGACACACTTATGTATGTACGTTTATGCGTGAACATACAGTTGCAATTGTGACTGTAAACGTAATGTATACACACTAACTAGTATAGTGCATAGGATCATGGAAGAAGTGCTACATTAAGCCAATACAAAATATGATAATGATTCCGGCGACCTGAAAAGAATGTGACCATTTTACATTTCCATTGTCGATATTGCTTCATTTTGATGCTGCTTGCTTTATTATACCCGTCGGTGATTGCATTGTTTATTTGTTTGTCTGTTTGTTTATTTTTGTTCCTTTGCTGGAAATAGGAGGAATAAGTACAGAAATCCAAAACCCGGTGTCATCGGAAATACAACGAAAACTTATTATCCGAAAGAGAAGTTGGGATTTCAGTGGACATAAACATAACAAATACTACAGTGTCTATATATGTAACCATTAACCAACCTGACGTCATATACTTTGGTAAATTCCATAACTGGTAAACAGATGCCATAGCCATACTGTAGTCCAATTGCCGTTTTTCCTTTGATTATAACTTCTTCGCTAAAATTCCTTGGGTTGTATTCAGCTTCTTTCGGCCCGAACGTGGGGCCCTCGAATTTTTTCTTTCGTGCCTGCCAAAAGAAAAACAAAACAATGAAATTAACAGTCACTTTTTTTCATAAACAGCCCTTCCGATACATTTTCTAACTATTTTGATAAAGACCTTCGAAAGTTATTGGAAATTACTAAAGAAATTAACATTTACGCAACAGGAACACATTATTCCAAAGAAGTATGCATGCGACTGAAGTTAGTGACACTTTCCATGAATTTTAATTCCAATTAATTTTATATATCGCCATGCAGCCATTTCGGGACAAATTAATTAATGATTGTTCACCAGTTTTAGATTTAAAGGTGCGTTTCAGCAGTAAAACCAAAACAAGTTTCATTTCTCAATACATCTGTAACAGCATATATTATGACCGATGAAACGGTTTAAATGGTTGTCACATCATATACTCGGAGCATAAATAAATTTCTGATTATGGCCTTTTAAATCAAAGGCGGGAGACTCGGACCTCTGACACATAAAGAAAATGTCAATTGAGAAACCCATTACGTCACCACCTGGTCTCGTACATTACGTTTACTATATAGTGAACGTAATGTACAGTGCGAGACCAGGTGGGTGGGGTAATGGGATTTTTTAATTGGCATTTTTTGTGTGTCACAGGTCCGAGTCATCGACACTTACCGCCCGTCCTAATGCGTGGATGCAATTTAATACGTGTGTCATGCCGTTATTTTTGTCGGTTAAATTTGCTGTTTGAAACTGGTCTATTTTTGAAACGCCATACTTGTCTATTGCAGATAAAAAGTTCGAGATATTTTCAGCGTCTCTAGACGTTTTAAAGGGACCACTTTGTACTCGTTGAATCTTTTTAACGGATCCAGCGGATAAAGCATTAATTAATCTGAAACACACATAAAATATACAAAGTAATACATGATAACTGTGATATTGTTGAGTGAGACTTTAAGAATTCTAACGAAAATATAAGGTTTAAAAATGTATAACAGTTTAAATTATGGATCGCTTGATTTAGTGTGCCTAATAATATATTTGATAGTGATAGAAAAAGGAAGTTGTCATAATACATTGTTGAACTTGGTAAGAGGGTCACCACCACCTAACCCAACTCAACAATGCATTATACCAAGTACCTTTCTAACGCTATTCAATGTGCCATCAACCGATCAAATGTAGAAAACTCTACAAAAAGAAGATGCATTTATATGAAACATAAATATCCATATACACAAATTAAATTCTATTTGCATGTGTCTATCTAATAGTCAAGTGCTAATACAAAAATGTTAAATATGTTTGCAATGCTGTAGTCTACAGTTATGGAATACTAGTATATGATACACGTTAGATCAACCACCTGATACTCACTTGCATAATACAACTCCATCTTTTAAAACTTCTTGAAATATTAATTCGCCAAAGCACTGGTCTGACTCTATATCCTGCAAAAAACAGGAGAGATAACAATGTATGCATAACTGATAATCATGTCTGCTAAAAAATATCCGCATGAAATATTTGAATTTGCAACATGTAATTCATGAAACTCACCTATGTTAATTACTATGAAAATATTCATCTGTAAGGAACGATTTTATTCACTGTTGGTTGGTATCATTATACCTTGACAATTAATACTCTCGACACAAAATAAGAAACCGTAATCACATACAAGTCTGTGACAATGAGAGCAGAAACAATACGCTTAATATGTTATTATTGAGTATGACTGTCAATTCTATAGGGTACGTTATGCCTATGTTAGGCATTAACTGTTCATCATTTTCTTGAGTTTCATCTACGCCGGTGTGGCATGGTCTATGACAATAATGCAATCTGTGACACAAATTAACAAGTGCAATAACACCCGCTAACATACAGTGGACTACGTACTTCCTTGAGTGGAATGTCTAATACTGCCTCGATCCACTGTCGTGCCTGCTGCTCCAATTGATGACTGTATTTAGAATTTATCTGAAATAATGAAGGTGTTAGTGGTAATTAGGAACGAAGGAAAATATAAACAATACACAAATGATGCAGAAGAGTACAGTCGCATGAAAACAAACTAAAATATAACAATTTAAAACAGTATAAAACAGATAACACAATTAAAACACTATATACTATGCAACCTTGAATATCAAATTGGCATCCACGCAGTATGTGTGCCCTCGCACCAGTTCCGTACAGTTCCGTACACATTTAAAATCTGTATTAGAGTATTAGAACGGCGAGACTGGCAGTATGAGTTTACCCATATAGTGAAAATTAGCTGTGTTTGGACACTGCAACATGCTGACTACCCACCTTTCTGTTAATTTCGCTGGTCAGTCCGTATCCGTGTGGTCTGTTCGCCATATCGGCACCCCAACTCGCACATTCACAGCACTTACTGAAACGATAAATAAACTGTATAGGTAATGTCAACGGAGATATGCTAGGAAGGATAATACATAGAGAATACCATACTGTCCAGGCTAGTGTATTTTGATATCAAGTTCACCAGGCAAGGCTAGGAAACGCGTCGGAAATCTGAGGTTCGCCGTGGAATTCCTACCGTTTCCGAGCCGAGCCTCACAAACTTGATATCAAAATACACTAGCTTGGTATGCTATCTATCAGGTAACGTTTAGCCTACATAATGAGTAAGTATGACGTCATTTTTGCTGAAATGAAGACGGACTTCTTTCCGCGACGTCATTCCACTGACGTCATGTGACGCATCGACCAATGAAACGTAAGTTTTCAATTTATTTTAGCCTAACCCGGATATGTGTATCAGGTCAATACCTGATACAGAAATATGTTATCATCCGTAAGTATTCGACCAATACAAAGCTCGTTACCTGATAAAACATGATAATAAATGGACGATCACCAATGTACCCGTGCCGTAGTTCTCTGTGATATGTGATACATGTGGCTGTGACACTGGAGAGATGTTTGTTTGTTTGTTTATCGGTGTTTAATTGCCTATCAACATCTAAGGTCATGTAAGGCAAGGCCAACGTTCGGTCCCGTATTTAACCTGCTGCATTTGAGGAGGGGGGGGGGGGGGGGGGGGGGGGGGGGGGGGGGGGGATGGTAGGGGGTTGTCCTAAAAATCATACATTTACTATTTACATCGAGAACAAATATATTCAACCCTGACCTGGTGCCAGAGGTCAAACCACACCAAAGTCACTTGGCCCCGGTGTGTGGTGGTAGGTCAGGTTATTATAATGTCATGGCTGCATATATCTACATGTTTGTCATTCCATTAATGAAATCCGTCATGTTTCTAACACGCAATATAGATCGTGATCAGGCTACATGCGTGTGTTATTTGACCAGGAGCTACACTGGTCACAAATCCCATAAGCCCAATTTCTCCAGTGACAGACACAAATGTGTTACATATTGTTTTGCTGTCTCTTTGGTCTCATTGGTGTATACATCTTACTAATGCATAATGGAACCTCTCTAAACCGGACACAGGGACAGGTTTGTTGTGCTTAATGTTGATAGATTTAATTGCCTTTTTTTCTATGATAATGCCAGCTCGTGGTCACAAACCACCCACGCATGTCTTGAAGTAGTCATCTGCCTGTTTTTACCATGGAACATATTTAAATCGGACACCCTATGGACCTCCCAGGTTGTCCGGTTTAGAGAGGTTCCAATGCACTATTATTTAACACATTAACCATAACAGCTCGGTCGCGGTGCAGAGTGGTGGCTCCATAGCCTTCGACGTGACAGACATGAAAGACACGTGTTACGAGTTAACGATTTAGATCCAGATTGGACGGTTGTGCCTAGTAACCACATTGTTAGAGGAGTTGCACAGGTAGATGAAACAGTAAATCCTTCTATAATACAACGTATAGGAGCATATATATATATATATATGTCGCCGACGGTGGTGGAGACGCACAGTTCACCCACCAAGTAGTTGACATTTACACTCGCTATGGTCAAATAGTGAAGATGCATGTCAACTGTAGCTTCAGTTCTTGTGAAGTAGGGGCCATGCGGAGCCGTACTTTCACAACTGTTTAGTATGTGTCTCAACATAACACATATACATGCATCACATTGTATTATTATTATTCAATGGGAGACTGGCAAATATCTTCTTTGAAGAGTGTATTGTCTACCTTACATGCAGAATTGAGATCGTGTCATTGCCAACATTGCCACCTCCCATTGCCAGTTGTCGACTAACAGTGTCCATCGTATCTGCTGCATCCTGATATAATTGGTAATTATAATGTAATGTCAAGGTCTCAGTAATGAGTTTGTGCTAATTATTAATAAAATAATGTATGTGCATATCATGCTATGTCAGTCTGTTAATTAAACATATCAGCCGGTTCTGGAAGTGCATACGACATCGCATTTGTGGATGTGAATGGAGAAAAATAGGGGTTTATGGCCTATACAGCCAGTGCAGCCTAGAACCAGCCTGCGCATCCGCATACTGCTTCCAACAAACATTATATATCCATATCACACTGCGGAAATGTCCTGCAAGATCAGGACTTAGATTGACCAGGAATGCATAATGCCCAATATATCCACTTTAGGACCACAAAGAATTCACAATTCAGCATGTGCTCTGTCATTTTCTTGTCAAAATTCTACCCCATTTCCGAATGTCACTGCATGATGGGGTTTATGTTCTGTATTACTATTGTTTTCCCAGATAAGCATTGCAGCCACTCAACCTGATCACTGTTTGCACTATTCACCATTCAGTCAGTGAACCTCCCCCTCCCCCCCCCCCCCCCCCCCCCCCCCCCCCCCCCCCCCCCCCCCCCCCATGCTTCTGACAAGCAGTCTATATCTCATTGTCATTGCGCGAGCGTGTGAATGGCACATCGGATACATCCCAATACATGTGTTACGTTACACAATATTCCTTAATTATCTCTAAATCTAAACAAAAATCCAAAAATGCGTACCATATTATTTTCATATTTCGAAAATATTTAAGAGAGAAAATATAATAGCGAGGTGTAACACACAAATGAGATCATAGTTGACATCATTCGACCGTCAGTGTCGCAAAAGCATTCCAGCTCGAACACCATTCACTGGTCAGCATTTCGCCGGATTTTGTTATTGTAATCAAGGAAAATCTAATTTATAAATACGGAGAAAATCAACTATACACTTTCAAATGTTTATTTCAACGACAGACATAGCTAACATATCTACGTCTGTGTTCCAACGTAACACTATCTACAATACATGCATCAACATTGTATCATTACAATAACACTGGGACTCGGCTAATATCTTCTTTAAAGAGTGTATTGCCTATCTTACAAATGTCGATCCTGCCAACACCTCCCTTGTCTTGTTACTATTTGTGCTCGTTCTCCTCTGCGTCCTCTGGTCCGCATCTACGATATTTCGGACGAATTTGTAGTGGACGGTGCGAACTGTTTCTATATACTGTATACAAATTATCGTATATAATATAACATGAACGTTCTAGCGCTTGTGCAGTGTAATAGTTGCCCTGCGCAAAACCCAGAAAATTCGTGTTGCACATTATCTTGATCACACCGAAGACGGACCACACGATGTGGACGCGATGGTTCTATGCGTCTTCCATGTCCAGGAATGTTCGTACGGTGGCGTCATGTGAGACATGGTAGCCGATCTTGTGGTTACAGTAAAACCAGTAGGAATTTCGATACGAGTCTGTGTTTATGTTATTCGAACACCACGTGCGGGCACAGTATGGACAGCACCGCTGAATTACGTTCCGGAGTTTCACTTCCGTACGACATCGGCAGTGGTCGTCGTGAGGCAGGATTATGTCCTTCAGGCGTTTCTGCAATAATCATTCAGTATGTTCAGGCTTATACAATTATATCTTAATCAGTACTAGTTGTACTTTCGAATTGCTTCAGCAAAGAAGTTAATTAAATAATAATGTATGTATTACATATAATAGTAAGTTAATACCACATGTCAGCTATTCAATGTTATCAGAAAAGCTGAGGAAATTTAGGAACTTCATCTAAATGAAGTGCTACAAAACAACACATACAAGGGTATATTTTCTTCAAGTATAGCCCATGTTTGGCGATTATCATGGATAGTTTGACTTTGTCTTATTACAATCTTTATAATAGGCTTGGTAACTACGTATGCGATACCTTTGTGAATCTTGATGGTAGCGTAGTATGTCTAAAATGTGCATTTTGTCGCTACTATAAATATCACATCTGCACGGTCATGTATTTGTTCTCCTCCATTATCTTGACTTGTCCGACTTTATGTTTCCAGCCGTCCATGTCCGCCTTATCTTTCTCCATTCTATCTAACCGGTCCTCAAATATCTTCGCCTTCGTCTCCAGCGATATCTCTTGGTTCAACTTCAAAGGTTGCAACGGAATGTCGGGATCGGATAACTTGCTGATGCAAATGTCCAGTAGACTCTTCAAGCTGCACTTCTCAGCGCATTCCGTACAGCACAATATCAATTCCACTGTTGGGAAAATCTGGTGTCGTAGACTTTTCAATAAGCATTCTTCGCAGGCGGATTTCAGGACGGTGATTTGGTATTCATGCGCCAGGGGCAAGAGCCTGAAGGCGGTGTCGGTGTTCAAGCTGAAGTCGACACCGGGGTGGAGAAAGGACAACATCTCGCTGACGGCAGCGTAGTCTTTGTCTGGTAAATTGATCACCTGTGTAGAGTGGAATTTTATATCAGTGTTTTATCATGCCAGGTGGATATGTTCATTAAATGCTTGATTACGGTTCATTTGTTCTCCAAAATGTTTGGAATTTGGAAATATATGTATTATGGCAGATCTTTAATGTTCTGATACCAATATTAACAGGAATTTCAATCCACAAACTTGCAAATAAAGAACATCCTTTGAAAATGGTTATTTTAATGTCTTATTTCATCATTGGTACACGTCGCATCGTTGTCGTACATTACAAGTGAAGGTGTGGACGTGACCGATTACATGTCCATATATAATGTTTTACAACAGCATTTTAAAATCCCGTCACATTTATAAAACAATCGTTTTTTTAAATACCAGTACATAATCCATGCATTAGACCATACATGTATTTGTTATATAATGCCTGCCTTTTCTCATCACATTACAACAACCAGCTGGGCTCCACACGAAAGAGAAATTGCAAATTGAAACGATGTACCCACCTTTTCGTTTCTCTCGCGGAACTCCGATGTAAACATGCAACTGAACACGGGCGATGCTAGGCCAGCAAACTCCTGTTGGTGTAGAGTTCTTGCCCTTGGACCATCAAAAAAACATTGGTGAACGGATCCTCGAGGTTAAACGGAAGTGACGATTGTTCATACCCACCACCGGCCAGTGGATCAGCATATGTCGCCCTTTAAAGTTCTTTTTTCACCTTAGTTTTCGTTCTGGCAGCACGCTAGCGCAAATGTGCTTGGATACCACTTTGGAATGGTCGAGTCCTAGACAAATCCAAAGTGCTGCCATGTAATGTGTGTGAATTTACAAAAACAAATATTTAAACAAACATTGAAACAAAAGAAAGCAGACGACTGAGGTCACGACTGATTTCCCGCGTTGAAAGGGGATTGTAATGGAAATGGAACCAACCACTGCACCAGGAAACTGTTCACCCCAATAAAGATGTCCGACAACTGACAACTAAAAAGTCGTGCGACGTCTTGTCTGGGCGCTAATTTCAACAAGTAGTAATGATGTCGCTACGTAGCAACAACGTTACGTGCTATACGTGACGTTACCGTTTTAGTGCTGTCAGTGACGTTACTGAGGAAGATGGGTGTTCAGATTAAAACGTAAGACATAAAAGTATAATAATATAGTTTTTTAGTCAATAGGAAAAAGTATACAACAAATTTTATACAAACATTCTTATTCCACTGGACGAATGAATATACAACACGTTCTTGATATTGGGTTAGTTCAACAAGCCCGAAGTTAAAGACTGATTGTAACTGACTAGCTCTGGATTCACAGTGTCACCATTTTTCTACATGTACGATTAAAATAATGCTTAATAGAGGTACAAGGAACCTGTAATATATACAGGTAATTATCGTTATCTCGAAGTTGACCAGAATTAGCATATATCGACATATCCGAACTTCGAGATAAAAATTCGCCAAATTTTGCAACCATTCTCGAAAAAAAACAGACTTTATGATTGTGAAAACCGAATTTACTTTCATTCTGGGTTTTCATAAATCGTGCACTTTCTTTTTAACAAAACGCGCATGCGTTGTTACTAACTATATCCCATATGTACGACACGATTTCCGGTGCACAACATTTGTTTTGAAAATCATAGCCAATACACATCAATGTAAATATCAATGCTCGCCATCTCTTCTGACGATGTTATTCTTCAATCGCAAAATGCAAGACCCGCATTTCGTCCCCAAACCACGTCGTACCTAGACTCGTCGGCCACAAACAAATTCGGCCCAAGTCGATCAAATCGGCGTTAAGAAATGACAACTACGCCGTATATTTTATATTTACGTTAAAGTGATTCGATGTATCATTGATTAATTTGTTAATTATCGTTAAGTGAATTCCTTTAACGTGTTTGTGCAACATTAAAACACATTTTAGTCAGTCTATAGACGTGTGAAAACCCGAAATTTAAAAAATATCTTCTGAAACAGACTTGGCGGTGCCAGGCGCTTATTTTAGAATACAAATATGAAGGAGCATGCTATCGGAACTCGATTTCCACATCGACCTAAACGAAATATCGATGTTTCCGATATCAATTTATTTGGAGTAAAACACATGATCTATTTTGGGAATTTGACCGGGGACCTCGGAAGTATATCGAGATAAGCAGGTATATTGAGGTAAGCGATATCGAGATTAAAAGAATCAGCTGTATCTAAAACAGTGATTATGTGTTGCCTGCGCTAAAATAAATGTAGACCATGTACTATGTATATCTGTAATAGTTATGGGAAAGTATTACAATGTGTTATATTTAGATATTTAAAAAAGAAAACACGAATCCAAGAAATACAAATTCTAAACGCAAATTCGCTTGAGGACCCGAGCCACCGCCCCAGTAACATGAGTCATGCGAATATAAACCGTTCTACGGTCCTGCAGTAACGAAACAATGAAGAAATCACACAATATACGATAGCAAAGCAACAGTGTAGGCCTATCCGAGTTCAATAGAGGATCTTACACGAGTGACGATTTGATATGGTATTTATTAAACGAGTTTACTGATTAAATAAGAAACCAAGCAATGCCGAGTTTCTTATGAAATTAGTCAAGGAGTTTAACAACTACCATATTAAATCATCACACATGTTAGATTATATTTATTTCATGAGCACATCAGCATACATTGAAGCTGTACTGGTCACCAAACCTGTTTTCTGTAACGAGCCAATTTGCATTTATTACATGGGACTTGTAAGCTTGAGTGAACAATTTCCTTAAGTGTGGCTGTGACGGGAGAAATGGGGCTTATGGCATTTGTGGATATTCAAACTGAAGCCTGAAAAGGATCAAGACGGTTTGTAAATTTGATAGCTTTATTGGTATTTCATTGATATTGAATGGCGAAACGTGCAGATCATGTTAGGACAGAGCGGGATATGAGCAGGCTGACCGGGAGCTACACTGGTCGATTAACCAATACGCCCCATTTCTCCAGTCATTAGACAACTTATGGTATGTAACGTTTATTTGCGTGAACATACAGTTGCAATTGTAACTGTAAACGTAATGTATACACACTAACTAGTTATAGTGCATAGGATCATGGAACAGAGTGTACCATTAAGCCAATAAAAAAAAAATGATATGATTCGCGACTGAATAGAATGTGGGGACCATTTTAACATTTCCATTGTCGATATTGCTTCATTTTGATGCTGCTTGCTTTATTATACCCGTCGGTGATTGCGTTGTTTATTTGTTTGTCTGTTTGTTTATTTTGTTCCTTTGCTGGAAATAGGAGGAATAAGTACAGAAATCCAAAACCCGGTGTCATCGGAAATACAACAAAAACTTATTATCCGAAAGAGAAGTTGGGATTTCAGTGGACATAAACATGACAAATACTACAGTGTCTATATACGTAACCATTAACCAACCTGACGTCATATACTTTGGTACATTTCATAACTGGTAAACAAATGCAATGCACGTTTATCTTTATTTGCACAATGGTAAACTTCCTGTAAACGCCCGACACTCTGTTGAGGTTTTACCAGGATTCAAACTGTAATCTGGGCATATGAGCGCCCCGAGACATGTATGTGCACGTTGCAAATATGAACAAACACGAGCTTCCGAGATATAGATATAGAAATAGAGGGGTTCTACTGTAATTGTTGGTAACTATATGAGACAAGTAATATGAGTTTATACCCAATAACATGCCTGATCTATACAGTTTGATATAAAGACAACGGACACCGTTGAGATTCATATAACAGTTTAACTTATATGATTCGGCTTTGCGCTAAGAATACATTTTATAGCCGTGAGATCATAGTTAGCAACACTAGTCACAATGCAATAAGAATATTTTACAAAACATGAATACATGTACATGTACATACAACACGTTCAATTATTGGATGAATATGCGTTGTTAAAGAGCACCAAAACGCATTTGGTGACGCCTATGATAGCTCGATATACATGTATATCAGCCAAACAAATTGTTTGAGTTTGAATACAACACCCTCAAAAAGGTATACAAAACGTGCCCTGAACGATATTGTTTGGATACAGAAACAGTGTAGAAAATTACATGCGTGTCTTTGCACTCGCACTGCTATATACTGAAGCATTCTCGACCGCATTATAAAAACACGAGTTGTGATTTGACTGGTTAGCTGTCAGAAATAAATTGTATTACTGGAAAACTGGGACTGATGGCATTTGTGTACAGTCCAACACCTGATGTAGACATAAATTACCGTTCTGCCAACCAACCATTTAAATCACTACTTACGTTTTAACTCTTTCGCCCATAAATATATAACATGATTTGTTCCATGTTACATTTGGACTATTCCATGAATAAAACATTTGGGCATTGTCTCATAACCATTGTTATCCAAATAAATAATGCCGCTGCAAATTCCTGGCTGAGAGGGCTCGTTACGAGCCGGCTCATCTGGATATACATACAGTGTTTACAAATGTTGGCGTATGGTCTGTATGGTGGAAAGGGCATGCGATCCAGTATGGTTCAGTCATACAAAATATGCTTAGAACTGTGCGTATCATGCTTATGAACTCGTCCAGCGACAATGACATAACCACAGTGAAAGGTATACGTCATTGAATTCTCTCTGCTAAATACTTCAGGCACACCAAACACGGCATTCTAGCTTCCATACGTATATTGTATGAATATGATTAATGTATATATTCTATATAATGATAAATATTTAATTAGTCATTAATTGATCTAGTTTTCCCGAAGCTCATTCCTTTTTGACTAGCTCCGCCGGTGTAGCCATACTGTAGTCCAATTGCCGTTTTCCTTTGATTATAACTTCTTCGCTAAAATTCCTTGGGTTGTTGTATTCAGCTTCTTTCGGCCCGAACGTGGGGCCCTCGAATTTGTTATTTCGTGCCTGCCAAAAGAAAAACAAAACAAAGACATTAACAGTCACTTTTTTTCATAAACAGCCCTTCCGATACAGTTTCTAACTATTTTGATAAAGACCTTCGAAAGTTATTGGAAATTACTAAAGAAATTAACATTTACGCAACAGGAACACATTATTCCAAATAAGTATGCATGCGACTGAAGTTAGTGACACTTTCCATGAATTTTAATTCCAATTAATTTTATATATCGCCATGCAGCCATTTCGGGACAAATTAATTAATGATTGTTCACCAGTTTTAGATTTAAAGGTGCGTTTCAGCAGTAAAACCAAAACAAGTTTCATTTCTCAATACATCTGTAACAGCATATATTATGACACGGTTTAAATGGTTGTCACATCATATACTCGGAGCATAAATAAATTTCTGATTATGGCCTTTTAAATCAAAGGCGGGAGACTCGGACCTCTGACACATAAAGAAAATGCCAATTAAGAAACCCATTACGTCACCACCTGGTCTCGTACATTACGTTTACTATATAGTGAACGTAATGTACAGTACGAGACCAGGTGGGTGGGGTAATGGGATTTTTTAATTGGCATTTTTTGTGTGTCACAGGTCCGAGTCATCGACACTTACCGCCCGTCCTAATGCGTGGATGCAGTTTACTACGTGTGTCATGCCGTTGTTTTTGTCGGTTAAATTTGCTGTTTGAAACTGGTCTATTTTTGAAACGCCATACTTGTCTATTGCAGATAAAAAGTTATAGATATTTTCACCGTCTCTAGACGTTTTAAAGGGTCCACTTTGTACTCGGTGAATCTTTTTAACGGATCCAGCGGATAAAGCATTAATTAATCTGAAACACACATAAAATATACAAAGTAATACATGATAACTGTGATATTGTTGAGTGAGACTTTAAGAATTCTAACGAAAATATAAGGTTTAAAAATGTATATAACAGTTTAAATTATGGATCGCTTGATTTAGTGTGCCTAATAATATATTTGATAGTGATAGAAAAAAGAAGTTGTCATAATACATTGTTGAGCTTGGTAAGAGGGTCACCACCACCTAACCCAACTCAACAATGCATTATACCAAGTACCTTTCTAACGCTATTCAATGTGCCATCAACCGATCAAATGTAGAAAACTCTACAAAAAGAAGATGCATTTATATGAAACATAAATATCCATATACACACATTAAATTATATTTGCATGTGTCTATCTAATAGTCAAGTGCTAATACAAAAATGTTAAATATGTTTGCAATGCTGTAGTCTACAGTTATGGAATACTAGTATAGGATACACGTTAGATCAACCACCTGATACTCACTCGCATAATACAACTCCATCTTTTAAAACTTCTTGAAATATTAATTCGCCAAAGCACTGGTCTGACTCTATATCCTGCAAAAAACAGGAGAGATAACAATGTATGCATAACTGATAATCATGTCTGCTAAAAAATATCCGCATGAAATATTTGAATTTGCAACATGTAATTCATGAAACTCACCTATGTTAATTACTATGAAAATATTCATCGGTAAGGAACGATTTTATTCACTGTTGGTTGGTATCATTATACCTTGACAATTAATACTCTCGACACAAAATAAGAAAACCGTAATCACATACAAGTCTGTGACAATGAGAGCAGAAACAATACGCTTAATATGTTATTATTGAGTATGACTGCCAATTCTATAGGGTACGTTATGCCTATGTTAGGCATTAACTGTTCATCATTTTCTTGAGTTTCATCTACGCCGGTGTGGCATGGTCTATGACAATAATGCAATCTGTGACACAAATTAACAAGTGCAATAACACCCGCTAACATACAGTGGACTACGTACTTCCTTGAGTGGAATGTCTAATACTGCCTCGATCCACTGTCGTGCCTGCTGCTCCAATTCAGGACTGTATTTAGAATTTATCTGAAATAATGAAGGTGTTAGTGGTAATTAGGAACGAAGGAAAATATAAACAATACACAAATGATGCAGAAGAGTACAGTCGCATGAAAACAAACTAAAAGATAACAATTTAAAATAAACAGTATAAAACAGATAAAACACAATTAAAACTACTATACTATGCAACCTTGAATACCAAATTGGCATCCACGCAGTATGTGTGCCCTCGCACCAGTTCCGTACAGTTCCGTACACATTTAAAATCTGTATTAGAGTATTAGAACGGCGAGACTGGCAGTATGAGTTTACCCATATAGTGAAAATTAGCTGTGTTTTGACACTGTAACATGCTGACTACCCACCTTTCTGTTAATTTCGCTGGTCAGTCCGTATCCGTGTGGTCTGTTCGCCATATCGGCACCCCAACTCGCACATTCACAGCACTCACTGAAACGATAAATAAACTGTATAGGTAATGTCAACGGAGAAGTTCACCAGGCAAGGCTAGGAAACGCGTCGGAAATCCGAGGTTCGCCGTGGAATTCCTACCGTTTCCGAGCCGAGCCTCACAAACTTGATATCAAAATACACTAGCTTGGTATGCTATCTATCAGGTAACGTTTAGCCTACATAATGAGTAAGTATGACGTCATTTTCGCTGAAATGAAGACGGACTTCTTTCCGCGACGTCATTCCACTGACGTCATGTGACGCATCGACCAATGGAACGTTAGTTTTCAATTTATTTTAGCCTAACCCGGATATGTGTATCAGGTCAATACCTGATACAGAAATATGTTATCATCCGTAAGTATTCGACCAATACAAAGCTCGTTACCTGATAAAACATGATAATAAATGGACGATCACCAATGTACCCGTGCCGCAGTTCTCTGTGATATGTGATACATGTGGCTGTGACACTGGAGAGATGTTTGTTTGTTTGTTTATCGGTGTTTAATTGCCTATCAACATCTAAGGTCATGTAAGGCAGGGCCAACGTTCGGTCCCGTATTTAACCTGCTGCATTTGAGGAGGGGGGGGGGGGGGGGGTGGGGGGGGGGTGGGGGGGGGGGGGTTGGGGTTGGGATTGTCCCAAAATCATACATTTACTATTTACATCGAGAACAAACATATTCAACCCTGACCTGGTGCCAGGTCCAAACCACACCAAAGTCATTTGGCCCCGGTGTGGTAGGTCAGGTTATTATAATGTCATGGCTGCATATATCTACACTGTTTGTCATTCCATTAATGAAATCCGTCATGTTTCTAACACGCAATATAGATCGTGATCAGGCTACATGCGTGTGTTATTTTACCAGGAGTTACACTGGTCACAAATCCCATAAGCCCAATTTCTCCAGTGACAGACACAAATGTGTTACATATTGTTTTGCTGTCTCTTTGGTCTCATTGGTGTATACATCTTACTAATGCATAATGGAACCTCTCTAAACCGGACACAGGGACAGGTTTGTTGTGCTTAATGTTGATAGATTTAATTGCCTTTTTTTCTATGATAATGTCAGCTCGTGGTCACAAACCACCCACGCATGTCTTGAAGTAGTCATCTGCCTGTTTTTACCATGGAACATATTTAAATCGGACACCCTATGGACCTCCCAGGTTGTCCGGTTTAGAGAGGTTCCAATGCACTATTATTTAACACATTAACCATAACAGCTCTGTCGCGGTGCAGAGTGGTGGCTCCATAGCCTTCGACGTGACAGACATGAAAGACACGTGTTACAAGTTAACGATTTAGATCCAGATTGGACGGTTGTGCCTAGTAACCACATTGTTAGAGGAGTTGCACAGGTAGATGAAACAGTAAATCCTTCTATAATACAACGTATAGGAGCATATATATATATATATATGTCGCCGACGGTGGTGGAGACGCACAGTTCACCCACCACGTAGTTGACATTTACACTCGCTATGGTCAAATAGTGAAGATGCATGTCAACTGTAGCTTCAGTTCTTGTGAAGTAGGGGCCATGCGGAGCCGTACTTTCACAACTGTTTAGTATGTGTCTCAACATAACACTATATACATGCATCATCATTGTATTATTATTATACAATGGAGACTGGGCTAATATCTTCTTTGAAGAGTGTATTGTCTACCTTACATGCAGAATTGAGATCGTGCCATTGCCAACATTGCCACCTCCCATTGCCAGTTGTCGACTAACAGTGTCCATCGTATCTGCTGCATCCTGATATAATTGGTAATTATAATGTAATGTCAAGGTCTCAGTAATGAGTTTGTGCTAATTATTAATAAAATAATGTATGTGCATATCATGCTATGGCAGTCTGTTAATTAAACATATCAGCCGGTTCTGGAAGTGCATACGACATCGCATTTGTGGATGTGAATGGATAAAAATAGGGGTTTATGGCCTATACAGCCAGTGCAGCCTAGAACCAGCCTGCGCATCCGCATACTGCTTCCAACAAACAGTATATATCCATATCACACTGCGGAAATGTCCTGCAAGATTAGGACTTAGATTGACCAGGAATGCCATAAGCCCAATATATCCACTTTAGGACCACAAAGAATTCACAATTCAGCATGTGCTCTGTCATTTTCTTGTCAAAATTCTACCCCATTTCCGAATGTCACTGCATGATGGGGTTTATGTTCTGTATTACCATTGTTTTCCCAGATAAGCATTGCAGCCACTCAACCTCATCACTGTTTGCACTATTCACCATTCAGTCAGTGAAAACACCCCATGCTTCTGACAAGCAGTCTATATCTCATTGTCATTGCGCGAGCGTGTGAATGGCACATCTGATACATCCCAATACATGTGTTACGTTACACAATATTCCTTAATTATCTCTAAATCTAAACAAAAATCCAAAAATGCGTACCATATTATTTTCATATTTCGAAAATATTTAAGAGAGAAAATATAATAGCGAGATGTAAGACACAAATGAGATCATAGTTGAGATCATTCGACCGTCAGTGTCGCAAAAGCATTCCAGCTCGAACACCATTCACTGGTCAGCATTTCGCCGGATTTTGTTATTGTAATCAAGGAAAATCTAATTTATAAATACGGAGAAAATCAACTATACACTTTCAAATGTTTATTTCAACGACAGACATAGCTAACATATCTACGTCTGTGTTCCAACGTAACACTATCTACAATACATGCATCAACATTGTATCATTACAATAACACTGGGACTCGGCTAATATCTTCTTTAAAGAGTGTATTGCCTATCTTACAAATGTCGATCCTGCCAACACCTCCCTTGTCTTGTTACTATTTGTGCTCGTTCTCCTCTGCGTCCTCTGGTCCGCATCTACGATATTTCGGACGAATTTGTAGTGGACGGTGCGAACTGTTTCTATATACTGTATACAAATTATCGTATATAATATAACATGAACGTTCTAGCGCTTGCGCAGTGTAATAGTTGCCCTGCGCAAAACCCAGAAAATTCGTGTTGCACATTATCTTGATCACACCGAAGACGGACCACACGACATGGACGCGATGGTTCTATGCGTCTTCCATGTCCATGAATGTTCGTACGGTGGCGTCGTGTGAGACATGGTAGCCGATCTTGTGGTTACAGTAAAACCAGTAGGAATTTCGATACGAGTCTGTGTTTATGTTATCCGAACACCACGTGCGGGCACAGTATGGACAGCACCGCTGAATTACGTTCCGGAGTTTCACTTCCGTACGACATCGGCAGTGGTCGTCGTGAGGCAGGATTATGTCCTTCAGGTGTTTCTGCAATAATCATAAATATTTAATTTTGATTGTATATTCAGTAGGTTCAGGCTTATACAATTATATCTTAATCAGTACTAGTTGTACTTTCGAATTGCTTCAGCAAAGAAGTTAATTAAATAATAATGTATGTATTACATATAATAGTAAGTTAATACCACATTTCAGCTATTCAATATTATCAGAAAAGCTGAGGACATTTAGGAACTTCATCTAAATGAAGTGCTACAAAACAACACATACAATGGTATATTTTCTTCAAGTATAGCCCATGTTTGTCGATTATCATGGATAGTTTGACTTTGTCTTATTACAATCTTTATAATAGGCTTGGTAACTACGTATGCGATACCTTTGTGAATCTTGATGGTAGCGTAGTATGTCTAAAATGTGCATTTTGTCGCTACTATAAATATCACATCTGCATGGTCATGTATTTGTTCTCCTCCATTACCTTGACTTGTCCGACTTTATGTTTCCAGCCGTCCATGTCCGCCTTATCTTTCTCCATTCTATCTAACCGATCCTCATATATCTTCGCCTTCGTCTCCAGCGATATCTCTTGGTTCAACTTCAAAGGTTGCAACGGAATGTCGGGATCGGATAACTTGCTGATGCAAATGTCCAGTAGACTCTTCAAGCTGCACTTCTCGGCGCATTCCGTACAGCACAATATAAATTCCACTGTTGGGAAAATCTGGTGTCGTAGACTTTTCAATAAGCATTCTTCGCAGGCGGATTTCAGGACGGTGATTTGGTATTCATGCGCCAGGGGCAAGAGCCTGAAGGCGGTGTCGGTGTTCAAGCTGAAGTCGACACCGGGGTGGAGAAAGGACAACATCTCGCTGACGGCAGTGTAGTCTTTGTCTGGTAAATTGATCACCTGTGTAGAGTGGAATTTTATATCAGTGTTTTATCATGCCAGGTGGATATGTTCATTAAATGCTTGATTACGGTTCATTTGTTCTCCAAAATGTTTGGAATTTGGAAATACATGTATTATGGCAGATCTTTAATGTTCTGATACCAATATTAACAGGAATTTCAATCCACAAACTTGCAAATAAAGAACATCCTCTGAAAATGGTTATTTTAATGTCTTATTTCATCATTGGTACACGTCGCATCGTTGTCGTACATTACAAGCGAAGGTGTGGACGTGACCGATTACATGTCCATATATATGTTTACAACAGCATTTTAAAATCCCGTCACATTTATAAAACAATCGTTTTTTTAAATACCAGTACATAATCCATGCATTAGACCATACATGTATTTGTTATATAATGCCTGCCTTTTCTCATCACATTACAACAACCAGCTGGGCTCCACACGAAAGAGAAATTGCAAATTGAAACGATGTACCCACCTTTTCGTTTCTCTCGCGGAACTCCGATGTAAACATGCAACTGAACACGGGCGATGCTAGGCCAGCAAACTCCTGTTGGTGTAGAGTTCTTGCCCTTGGACCATCAACAAAACATTGGTGAACGGATCCTCGAGGTTAAACGGAAGTGACGATTGTTCATACCCACCACCGGCCAGTGGATCAGCATATGTCGCCCTTTAAAGTTCTTTTTTCACCTTAGTTTTCGTTCTGGCAGCACGCTAGCGCAAATGTGCTTGGATACCACTTTGGAATGGTCGAGTCCAAGACAAATCAAAAGTGCTGCCATTTAATGTGTGTGAATTTACAAAAACAAATATTTAAACAAACATTGAAACAAAAGAAAGCAGACGACTGAGGTCACGACTGATTTCCCGCGTTGAAAGGGGATTGTAATGGAAATGGAACCAACCACTGCACCAGGAAACTGTTCACCCCAATAAAGATGTCCGACAACTGACAACTAAAAAGTCGTGCGACGTCTTGACTGGGCGCTAATTTCAACAAGTAGTAATGATGTCTTCTTCTTCTTCTTGATGATAACGACACTCCCTCAAATTTGAAGATTATGTGCCGGCGCCTAATTAAAAGTGAATATAAATATACAGTGATGTAGGGGAGGTAGTGGGTCGTAAAACTATATACACATGCAGTAGTTTACTGGTGGTAGATTGGAGTGAGGACAGCCACAGGGATAAGGGCTTTGAAAGCATCCACTGTGGCTGCTTCATGAACAGAGGATGGCAGGAGGTTCCATTGAGTAATAGTGTGGGGGTAGAAGGCAAATTTGTATGAGTTTTGCTGTTTGTGAAAATGTGTCTAAATGAGTGAATATTGAGTTGTCTAGTTCGGCGATCAACAGGGTTAAGTAAATTTATTGGGGGTTTGATAGCAACTACTTGGTGGACGATTTTGTAGAGCATAATTAATCGGCAGCGTGTTCTACGAATTTCAAGAGAGGGCCAGTTGAGATTTTGTAACATGTTGGTTATACTGAGCTGGTGTTATGGTAACGGTGGGAAACAAACCTGGCTGCACGTCTTTGAACTTTTTCTATCTGGTTAATTTGTGATTTTGTGTGAGGGTCCCAAACTGAAGAAGAATATTCAAGTTTGGGCCGAACAAGTGCTTTGTATGCATGATCTTCTTTAACTTTAGGTGGGAGTTTATCTTTGAAATTCTTTCGTTTTTAGGAATCCCAAGGAAAGGTTGGTTGGCCATACTGGTAATTGTGTTTATGTGTTTGCCCATTTTAGATTACTTTGGAGTGTGAGGCCTAAATATTTTGCATTTGATACATTTTCTAATTGATGGCCATGAAGTTTGTAGGTAAATTTTATCGGATTTCTTTTTTGAGTTACACTGAGAATGTTGCATTTATCTGGATGAAAGTGCATGAGCCAGTCTTGCTCCCACCTACCAGCAGAATTTAGGTCTGATTGGAGTAGCTCAGCATCTGTGATTGTGTGTATTTCTTTATAAATAATACTGTCGTCTGCGAAAAGTCTGAGGGTGCTATATTGTAGGTAGTCTGGGAAATCATTTATGTAGATGAGGAAAGAAGAGGATAGGCCCAATACAGTGCCCTGGGGTACGCCTGAAGTGACTGGTGCCTTATTTGACATTTCGCCCTCCAGGACTACTGTCTGGGTCCTATCAGCAAGAAAGTCGGAGATCCAGTTAAGAGCGTTGCAGTTGATGCCGTAGAATTTAAGTTTGTAGAGAAGGTGTTTGTGGGGAACTTTATCAAAAGCTTTGGCAAAATCCATAATGATGGTGTCAGTTTGAATATTTCGGTCATTTGATTGGCAAAGATTTTGGAGAAAAGAGATGTCGCTACGTAGCAACAACGTTACGTGCTATAAGTGACGTTACCGTTTTAGTGCTGTCAGTGACGTTACTGAGGAAGATGGGTGTTCAGATTAAAACGTAAGACATAAAAGTATTTAATATATATTTTTTTAGTCAATAGGAAAAAGTATACAACAAATTTATACAAACATTCTTATTCCACTGGACGAATGAATATACAACACGTTCTTGATATTGGGTTAGTTCAACAAGCCCGAAGTTAAAGACTCATTGTAACTGACTAGCTCTGGATTCACAGTGTCACCATTTTGCTACATGTACGATTAAAATAATGCTTAATAGAGGTACAAGGAACCTGTAATATATACAGGTAATTATCGTTATCTCGAAGTTGACCAGAATTAGCATATATCGACATATCCGAACTTCGAGATAAAAATTCGCCAAATTTTGCAACCATTCTCGAATAAAACCAGACTTTACGATTGTGAAAACCGAATTTACTTTCATTCTGGGTTTTCATAAATCGTGCACTTTCTTTTTAACAAAACGCGCATGCGTTGTTACTAAATATATCCCATATGTACGACACGATTTCCGGTGCACAACATTTGTTTTGAAAATCATAGCCAATACACATCAATGTAAATATCAATGCTCGCCATCTCTTCTGACGATGTTATTCTTCAATCGCAAAATGCAAGACCCGCATTTCGTCCCCAAACCACGTCGTACCTAGACTCGTCGGCCACAAACAAATTCGGCCCAAGTCGATCAAATCGGCGTTAAGAAATGACAACTACGCCGTATATTTTATATTTACGTTAAAGTGATTCGATGTATCATTGATTAATTTGTTAATTATCGTTAAGTGAATTCCTTTAACGTGTTTGTGCAACATTAAAACACATTTTAGTCAGTCTATAGACGTGTGAAAACCCGAAATAATATCTCTGAATCAGACTTGGCGGTGCCAGGCGCTTATTTTAGAATACAAATATGAAGGAAGCATGCTATCGGAACTCGATTTCCACATCGACCTAAACTTAATCGAGATTAAAAGAATCAGCTGTATCTAAAACAGTGATTATGTGTTGCCTGCGCTAAAATAAATGTAGACCATGTACTATGTATATCTGTAATAGTTATGGGAAAGTATTACAATGTGTTATATTTGGATATTTAAAAAAGAAAACACGAATCCAAGAAATACTAATTCTAAACGCAAATTCGCTTGAGGACCCGAGCCACCGCCCCAGTAACATGAGTCATGCGAATATAACCGTTCTACGGTCCTGCAGTAACGAAACAATGAAGAAATCACACAATATGCGATAGCAAAGCAACAGTGTAGGCCTATCCGAGTTCAATAGAGGATCTTACACGAGTGACGATTTGATATGGTATTTATTAAACGAGTTTACTGATTAAATAAGAAACCAAGCAATGCCGAGTTTCTTATGAAATTAGTCAAGGAGTTTAACAACTACCATATTAAATCATCACACATGTTAGATTATATTTATTTCATGAGCACATCAGCATACATTGAAGCTGTACTGGTCACCAAACCTGTTTTCTGTAACGAGCTAATTTGCATTTATTACATGGGACTTGTAAGCTTGAGTGAACAATTTCCTTAAGTGTGGCTGTGACGGGAGAAATGGGGCTTATGGCATTTGTGGATATTCAAACTGAAGCCTGAAAAGGATCAAGACGGTAAATTTGAAGCATTATTGGTATTTCATTGATAGAATGGCGAACAGTGCAGATCCTGTTAGGACAGAGCGGATGAGCAGGCTGACCGGGAGCTACACTGGTCGCATAACCAATAAGCCCCATTTCTCCAGTCATAGACACACTTATTTGTAACTGTAAACGTAATGTATACACACTAACTAGTATAGTGCATAGGATCATGGAAGAAGTGCTACATTAAGCCAATAAAAAAATATGATAATGATTCCGGCCACCTGAAAAGAATGTGACCATTTTACATTTCCATTGTCGATATTGCTTCATTTTGATGCTGCTTGCTTTATTATACCCGTCGGTGATTGCGTTGTTTATTTGTTTGTCTGTTTGTTTATTTTTGTTCCTTTGCTGGAAATAGGAGGAATAAGTACATAAATCCAAAACCCGGTGTCATCGGAAATACAACAAAAACTTATTATCCGAAAGAGAAGTTGGGATTTCAGTGGACATAAACATGACAAAGAACATGATATTGCAGCAAATTATAAGTCCGGGTCGTTTTCATTTTCTGAGACTTCATGGCCAACAGTATAGGTCCTGATATGACATCGCAGAATGGGTAGACGTCATAATACATGCGTACCTCATTAAGTGGTGCAACAACATTGGTTTCACGAATACTACAGTGTCTATATACGTAACCATTAACCAACCTGACGTCATATACTTTGGTACATTTCATAACTGGTAAACAGATGCAATGCACGTTATCTTATTTGCACAATGGTACTTCTGTAAACCCGACACTCTGTGAGGTACCAGGATTCAACTGTAATCTGGGCATATGAGCGCCCCAAGACATGTATGTGTACGTTGCAAATATGAACAAACACGAGCTTCCGAGATATAGATATAGAAATAGAGGGGTTCTACTGTAATTGTTGGTGACTATATGAGACAAGTAATATGAGTTTATACCCAATAACATGCCTGATCTATATAGTTTGATATAAAGACAACGGACACCGTTGAGATTCATATAACAGTTTAACTTATATGATTCGGCTTTGCGCTAAGAATACATTTTATAGCCGTGAGATCATAATTAGCAACACTAGTCACAATGCAATAAGAATATTTTACAAAACATGAATACATGTACATGTACATACAACACCTTCAATTATTGGATGAATATGCGTTGTTAAAGAGCACCAAAACGCATTTGGTGACGCCTATGATAGCTCGATATACATGTATATCAGCCAAACAAATTGTTTGAATTTGAATACAACACCCTCAGAAAGGTATACAAAACGTGCCCTGAACGATATTTATTGGATACAGAAACAGTGTAGAAAATTAAATGCGTGTCTTTGCACTCGCACTGCTATATACTGAAGCATTCTCGACGGCATTATAAAAACACGAGTTGTGATTTGACTGGTTAGCTGTCAGAAATAAATTGTATTACTGGAAAACTGGGACTGATGGCATTTGTGTACAGTCCAACACCTGATGTAGACATAAAGTACCGTTCTGCCAACCAACCACTTAAATCACTACTTACGTTTTAACTCTTTCGCGCCATATATAACATGATTTGTTCCATGTTACATTTGGACTATTCCATGAATAAAACATTTGGGCATTGTCTCAACATGTTACAAATAATGCCGCTGCAAATCCTGCTGAGAGGGCTCGTTACGAGCCGGCTCATCTGGATATACATACAGTGTTTACAAATGTTGGCGTATGGTCTGTATGGTGGAAAGGGCATGCGATCCAGTATGGTTCAGTCATACAAAATATGCTTAGAACTGTGCATATCATGCTTATGAACTCGTCCAGCGACAATGACATAACCACAGTGAAAGGTATACGTCATTGAATTCTCTCTGCTAAATACTTCAGGCACACCGAACACGGCATTCTAGCTTCCATACGTATATTGTATGAATATGATTAATGTATATATTCAATATAATGATAAAAATTTAATTAGTCATTAATTGATCTAGTTTTCCCGAAGCTCATTCCTTTTTGACTAGCTCCGCCGGTGTAGCCATACTGTAGTCCAATTGCCGTTTTTCCTTTGATTATAACTTTTTTGCTAAAATTCCTTGGGTTGTATTCAGCTTCTTTCGGCCCGAACGTGGGGCCCTCGAATTTGTTCTTTCGTGCCTGCCAAAAGAAAAACAAAAACAAAGAAATTAACAGTCACTTTTTTTCATAAACAGCCCTTCCGATACAGTTTCTAACTATTTTGATAAAGACCTTCGAAAGTTATTGGAAATTACTAAAGAAATTAACATTTACGCAACAGGAACACATTATTCCAAAGAAGTATGCATGCGACTGAAGTTAGTGACACTTTCAATGAATTTTAATTCCAATTAATTTTATATATCGCCATGCAGCCATTTCGGGACAAATTAATTAATGATTGTTCACCAGTTTTAGATTTAAAGGTGCGTTTCAGCAGTAAAAACCAAAAACAAGTTTCATTTCATCTAATACATCTGTAACAGCATATATTATGACCGATGAAACGGTTTAAATGGTTATCACATCATATACTCGGAGCAAAATTAAATTTCTGATTATGGCCTTTTAAATCAAAGGCGGAAGACTCGGACCTCTGACACATAAAGAAAATGCCAATTAAGAAACCCATTACGTCACCACCTTGTCTCGTACATTACGTTTACTACATAGTGAACGTAATGTACAGTACGAGACCAGGTGGGTGGGGTAATGGGATTTTTTAATTGGCATTTTTTGTGTGTCATAGGTCCGAGTCATCGACACTTACCGCCCGTCCTAATGCGTGGATGCAGTTTACTACGTGTGTCATGCCGTTATTTTTGTCGGTTAAATTTGCTGTTTGAAACTGGTCTATTTTTGAAACGCCATATTTGTCTATTGCAGATAAAAAGTTCGAGATATTTTCACAGTCTCTAGACGTTTTAAAGGGTCCACTTTGTACTCGGTGAATCTTTTTAACGGATCCAGCGGATAAAGCATTAATTAATCTGAAACACACATAAAATATACAAAGTAATACATGATAACTGTGATATTGTTGAGTGAGACTTTAAGAATTCTAACGAAAATATAAGGTTTAAAAATGTATAACAGTTTAAATTATGGATCGCTTGATTTAGTGTGCCTAATAATATATTTGATATTGATAGAAAAAGGAAGTTGTCATAATACATTGTTGAGCTTGGTAAGAGGGTCACCACCACCTAACCCAACTCAACAATGCATTATACCAAGTACCTTTCTAACGCTATTCAATGTGCCATCAACCGATCAAATGTAGAAAACTCTACAAAAAGAAGATGCATTTATATGAAACATAAATATCCATATACACAAATTAAATTCGATTTGCATGTGTCTATCTAATAGTCAAGTGCTAATACAAAAATGTTAAATATGTTTGCAATGCTGTAGTCTACAGTTATGGAATACTAGTATAGGATACACGTTAGATCAACCACCTGATACTCACTTGCATAATACAACTCCATCTTTTAAAACTTCTTGAAATATTAATTCGTCAAAGCACTGGTCTGACTCTATATCCTGCAAAAAACAGGAGAGATAACAATGTATGCATAACTGATAATCATGTCTGCTAAAAAATATCCGCATGAAATATTTGAATTTGCAACATGTAATTCATGAAACTCACCTATGTTAATTACTATGAAAATATTCATCGGTAAGGAACGATTTTATTCACTGTTGGTTGGTATCATTATACCTTGACAATTAATACTCTCGACACAAAATAAGAAACCGTAATCACATACAAGTCTGTGACAATGAGAGCAGAAACAATACGCTTAATATGTTATTATTGAGTATGACTGTCAATTCTATAGGGTACGTTGTGCCTATGTTAGGCATTAACTGTTCATCATTTTCTTGAGTTTCATCTACGCCGGTGTGGCATGGTCTATGACAATAATGCAATCTGTGACACAAATTAACAAGTGCAATAACACCCGCTAACATACAGTGGACTACGTACTTCCTTGAGTGGAATGTCTAATACTGCCTCGATCCACTGTCGTGCCTGCTGCTCTAATTCAGGACTGTATTTAGAATTTATCTGAAATAATGAAGGTGTTAGTGGTAATTAGGAACGAAGGAAAATATAAACAATACACAAATGATGCAGAAGAGTACAGTCGCATGAAAACAAACTAAAATATAACAATTTAAAACAGTATAAAACAGATAACATAATTAAAACACTATATACTATGCAACCTTGAATACCAAATTGGCATCCACGCAGTATGTGTGCCCTCGCACCAGTCCCGTACAGTTCAGTACACATTTAAAATCTGTATTAGAGTATTAGAACGGCGAGACTGGCAGTATGAGTTTACCCATATAGTGAAAATTAGCTGTGTTTGGACACTGCAACATGCTGACTACCTACCTTTCTGTTAATTTCGCTGGTCAGTCAGTATCCGTGTGGTCTGTTCGCCATATCGGCACCCCAACTCGCACATTCACAGCACTCACTGAAACGATAAATAAACTGTATAGGTAATGTCAACGGAGATATGCTAGGAAGGATAATACATAGAGAATACCATACTGTCCAGGCTAGTGTATTTTGATATCAAGTTCACCAGGCAAGGCTAGGAAACGCGTCGGAAATCCGAGGTTCGCCGTGGAATTCCTACCGTTTCCGAGCCGAGCCTCACAAACTTGATATCAAAATACACTAGCTTGGTATGCTATCTATCAGGTAACGTTTAGCCTACATAATGAGTAAGTATGACGTCCTTTTCGCTGAAATGAAGACGGACTTCTTTCCGCGACGTCATTCCACTGACGTCATGTGACGCATCGACCAATGGAACGTTAGTTTTCAATTTATTTTAGCCTAACCCGGATATGTGTATCAGGTCAATACCTGATACAGAAATATGTTATCATCCGTAAGTATTCGACCAATACAAAAAAAGCTCGTTACCTGATAAAACATGATAATAAATGGACGATCACCAATGTACCCGTGCCGCAGTTCTCTGTGATATGTGATACATGTGGCTGTGACACTGGAGAGATGTTTGTTTGTTTGTTTATCGGTGTTTAATTGCCTATCAACATCTAAGGTCATGTAAGGCAGGGCCAACGTTCGGTCCCGTATTTAACCTGCTGCATTTGAGGAGGGGGTGGGGGGGGGGGGGGATTGTCCCAAAATCATACATTTACTATTTACATCGAGAACAAACATATTCAACCCTGACCTGGTGTCAGGTCCAAACCACACCAAAGTCACTTGGCCCCGGTGTGGTAGGTCAGGTTATTATAATGTCATGGCTGCATATATCTACACTGTTTGTCATTCCATTAATGAAATCCGTCATGTTTCTAACACGCAATATAGATCGTGATCAGGCTACATGCGTGTGTTATTTGACCAGGAGCTACACTGGTCACAAATCCCATAAGCCCAATTTCTCCAGTGACAGACACAAATGTGTTACATATTGTTTTGCTGTCTCTTTGGTCTCATTGGTGTATACATCTTACTAATGCATAATGGAACCTCTCTAAACCGGACACAGGGACAGGTTTGTTGTGCTTAATGTTGATAGATTTAATTGCCTTTTTTCTATGATAATGTCAGCTCGTGGTCACAAAACCACCCACGCATGTCTTGAAGTAGTCATCTGCCTGTTTTTACCATGGAACATATTTAAATCGGACACCCTATGGACCTCCCAGGTTGTCCGGTTTAGAGAGGTTCCAATGCACTATTATTTAACACATTAACCATAACAGCTCTGTCGCGGTGCAGAGTGGTGGCTCCATAGCCTTCGACGTGACAGACATGAAAGACACGTGTTACAAGTTAACGATTTAGATCCAGATTGGACGGTTGTGCCTAGTAACCACATTGTTAGAGGAGTTGCACAGATAGATGAAACAGTAAATCCTTCTATAATACAACGTATAGGAGCATATATATATATATATATGTCGCCGACGGTGGTGGAGACGCACAGTTCACCCACCAAGTAGTTGACATTTACACTCGCTATGGTCAAATAGTGAAGATGCATGTCAACTGTAGCTTCAGTTCTTGTGAAGTAGGGGCCATGCGGAGCCGTACTTTCACAACTGTTTAGTATGTGTCTCAACATAACACTATATACATGCATCATCATTGTATTATTATTATGCAATGGAGACTGGGCTAATATCTTCTTTGAAGAGTGTATTGTCTACCTTACATGCAGAATTGAGATCGTGCCATTGCCAACATTGCCACCTCCCATTGCCAGTTGTCGACAAACAGTGTCCATCGTATCTGCTGCATCCTGATATAATTGGTAATTATAATGTAATGTCAAGGTCTCAGTAATTAGTTTGTGCTAATTATTAATAAAATAATGTATGTGCATATCATGCTATGGCAGTCTGTTAATTAAACATATCAGCCGGTTCTGGAAGTGCATACGACATCGCATTTGTGGATGTGAATGGAGAAAAATATGGGTTTATGGCCTATACAGCCAGTGCAGCCTAGAACCAGCCTGCGCATCCGCATACTGCTTCCAACAAACAGTATATATCCATATCACACTGCGGAAATGTCCTGCAAGATCAGGACTTAGATTGACCAGGAATGCCATAAGCCCAATATATCCACTTTAGGACCACAAAGAATTCACAATTCAGCATGTGCTCTGTCATTTTCTTGTCAAAATTCTACCCCATTTCCGAATGTCACTGCATGATGGGGTTTATGTTCTGTATTACCATTGTTTTCCCAGATAAGCATTGCAGCCACTCAACCTGATCACTGTTTGCATTATTCACCATTCAGTCAGTGAAACCCCCCCATGCTTCTGACAAGCAGTCTATATCTCATTGTCATTGCGCGAGCGTGTGAATGGCACATCGGATACATCCCAATACATGTGTTACGTTACACAATATTCCTTAATTATCTCTAAATCTAAACAAAAATCCAAAAATGCGTACCATATTATTTTCATATTTCGAAAATATTTAAGAGAGAAAATATAATAGCGAGATGTAACACACAAATGAGATCATAGTTGACATCATTCGACTGTCAGTGTCGCAAAAGCATTCCAGCTCGAACACCATTCACTGGTCAGCATTTCGCCGGATTTTGTTATTGTAATCAAGGAAAATCTAATTTATAAATACGGAGAAAATCAACTATACACTTTCAAATGTTTATTTCAACGACAGACATAGCTAACATATCTACGTCTGTGTTCCAACGTAACACTATCTACAATACATGCATCAACATTGTATCATTACAATAACACTGGGACTCGGCTAATATCTTCTTTTAAAGAGTGAATTGCCTATCTTACAAATGTCGATCCTGCCAACACCTCCCTTGTCTTGTTACTATTTGTGCTCGTTCTCCTCTGCGTCCTCTGGTCCGCATCTACGATATTTCGGACGAATTTGTAGTGGACGGTGCGAACTGTTTCTATATACTGTATACAAATTATCGTATATAATATAACATGAACGTTCTAGCGCTTGCGCAGTGTAATAGTTGCCCTGCGCAAAACCCAGAAAATTCGTGTTGCACATTATCTTGATCACACCGAAGACGGACCACACGACGTGGACGCGATGGTTCTATGCGTCTTCCATGTCCAGGAATGTTCGTACGGTGGCGTCCTGTGAGACATGGTAGCCGATCTTCGATACGAGTCTGTGTTTATGTTATCCGAACACCACGTGCGGGCACAGTATGGACAGCACCGCTGAATTACGTTCCGGAGTTTCACTTCCGTACGACATCGGCAGTGGTCGTCGTGAGGCAGGATTATGTCCTTCAGGCGTTTCTGCAATAATCATAAATATTTAATTTTGATTGTATATTCAGTAGGTTCAGGCTTATACAATTATATCTTAATCAGTACTAGTTGTACTTTCGAATTGCTTCAGCAAAGAAGTTAATTAAATAATAATGTATGTATTACATATAATAGTAAGTTAATACCACATGTCAGCTATTCAATGTTATCAGAAAAGCTGAGGACATTTAGGAACTTCATCTAAATGAAGTGCTACAAAACAACACATACAATGGTATATTTTCTTCAAGTATAGCCCATGTTTGGCGATTATCATGGATAGTTTGACTTTGTCTTATTACAATCTTTATAATAGGCTGGGTAACTACGTATGCGATACCTTTGTGAATCTTAATGGTAGCGTAGTATGTCTAAAATGTGCATTTTGTCGCTACTATAAATATCACATCTGCACGGTCATGTATTTGTTCTCCTCCATTACCTTGACTTGTCCGACTTTATGTTTCCAGCCGTCCATGTCCACCTCTTGGTTCAACTTCAAAGGTTGCAACGGAATGTCGGGATCGGATAACTTGCTGATGCAAATGTCCAGTAGACTCTTCAAGCTGCACTTCTCGGCGCATTCCGTACAGCACAATATAAATTCCACTGTTGGGAAAATCTGGTGTCGTAGACTTTTCAATAAGCATTCTTCGCAGGCGGATTTCAGGACGGTGATTTGGTATTCATGCGCCAGGGGCAAGAGCCTGAAGGCGGTGTCGGTGTTCAAGCTGAAGTCGACACCGGGGTGGAGAAAGGACAACATCTCGCTGACGGCAGTGTAGTCTTCGTCTGGTAAATTGATCACCTGTGTAGAGTGGAATTTTATATCAGTGTTTTATCATGCCAGGTGGATATGTTCATTAAATGCTTGATTACGGTTCATTTGTTCTCCAAAATGTTTGGAATTTGGAAATATATGTATTATGGCAGATCTTTAATGTTCTGATACCAATACTAACACGAATTTCAATCCACAAACTTGCAAATAAAGAACATCCTCTGAAAATGGTTATTTTAATGTCTTATTTCATCATTGGTACACGTCGCATCGTTGTCGTACATTACAAGTGAAGGTGTGGACGTGACCGATTACATGTCCATATATATGTTTACAACAGCATTTTAAAATCCCGTCACATTTATAAAACCAGTACATAATGCATGCATTAGACCATACATGTATTTGTTATATAATGCCTGCCTTTTCTCATCACATTACAACAACCAGCTGGGCTCCACACGAAAGAGAAATTGCAAATTGAAACGATGTACCCACCTTTTCGTTTCTCTCGCGGAACTCCGATGTAAACATGCAACTGAACATGGGCGATGCTAGGCCAGCAAACTCCTGTTGGTGTAGAGTTCTTGCCCTTGGACCATCAAAAAAACATTGGTGAACGGATCCTCGAGGATAAACGGAAGTGACGATTGTTCATACCCACCACCGGCCAGTGGATCAGCATATGTCGCCCTTTAAAGTTCTTTTTAGGTTTGAGGAATTTGATTCCTCAAACCTTTTGTTTTCGTTGGTTTTTTTTTTCTTTTTAGGTTTGAGGCGGCTTTCCGCTGCGCCGAAAACCTATTGTATTCGTTGGTTTTTTTTTTTTTTTTTTTTTTTTTATTCAGCCCTTCAGTCTACAGCCCAAACCGCTGGTCGGATCGACTTCAAATTTTGTATACCGATTCGCATCAACAGTGAGACGAGAATAATGCAATTTTCAGAATTCTCATGACGTTACTTTTTACGAAACCGGAAGTGACGTCATATATCATATAATTTCCTATACCTTCCTTATTTTCCAACCGATTTCAAAAAATCTTTTTGAATTGTAAAGCTGCGAGAATTTTCTATCTTCGCTTGCTAACAATGTGTTTGGCTATCTGCTCAAAAGAGTGAGCTATAGACATGTGAAATTGAGAAAAATGAAAAAAATCAAACAATTTCAGATTTTTATTTTATTTTAACGGGGGTGGTCTTTGAAAACAGTTTCCAATTTGTACAGTAATCTCAGCAACATAATTTTTTGACAGCGTCACGCGGGACATTCATCCGCACAGAAGATGATATTTTTCAGAGCAATGGCTTGAATAGTTCTGGTTCTATTGTCTTTCAAACTTGGACGTTTTTTTTCAATTTTTCAAATTTGAAATGGTCATAACTTTTTTATTATCTAACCGATTTCAAATATTTTTTTTTGCATTAAAAAGCCAACAAAATTCTCTATCTCCATTTCGCTGGTAGTCTTTGGCTATCTGCCCAAATGAGAGAGTTGTAGGCATTTGAAGTTTTTAAAAAAAATTGAAATGGTCATAACTTCCTTATTATTCAACCGATTTCAAATATTTTTTTTGCATTAAAAAGCCAATAAAATTCTCTATCTCCGCTATAGCTTGAAGAGTTCCGATTCTATTGCCTTTCAAACTTGGACGTTTTTTTTTCAATTTTTCAAATTTTAAATGTTCATAACTTTGTTATTATCTAACCGATTTCAAATATTTTTTTTCCATTAAAAAGCCAACAAAATTCTCTATCTCCGCTTCGCTGGTAGTTTTTGGCTATCTGCCCAAATGAGAGAGTTGTAGGCATTTGAAGTTTGGTTCTTTCATTTTTTTATTTTCTTTGTTGTTCAACATAATCATGATAATTATACCGATGAAAGCCGAAACAGGCCGAATGCATTTTTCAAATTTGAAATGGTCATAACTTTTTTATTATCTAACCGATTTCAAATATTTTTTTTGCATTAAAAAGCCAACAAAATTCTCTATCTCCATTTCCCTGGTAGTTTTTGGCTATCTGCCCAAATGAGAGAGTTGTAGGCATTTGAAGTTTTTAAAAAAAATTGAAATGGTCATAACTTCCTTATTATTCAACCGATTTCAAAATATTTTTTTGCATTAAAAAACCAATAAAATTCTCTATCTCCAATTCACTGGTAGTTTTTAGCTATCTGCTCAAATGCGCGAGCTACATGCATTTGAAGTTTGAGAACGAGCATATAAACTTAGCCGCCTAGAACAGTGTGTCAGCTGACAAACTTCGAGGTGGAGGCCAGACAGGTATGGTGGGCTATCAGACACTGGATATACAACTACATGCTGTGGAGTCTTTTAGAATCGCTTAACTTCAATGGTTTTCAGACTAGGGGTTAACGTACATTTCGTAGAACGTTATATAATGAAAAAGCTTAGATAGTCAAGCGATTCTGAAAATACAAAACTTTTTTTTTCATTTCATTGGAATTGTCATCAAATTAGGTTTGAGGTTTTTACAACTGCTCAAAGCGCGAGCCTACCTGCATTTGAAGTTTGAGAACGAGGCATATAAACTTAGCCGCCAGAACAGTGTGTACAGCTGACAAACTTGAGTAGGCCAGACAGTTATAGGTGCTGTATCAGAGTTTTATATACGAACTGACATGCTGTGAGTGCTTTAGAATCGTCTTAACTTCAATGTCAGACTAGGGGGTTAACGGTACACATTTCGTAGAACGTTATATAATGAAAAATGCTTAGAATAGTCAAGCGATTCGAAAATACAAAACTTTTTTTTTCAATTTCATTGGAATTGCATCAAATTAGGTTTGAGAGTTTTTAGCTATCTGCTCAAAATGCGCGGGGAGGCCTTACTGTCAAATTGCGCGAGCTACATGCATTTGAAGTTTGATTTGAACGAGCATATAAACTTAGCCGCCTAGAACAGTGTGTACAGCTGACAAACTTCGAGGTGGAGGCCAGACAGGTATGGTGGGCTGTATCAGACACTGGTTTTATATACGAACTGACATGCTGTGAGTGCTTTAGAATCGTCTTACTTCAATGTCAGTACTAGGGGGTTAAAGGTACACATTTCGTAGAACGTTATTATAATGAAAAATGCTTAGAATAGTCAAGCGATTCTGAAAATACCAACTTTTTTTTGGCTATCTGCACAAATGAGAGAGTTGTAGGCATTTGAAGTTTGGTTCTTTCATTTTTTTAAATTTGAAATGGTCATAACTTTTTTATTATTCAACCGATTTCAAATATTTTTTTTCCATTAAAAAGGCAATAAAATTCTCTATCTCAGTATTCTGGTAGTTTTTAGCTATCTGCTCAAATGAGAGAGCTACATGCATTTGAAGTTTGACAGCGTCACGTTAAATCACACAGTAACAATATAAACAATTTTCATTTTATATACGAACTGACATGCTGTGAGTGCTTTATAATCGTCTCAACTTCAATGTCAGACTAGGGGGTTAACGGTACACATTTCGTAGAACGTTATATAATGAAAAATGCTTAGAATAGTCAAGCGATTCTGAAAATACAAAACTTTATTTTTTCAATTTCATTGGAATTGCATCAATTTTTTTTGAGTTTCATATGTTTTCGTCATTGGCAATGTCTTCTAATCACTTTGCCAGTGTACGTTTGTCAGTACATCAAGCCTCAAACCGTTGATGCAGCTTCAGCTGCTCTAGTTATTTTCTTTGTTGTTCAACATAATCATGATAATTATACCGATGAAAGCCGAAACAGGCCGAATGCATTTTTCAAATTTGAAATGGTCATAACTTTTTTATTATCTAACCGATTTCAAATATTTTTTTTCCATTAAAAAGCCAACAAAATTCTCTATCTCCGTTTCCCTGGTAGTTTTTGGCTATCTGCCCAAATGAGAGAGTTGTAGGCATTTGAAGTTTGGTTCTTTCATTTTTTTAAATTTGAAATGGTCATAACTTTTTTATTATTCAACCGATTTCAAATATTTTTTTTCCATTAAAAAGGCAATAAAATTCTCTATCTCCGCTTTGCTGGTAGTTTTTGGCTATCTGCCCAAATGAGAGAGTTGTAGGCATTTGAAGTTTGGTTCTTTCATTTTTTTATTTTCTTTGTTGTTCAACATAATCATGATAATTATACCGATGAAAGCCGAAACAGGCCGAATGCATTTTTCAAATTTGAAATGGTCATAACTTTTTTATTATCTAACCGATTTCAAATATTTTTTTTGCATTAAAAAGCCAACAAAATTCTCTATCTCCGTTTCACTGGTAGTTTTTGGCTATTTGCCCAAATGAGAGAGTTGTAGGCATTTGAAGTTTTTAAAAAAAATTGAAATGGTCATAACTTCCTTATTCAACCGATTTCAAATATTTTTTTTGCATTAAAAAGCCAATAAAATTCTCTATCTCCAATTCGCTGGTAGTTTTAGCTATCTGCTCAAATGCGCGAGCTACATGCATTTGAAGTTTGAGAACGAGCATATAAACTTAGCCGCCTAGAACAGTGTGTACAGCTGACAAACTTCGAGGTGGAGGCCAGACAGGTATGGTGGGCTGTATCAGACACTGGTTTTATATACGAACTGACATGCTGTGAGTGCTTTAGAATCGTCTCAACTTCAATGTCAGACTAGGGGGTTAACGGTACACATTTCGTAGAACGTTATATAATGAAAAATGCTTAGGATAGTCAAGCGATTCTGAAAATACAAAACTTTATTTTTTCAATTTCATTGGAATTGCATCAATTTTTGTTGAGTTTCATATGTTTTCGTCATTGGCAATGTCTTCTAATCACTTTGCCAGTGTACGTTTGTCAGTACATCAAGCCTCAAACCGTTGATGCAGCTTCAGCTGCTGTAGTTCTTTTTTCTTTTTATTCAGCCGTCGAGACTACAGCCCAAACCGCTGGTCGGATCGACTTCAAATTTTGCATACCGATTCGTATCAACAGTGAGACGAGAATAACTCAATTTTTAGAATTCTCATGACGTCACTTTTTACGAAACCGGAAGTGACGTCATATATCATATAATTCCCTATAACTTCCTTATTTTCCAACCGATTTCAAAAATTCTTTTTGTATTCGAAAGCTGCGAGAAATCTCTGTCTTCGTTTGCCTAGCCGTTATTGGCTATCTGCTCAAATGAGAGAGCTATTGACATGTGAATTTGAGAAAAATGAAAAAAATTAAAACAATTTCGGATTTTCTTTTTTATTTTAACGGGTGGTCTTCGAAAACAGTTTCCAATTTGTACAGTAATCTCAGCAACATAATTTTTTGACAGCGTGACGCGGGACATTCATCCGCACAAAAGATGATACTTTTCAGAGCTATAGCTTGAAGAGTTCCGATTCTATTGCCTTTCAAACTTGGACGGTTTTTTTTCAATTTTTCAAATTTGAAATGTTCATAACTTTGTTATTATCTAACCGATTTCAAATAATTTTTTTCCATTAAAAAGCCAACAAAATTCTCTATCTCCATTTCCCTGGTAGTTTTTGGCTATCTGCCCAAATGAGAGAGTTGTAGGCATTTGAAGTTTGGTTCTTTCATTTTTTTAAATTTTGAAATGGTCATAACTTTTTTATTATTCAACCGATTTCAAATATTTTCTTTCCATTAAAAAGGCAATAAAATTCTCTATCTCCGCATCGCTGGTAGTTTTAGCTATCTGCTCAAATGAGAGAGCTACATGCATTTGAAGTTTTTTTTTTCAATTTTTCAAATTTTAAATGTTCATAACTTTGTTATTATCTAACCGATTTCAAATATTTTTTTTCCATTAAAAAGCCAACAAAATTCTCTATCTCCGTTTCGCTGGTAGTTTTTGGATATCTGCCCAAATGAGAGAGTTGTAGGCATTTGAAGTTTGGTTCTTTCATTTTTTTATTAGGTTTGAGGAATTTGATTCCTCAAACCTTTTGTTTTCGTTGGTTTTTTTTAGGTTTGAGGAATTTGATTCCTCAAACCTTTTGTTTTCGTTGGTTTTTTTTTTTTTTTTTTTTTTTTTTTTTTTTTTTATTCAGCCGTTCAGTCTACAGCCCAAACCGCTGGTCGGATCGACTTCAAATTTTGTATACCGATTCGCATCAACAGTGAGACGAGAATAACGCAATTTTCAGAATTCTCATGACGTCACTTTCTACGAAACCGGAAGTGACGTCATATATCATATAATTCCATATAACTTCCTTATTTTCCAACCGATTTCAAAAATTCTTTTTGAATTGTAAAGCTGCGAGAATTCTCTATCTTCACTTCGCTGACAATGTTTGGCTATCTGCTCAAATGAGAGAGCTATAGACATGTGAAATTGAGAAAAAATGAAAAAAAATCAACAATTTCAGATTTTTATTTTATTTTAACGGGTGGTCTTTGAAAACAGTTTCCAATTTGTACAGTAATCTCAGCAACATAATTTTTTGACAGCGTCACGCGGGACATTCATCCGCACAGAAGATGATATTTTTCAGAGCAATGGCTTGAATATTTCTGATTCTATTGTCTTTCAAACTTGGACGTTTTTTTTCAATTTTTCAAATTTGAAATGGTCTAACATTTTTATTATCTAACCGATTTCAAATATTTTTTTTGCATTAAAAAGCCAACAAATTCTCTATCTCCGTTTCACTGGTAGTTTTTGGCTATCTGCCCAAATGAGAGAGTTGTAGCATTTGAAGTTTTTAAAAAAAATTGAAATGGTCATAACTTCCTTATTATTCAACCGATTTCAAATATTTTTTTTGCATTAAAAAGCCAATAAAATTCTCTATCTCCGGTTCGCTGGTAGTTTTTAGCTATCTGCTCAAATGCGCGAGCTACATTTTTTTTTCAATTTTTTTTTCAATTTTTCAAATTTTAAATGTGTTCATAAGTTTGTTATTATCTAACCGATTTCAAATATTTTTTTTCCATTAAAAAGCCAACAAAATTCTCTATCTCCACTTCGCTGGTAGTTTTTGGCTATTGCCCAAATGAGAGAGTTGTAGGCATTTGAAGTTTGGTTCTTTCATTTTTTTATTTTCTTTGTTGTTCTTAACATAATCATGATAATTATACCGATGAAAGCCGAAACAGCCGAATTGCATTTTTCAATTTGAAATGGTCATAACTTTTTTATTATCTAACGATTTCAAATTTTTTTTTTTTGCATTAAAAAGCCAACAAAATTCTCTATCTCGGATTCACTGGTAGTTTTTGGCTATCTGCCCAAATGAGAGAGTTGTAGGCATTTGAAGTTTAAAAAAAAAATTGAAATGGTCATAACTTCCTTATTATTCAACCGATTTCAAATATTTTTTTTGCATTAAAAAGCCAATAAAATTCTCTATCTCCGGTTCGCTGGTAGTTTTTAGCTATCTGCTCAAATGCGCGAGCTACATGCATTTGAAGTTTGAGAACGAGCATATAAATTAGCCGCCTAGAACAGTGTGTACAGCTGACAAACTTCGAGGTGGAGGCCAGACAGGTATGGTGGGCTGTATCAGACACTGGTTTTATATACGAACTGACATGCTGTGAGTGCTTTAGAATCGTCTTAACTTCAATGTCAGACTAGGGGGTTAACGGTACACATTTCGTAGAACGTTATATAATGAAAAATGCTTAGAATAGTCAAGCGATTCTGAAAATACAAAACTTTATTTTTTCAATTTCATTGGAATTGCATCAATTTTTTTTTAGTTTCATATGTTTTCGTCATTGGCAATGTCTTCTAATCACTTGGCCAGTGTACGTTTGTCAGTACAACAAGCCTCAAACCGTTGATGCAGCTTCAGCTGCTCTAGTTTTCTTTGTTGTTCAACATAATCATGATAATTATACCGATGAGAGCCGAAACAGGCCGAATGCCTGTGGCTGCGGCTAAATCCTTTGATCTTAGCAACGTGTTAAGTTCATGAGGTCACTGTCTAGAGTTGGATGGCACACTTCGCGTGTTAACTCTATGCGACCACTGACCAGCGTTTGTTAAAGGTACATGCCCACGCAGTAGGCACAAAATGTTCTTTATAGGAATTAAATAAGTGTATAATTATGTCACTATTCCACCAGTTCTAAACATTACGAGTGCCCGCGTATACAAATATAATCATTTATTAATTATCAATTTACTGTTAGCGACGCGCGGCGGTAACAGTCTATTTTGATAATGTGCGTGGACGACGACTTTCACATCACGGCTTGCGGTGCGCATGCGCAGTATACTACGCGCGCAGTCGGCTTCCCAATATGTAAACAAGAATATCAACATGTCGAAACGTCCAGGGACGGAAATTGTATGAAACGGCGTCGGCCAAAAAAAAGGCGAAATTGGTCTGAGGGACAGGCAGTACAGAGAGAGAGATATAGTGGTTAATATTGGCGACCAAATCACCAAATGGAACGAGTTACGTGGAGATTTAGATTTGGACTCGAACTTAAACAATTTTCATTTTATATACGAACTGACATGCTGTGAGTGCTTTAGAATCGTCTCAACTTCAATGTCAGACTAGGGGGTTAACGGTACACATTTCGTAGAACGTTATATAATGAAAAATGCTTAGGATAGTCAAGCGATTCTGAAAATACAAAACTTTATTTTTTCAATTTCATTGGAATTGCATCAATTTTTGTTGAGTTTCATATGTTTTCGTCATTGGCAATGTCTTCTAATCACTTTGCCAGTGTACGTTTGTCAGTACATCAAGCCTCAAACCGTTGATGCAGCTTCAGCTGCTCTAGTTTCACCTTAGTTTTCGTTCTGGCAGCACGCTAGCGCAAATGTGCTTGGATACCACTTTGGAATGGTCGAGTCCTAGACAAATCCAAAGTGCTGCCATGTAATGTGTGTGAATTTACAAAAACAAATATTTAAACAAACATTGAAACAAAAGAAAGCAGACGACTGAGGTCACGACTGATTTCCCGCGTTGAAAGGGGATTGTAATGAAAATGGAACCAACCACTGCACCAGGAAACTGTTCACCCCAATAAAGATGTCCGACAACTGACAACTAAAAAGTCGTGCGACGTCTTGTCTGGGCGCTAATTTCAACAAGTAGTAATGATGTCGCTACGTAGCAACAACGTTACGTGCTATACGTGACGTTATCGTTTTAGTGCTGTCAGTGACGTTACTGAGGAAGATGGGTGTTCAGATTAAAACGTAAGACATAAAAGTATTTAATATATAGTTTTTTAGTCAATAGGAAAAAGTATACAACAAATTTATACAAACATTCTTATTCCACTGGACGAATGAATATACAACACGTTCTTGATATTGGGTTAGTTCAACAAGCCCGAAGTTAAAGACTCATTGTAACTGACTAGCTCTGGATTCACAGTGTCACCATTTTGCTACATGTACGATTAAAATAATGCTTAATAGAGGTACAAGGAACCTGTAATATATACAGGTAATTATCGTTATCTCGAAGTTGACCAGAATTAGCATATATCGACATATCCGAACTTCGAGATAAAAATTCGCCAAATTTTGCAACCATTCTCGAAAAAAAAACAGACTTTACGATTGTGAAAACCGAATTTACTTTAATTCTGGGTTTTCATAAATCATGCACTTTCTTTTTAACAAAACGCGCATGCGTTGTTACTAAATATATCCCATATGTACGACACGATTTCCGGTGCACAACATTTGTTTTGAAAATCATAGCCAATACACATCAATGTAAATATCAATGCTCGCCATCTCTTCTGACGATGTTATTCTTCAATCGCAAAATGCAAGATCGCATTTCGTCCCCAAACCACGTCGTACCTAGACTCGTCGGCCACAAACAAATTCGGCCCAAGTCGATCAAATCGGCGTTAAGAAATGACAACTACGCCGTATATTTTATATTTACGTTAAAGTGATTCGATGTATCATTGATTAATTTGTTAATTATCGTTAAGTGAATTCCTTTAACGTGTTTGTGCAACATTAAAACACATTTTAGTCAGTCTATAGACGTGTGAAAACCCGAAATAATATCTCTGAATCAGACTTGGCGGTGCCAGGCGCTTATTTTAGAATACAAATATGAAGGAAGCATGCTATCTGAACTCGATTTCCACATCGACCTAAACGAAATATCGACGTTTCCGATATCGATTTATTTGGAGTAAAACACATGATCTATTTTGGGAATTTGACCGGGACCTCGGAAGTATATCGAGATAAGCAGGTATATTGAGGAAAGCGATATCGAGATTAAAAGAATCAGCTGTATCTAAAACAGTGATTATGTGTTGCCTGCGCTAAAATAAATGTAAACCATGTACTATGTATATCTGTAATAGTTATGGGAAAGTATTACAATGTGTTATATTTGGATATTTAAAAAAGAAAAAACGAATCCAAGAAATACAAATTCTAAACGCAAATTCGCTTGAGGACCCGAGCCACCGCCCCAGTAACATGAGTCATGCGAATATAACCGTTCTACGGTCCTGCAGTAACGAAACAATGAAGAAATCACACAAAATGCGATAGCAAAGCAACAGTGTAGGCCTATCCGAGTTCAATAGAGGATCTTACACGAGTGACGATTTGATATGGTATTTATTAAACGAGTTTACTGATTAAATAAGAAACCAAGCAATGCCGAGTTTCTTATGAAATTAGTCAAGGAGATTAACAACTACCATATTAAATCATCACACATGTTAGATTATATTTATTTCATGAGCACATCAGCATACATTGAAGCTGTACTGGTCACCAAACCTGTTTTCTGTAACGAGCCAATTTGCATTTATTACATGGGACTTGTAAGCTTGAGTGAACAATTTCCTTAAGTGTGGCTGTGACGGGAGAAATGGGGCTCATGGCATTTGTGGATATTCAAACTGAAGCCTGAAAAGGATCAAGACGGTAAATTTGAAGCATTATTGGTATTTCATTGATAGAATGGCGAACAGTGCGGATCCTGTTAGGACAGAGCGGATGAGCAGGCTGACCGGGAGCTACACTGGTCGCATAACCAATAAGCCCCATTTCTCCAGTCATAGACACACTTATGTATGTACGTTTATGCGTGAACATACAGTTGCAATTGTAACTGTAAACGTAATGTATACACACTAACTAGTATAGTGCATAGGATCATGGAAGAAGTGCTACATTAAGCCAATAAAAAAATATGATAATGATTCCGGCGACCTGAAAAGAATGTGACCATTTTACATTTCCATTGTCGATATTGCTTCATTTTGATGCTGCTTGCTTTATTATACCTGTCGGTGATTGCGTTGTTTATTTGTATGTCTGTTTGTTTATTTTTGTTCCTTTGCTGGAAATAGGAAGAATAAGTACAGAAATCCAAAACCCGGTGTCATCGGAAATACAACAAAAACTTATTATCCGAAAGAGAAGTTGGGATTTCAGTGGACATACACATCACAAAGAACATGATATTGCAGCAAATTATAAGTCCTGGTAGTTTTCATTTTCTGAGACTTCATGGCCAACAGTATAGATCCTGATATGACATCGCAGAATGGGTACACGTCATGATACATGCGTACCTCATTAAGTGGTGCAACAACATTGGTTTCACGAATACTACAGTGTCTATATACGTAACCATTAACCAACCTGACGTCATATACTTTGGTACATTTCATAACTGGTAAACAGATGCAATGCACGTTATCTTATTTGCACAATGGTACTTCTGTAAACCCGACACTCTGTGAGGTACCAGGATTCAACTGTAATCTGGTCATATGAGCGCCCCAAGACATGTATGTGTACGTTGCAAATATGAACAAACACGAGCTTCCGAGATATAGATATAGAAATAGAGGGGTTCTACTGTAATTATTGGTAACTATATGAGACAAGTAATATGAGTTTATACCCAATAACATGCCTGATCTATACAGTTTGATATAAAGACAATGGACACGTTGAGATTCATATAACAGTTTAACTTATATGATTCGGCTTTGCGCTAAGAATACATTTTATAGCCGTGAGATCATAATTAGCAACACTAGTCACAATGCAATAAGAATAGTTTACAAAACATGAATACATGTACATGTACATACAAAACCTTCAATTATTGGATGAATATGCGTTGTTAAAGAGCACCAAAACGCATTTGGTGACGCCTATGATAGATCGATATACATGTATATCAGCCAAACAAATTGTTTGAGTTTGAATACAACATCCTCAGAAAGGTATACAAAACGTGCCCTGAACGATATTGATTGGATACAGAAACAGTGTAGAAAATTACATGCGTGTCTTTGCACTCGCATTGCTATATACTGAAGCATTCTCGACCGCATTATAAAAACACAAGTTGTGATTTGACTGGTTAGCGGTCAGAAATAAATTGTATTACTGGAAAACTGGGACTGATGGCATGTGTGTACAGTCCAACACCTTATGTAGACATAAAGTACCGTTCTGCCAACCAACCACTTAAATCACTACTTACGTTTTAACTCTTTCGCCCATAAATATATAACAAGATTTGTTCCATGTTACATTTGGACTATTCCATGAATCAAACATTTGGGCATTGTCTCAACATGTTACAAATAATGCCGCTGCAGATCCTGCTGAGAGGGCTCGTTACGAGCCGGCTCATCTGGATATACATACAGTGTTTACAAAAGTTGGCGTATGGTCTGTATGGTGGAAAGGGCATGCGATCCAGTATGGTTCAGTCATACAAAATATGCTTAGAACTGTGCTTATCATGCTTATGAACTAGTCCAGCGACAATGACATAACCACAGTGAAAGGTATACGTCATTGAATTCTCTCTGCTAAATACTTCAGGCACACCGAACACGGCATTCTAGCTTCCATACGTATATATGTATGAATACGATTAATGTATATATTCTATATAATGATAAATATTTAATTAGTCATTAATTGATCTAGTTTTCCCGAAGCTCATTCCTTTTTGACTAGCTCCGCCGGTGTAGCCATACTGTAGTCCAATTGCCGTTTTTCCTTTGGTTATAACTTCTTCGCTAAAATTCCTTGGGTTGTATTCAGCTTCTTTCGGCCCTAACGTGGGGCCCTCGAATTTGTTCTTTCGTGCCTGCCAAAAGAAAAACAAAACAAAGAAATTAACAGTCACTTTTTTCATAAACAGCCCTTCCGATACAGTTTCTAACTATTTTGATAAAGGCCTTCGGAAGTTATTGGAAATTACTAAAGAAATTAACATTTACGCAACAGGAACACATTATTCCAAAGAAGTATGCATGCGACTGAAGTTAGTGACACTTTCAATGAATTTTAATTCCAATTAATTTTATATATCGCCATGCAGCCATTTCGGGACAAATTAATTAATGATTGTTCACCAGTTTTAGATTTAAAGGTGCGTTTCAGCAGTAAAACCAAAACAAGTTTCATTTCTCAATACATCTGTAACAGCATATATTATGACCGATGAAATGGTTGAAATGGTTGTCACATCATATACTCGGAGCATAAATACATTTCTGATTATGGCCTTTTAAATCAAAGGCGGAAGACTCGGACCTCTGACACATAAAGAAAATGCCAATTAAGAAACCCATTACCTCACCACCTGGTATCGTACATTACGTTTACTATATAGTGAACGTAATGTACAGTACTAGACCAGGTGGGTGGGGTAATGGGATTTTTCAATTGGCATGTTTTGTGTGTCACAGGTCCGAGTCATCGACACTTACCGCCCGTCCTAATGCGTGGATGCAGTTTACTACGTGTGTCATGCCGTTATTTTTGTCGGTTAAATTTGCTGTTTGAAACTGGTCTATTTTTGAAACGCCATACTTGTCTATTGCAGATAAAAAGTTCGAGATATTTTCACCGTCTCTAGACGTTTTAAAGGGTCCACTTTGTACTCGGTGAATCTTTTTAACGGATCCAGCGGATAAAGCATTAATTAATCTGAAACACACATACAATATACAAAGTAATACATGATAACTGTGATATTGTTGAGTGAGACTTTAAGAATTCTAACGAAAATATAAGGTTTAAAAATGTATAACAGTTTAAATTATGGATCGCTTGATTTAGTGTGCCTAATAATATATTTGATAGTGATAGAAAAAGGAAGTTGTCATAATACATTGTTGAGCTTGGTAAGAGGGTCACCACCACCTAACCAACTCAACAATGCATTATACCAAGTACCTTTCTAACGCTATTCAATGTGCCATCAACCGATCAAATGTAGAAAACTCTACAAAAAGAAGATGCATTTATGTGAAACATAAATATCCATATACACAAATTAAATTCTATTTGCATGTGTCTATCTAATAGTCAAGTGCTAATACAAAAATGTTAAATATGTTTGCAATGCTGTAGTCTACAGTTATGGAATAATAGTATAGGATACACGTTAGATCAACCACCTGATACTCACTCGCATAATACAACTCCATCTTTTAAAACTTCTTGAAATATTAATTCGCCAAAGCACTGGTCTGACTCTATATCCTGCAAAACAGGAGAGATAGATAACAATGTATGCATAACTGATAATTATGTCTGCTAAAAACTATCCGCATGAAATATTTGAATTTGCAACATGTAATTCATGAAACTCACCTATGTTAATTACTATGAAAATATTCATCGGTAAGGAACGATTTTATTCACTGTTGGTTGGTATCATTATACCTTGACAATTAATACTCTCAACACAAAATAAGAAACCGTAATCACATACAAGTCTGTGACAATGAGAGCAGAAACAATACGCTTCCAGTGATGTTATTATTGAGTATGACTGCCAATTATATAGGGTACGTTATGCCTATGTTAGGCATTAACTGTTCATCATTTTCTTGAGTTTCATCTACGCCGGTGTGGCATGGTCTATGACAATAATGCAATCTGTGACACAAATTAACAAGTGCAATAACACCCGCTAACATACAGTGGACTACGTACTTCCTTGAGTGGAATGTCTAATACTGCCTCGATCCACTGTCGTGCCTGCTGCTCTAATTCAGGACTGTATTTAGAATTTATCTGAAATAATGAAGGTGTTAGTGATAATTAGGAACGAAGGAAAATATAAACAATACACAAATGATGCAGAAGAGTACAGTCGCATGAAAACAAACTAAAATATAACAATTTAAAACAGTATAAAACAGATAACACAATTAAAACACTATATACTATGTAACCTTGAATACAAAATTGGCATCCACGCAGTATGTGTGCCCTCGCACCAGTTCCGTACACATTTAAAATCTGTATTAGAGTATTAGAACGGCGAGACTGGCAGTATGAGTTTACCCATATAGTGAAAATGAGCTGTGTTTGGACACTACAACATGCTGACTACCCACCTTTCTGTTAATTTCGCTGGTCAGTCCGTATCCGTGTGGTCTGTTCGCCATATCGGCACCCCAACTCGCACCTTCACAGCACTCACTGAAACGATAAATAAACTGTATAGGTAATGTCAACGGAGATATGCTAGGAAGGATACTACATAGAGAATACCTACTGTCCAGGCTAGTGTATTTTGATATCAAGGTCACCAGGCAAGGCTAGGAAACGCGTAGGAAATCCGAGGTTCGCCGTGGAATTCCTACCGTTTCCGAGCCGAGCCTCACAAACTCGATATCAAAATACACTAGGTTGGTATTCTATCTATCAGGTAACGTTTAGCCTACATAATGAGTAAGTATGACGTCCTTTTCGCTGAACTGAAGACGGAATTCTTTCCGCGACGTCATTCCACTGACGTCATGTGACGCATCGACCAATGAAACATCAGTTTTAAATTTATTTTAGCCCAACCCGGATATGTGTATCAGGTCAATACCTGATACAGAAATATGTTATCATCCGCAAGTATTCGACCAATACAAAGCTCGTTACCTTATAAAACATGATAATAAATGGACAGTGAATATGGCATCAGTAAACTCGTTCAATAAGTATCATATCAATAAATAATCATCAATTTAAATCATCACTAAATAAGATCCTCTATTGTATATGTATTGTATGTTTGGAGTGAAAAAAAACCAGCATACACTGCTGGGTCTGTATCGTTTAAAGGACAAATCGTGATAATATGCACATGATTATATACAATGTACTCAAATAAATATGTTTACACATTCACATAAATTGTCCCTGCTGAGTACCTCGCTGCAATTTAATGTCACTAAGCATTATGCATATCACATTTTACAAAAGGCCGACTTAAGCAGTTCATTCATCGTGACACTGTCCTTACGCATGTCATCCTTTACTATATTTACTACAAAACCGGCATAGACCTTTCACTAAATAAAAACCCAATCTCATACATGCTACTGACACGCATACTATTCGTCATTATATGCTATAACTCGTGCGTACGAATATTTAGCATTGCTAATGAACTGTAATAGTAGCAATTGAGTGGCATATGTTCAGCTTAACGCGTTGTTACTGCATACATTAAGCCACAGATTTACAATGTTCTTGCGTGATCTATACACAAATTCCAAATGAAAACTGAGAGGGCGAAATGACTGATAATATCTCAGTAACAAATACTCAGCAGAAATGAAAACACACCACCCAGCATGTATGGCCAGCGAATAACAATACTTTGAATTACCGGTATATTTGGATGAATGGCGAAAATTGAGTTGTTGTTGTGTTTGCCTCTCCAACAATATGGAAGACCCTAAACAAAATATCGCATATTTCGAATGAATTATAACACACACATAACCCATTGTTGATCTAGTCTCGGTGTTATTAATAATATGTAAATTCATCGTCTGTTCATACACAATGGGTCCGACGTTTTGCGCGCATTACTATTCACATCTAGGTTACTATCATTGTATAGGTTTTAATTATTAAATACTGCATAATTATTCTAATAGAGTAAATAGATTTATACTCGCCACAGGCGGTACGAACATACATTTGGAAAACTTTAATGGGTCCGAATTTGTACAGTGACGCCTATACATTAGGTCGCCTCTGTACCACTTCGTACTCGCTAAACATTTTCCCAGTATGTTTCGAACCCATAGACAGTGACACCAGAATAACTTCGTACCTATGTGCTTAGCATGAAAGAATCGTGTATACAATAGTATGAGTGAGACTACAAAACGAAGAAGTAGAGCGAAAAGTGTATGCCCATCCCACCCCGACAATAGCCCACCTTGTGTAATATGTCATGGAGACAGGAGTTGTGGTTACTGTGGTATTCATGAAATTAAATTAGGCAGACGCGTATTACATGTTGGTGACACAATGTACCTTTTTTGTGGTCGAAAAACCCATGAGCCCCACTCCTCCAGTCACAGCCAAATTGTGAACAGCATAAACACAACTCAGCACGTGTATCAGTATACACCAGTATACTTATTCACCAGACGAATTTAGAATTACACGACTCCATACGCCAATGACACTTGGGCATATAGATGCTGATTCGCCAGAGCAAATTCGAATAATGTTGATACAGTACTTTAGGATATACGAGCGCACTCCGTTTTGTCCGACGGTGAAACACTTGTTATCTGATTATGATCACGTACACTGGTCCCCGCGAATATTCGTCGACGGTTAGTATTTTTAATTGGTAATTTTCTTCGTAAGTGGCGAGCTCAACCTAGTTTGTAAGTAGGTTGCATCAGATCATATCGACCCGATGTTATTATAACGGACAAAGAAGCACGGGGATGTCCACCAACTGGCGATTTGATTGATGAATTCAATACAGTCACTGTGGCCTAGTGAAATAAGGCATCCGCCTGGCAACTGGAAGGTGGAAGATTCAGACTCCGTTCGGATTGATGTGGCTGTTGGTGAGCCGTCAGCTAGGTAAATTTAATGGTACCAATTACCTTCCTGCCTGGGGTGCCTGACATAAAGGATAGGAATTGGGAAGTAGGCTACTGCTTCTTCGATGGAGTCTCATAGCGTCCCAGTTCAGAGTGCATCAACTTAAACATATGCCAGCCTGGGGGCCGTTTCACTAAACTTCGTACGACCAAAATGTTCGTAAGTGCAACACGAAGATACAATGTAGTTGTAAATATCACATAAACACTGTTTTCTTGTAAAAAATTATTGGATTTACATTTATTGATCATAGGCATAACGGGTGTTTCATTGGTGGACTGGCGGACAGTGAAGATCCTGATCTGGATCTACACTGGTCGCAAAAACCCACAAGCCATATTTCTCCAGTCACAGCCACATAACACGACTCCATTCACGGCATTAACCTACTATTCTATTTATCCCGTCAACATTGTCAAACAACATTTAAATCAACTTAATTTAGTTAATTTAGGCTTCAAACGCGAGATAAGTTCGAACCGAATTGCATCAACCACTCCTTTGCGCTCACAACATAGTTCGATACTTTATGGTTGTAATATTCCCTTAATGAACAGCCATGACAGTAAATTGGTCAATATTTGTTTTAGCCTTTAGGTACTTTACTCTGACATCGACATGTTTATAGAATAACCTTATCATGTTACAACGATTTGTGTTTCTATTCATTTCATCGTTCATGAATGATGGAAACCAAAAAAAACAAGATGGCGGCTTTGCAAATTAATCCTATTTACAATGGTGACCAGCTGAATCAATGCGTCCAGAATTTAACCATTACACTATGGGTACGTCAGGCGGGTTTAACAGATGAATGTTCTGTTGATACATTATATTTTATCACCGACAATGTGAAAATACAGCTTCTTTTCAACGAAATATACTGTCAAAATGCACCAGACCCGTCCGTTTTCATTCAGAGCAGGTTCCACAACGATTGCGAGCTGCCCAGAATAACAATGAACACGACAAACAACTATTTTATACGTTTATTTCCTTACCTGACTCGAATCACAGGGAGCAGCCATTTTTATTTTAAACTAGATTGGTCAGTAAGCGAGGCTTACGGAATACCCCCCGCGTGCGCCCAGGTACCCCTAAAATATGTAAAAATTTCCAAGTGTGTGGGCTTGTGACCTTGACTCTGGGATTAGCGCGAGCAGCATGAACGTGAATTTGTCACAGGGTGGTAGAGGTCCATTGGAGCAATGAGTGTGTGAAATGTGAAGCAGATCCGAGCAAGGAAATAGAAGTTATAACCGATTTCTCTGATGTTAAGTTTTGTAAAGAGACTACCGTATAACCTCGAATTAACGCCCCCGGAGGCGTTACATTTTATAAAAGGAGGGTGGGGTGCGTTTATTAGCCAGTAAAAAAAAAAAATTACCAAGGACCGCCAATTTCAAACACAAATAAGGATTTAAGGATTATTTGTGTTTGAAATTGGCGGTCATTGGTAAAAAGAAAATATTTTTTTATTTGGGGTGGGGGGGGGGGGCGTTTATTAGGAGGGGGGCGTTAATTCGAGGTTATACGGTATGTATGTGACGTTGACCTCGAGATCAGCGGGGATTTGTCACAGCATATGAAATATTAAGAATTTTCAATGAAAGAAATAGAAGTTATAACATATTTCTCTGATGTTAAGTTTTGTAAAGAGACTAAGTATGTGACCTTGACCTTGGGATGAGCTGGGCTTGGACAGTCGTAGATTTGTCACAGCATGATAGTACAACCTTAGAGGAATGCACAAGTGAAATAATAAGAATTTTCAATGAAGGAAATAGAAGTTATAACTTATTTCTCTGATGTAAAGTTTGGTAAAGAGACTAAGTATTTGACCTTGACATTGGGATCAGCGGGGGTTGGACGGTCATGGATTTGGCACAGCATGGTATTAGAGCCTTACAGGAATGCATGTGTGAAATATTAAGAATTTTAGATGAAGGAAATAGAAGTTAGAACAATATTTCTCTGATGTTAAGTTTTGTAAAGCGACTAAGTATTTGACCTTGACACCTTGGGATCAGCGGGGGTTGGACGGTCGTGGATTTGGCACAGCATGGTAGTAGAGCCTTACAGGAATGCATGTGTGAAATATTAAGCATTTTAGATGAAGGAAATAGAAGTTATAACTATATTTCTCTGATGTTAAGTTTACGGACTAAGTATTTGACCTTGACCTTGGGATCTGCAGGGGTTGGACGGTCGTGGATTTGGCACAGCATGGTAGTAGAGCCTTACAGGAATGCATGTGTGAAATATCAAGCATTTTAGATGAAGGAAATAGAAGTTATAACAATATTTCTCTGATGTTAAGTTTACGGACGCACGGACGGACGGACGGACAACCTGACTCCAGTATACCCCCCACAACTCGTTGCGGGGGTATAATGACGTAGTAGACTTACTGACGTACTTATAATTATGACGTCAGTCATGTCTGAATGACGCACGGCATGGGGAAGAGAGCAAATAATTGGAAATTGAGGGTCGTAATGGTAATCGCTTTGGCATCCAGAAAATGGCATGAACTTAATTTTAACAATTTTATTTTTCGGCGATAACGTTTTTATTTGCGAAATTTAACCCGCACGTAAACTGTGAACAGTCCAATTTTCACCAGTCTGACCAATCAGGCACTGGTCAACACTGCGGTTTGGACATTTCTTTGTAAGCGCGTATGAATTGTGATTAGGTCGTATTGACAGGGCACATATAGAGGCATTGCGTTGACGAGATAAATATACCCAAACTGTACCATGAGTGATTTGTTAACCCTGCCAACCATACATACCATAAAGAAAACATTAGCAAACACTGACGACCAAGATGAGCCGGCTAAAAAAGCCGTTTCATCATGATCTGCAATGTTTATCAGTAGTTTTCAGGTATTTAAAATAAATATCCCTTAACTGATGAATTGAATAGTCCAGAAATGAGCATGGAACTATCCGTGACAGATAGTTTAGGGTGAAAGGGTTCAATATACACCTAATGTCCCGTTTGTCCTCTCAATCAGATCTCAAGTACCATATAAACGTCATCGTATCGATTGGATGGCACCAGGAATCTACAACGCCCAAGTGATATACGACTTGTATTTGGTCCAATGATATTTATGGTTAAAGCTACTCTAACGAGTTTTCATATGAACGTACTAAAAATATTATGTTTATATTATCGCTTGACATTGGCGGTGGTACGGAGAACATTACGTCTGTTAGATGTCTAAGATGAGTTCTGCCTTACAAAGAAAGTATAGTGTTTGTGTATCGTTTCTTAGAGTATCACCCATTTATCATTTATGGCATGTACTACACAGGTGGGAAGAATTATTTAATTATAAGGTTGTGACTGGAGAAATGGGACGTATGGGTTTTGCGACCAGTGTATATCCTGATCGGCCTGTGCATCCGCACAGTCTGATCAAGATATGCACAGCTGACCATTCCATCAATGAAATACCCGGCATGTTTCTAACAAGGAATATAGGTCGTTATCAGGGTACAGTAGTGTGCTACTTGATCGGGAGCTTCAATGGTCACAAATCCTATAAATCCCATTTCCCTAGTCACGGCCACAAATAGCTGACGGCTCACCAACCGGACATATCAGCCAGAGTTGACGCTGGACTCTTCGATCTTCCAGTTGTGAGACAAATGACTTAATGCCGAGCCTATCGTGACTGATTAATATTATAATATACACTTGATTAAATATGTGCACACCTCATTTTAGATTGCAAACATCATAATTATGTTATCATAGTTAATACACAACAGAAACGTGCATACTTACTACGTACTACTACCTTGTCGTTTGTCTCTATATTTGAAATGACAATCTACGGAACTATAGATGTTAAAACAGCATGTCTTAATATGGAAAACAATATATGCAGACAGTGATATACATATACATTTAATTACATGTATGAAGTCCATCATTGGCACACGTATCGATATATCGACATATATTTTGTTTCTGATTTTATAAGCACCAAATCATGCATTCTTCACTACACCTTTAAGCCCCTGTAGCCAGGTCACACATATACTATGAAATAGTTCCTTGTTTGCCTTGAGGAATCAGTGCCATCGATTTACAATACCACAATGATTGCCAATATTTATATAGCCCACGTCGGTTTATGGTGCAACTTAATTGTTGTTGATCGATCTTTACAATCCTCCTGAACGTGAGAAAACTATGGGTCCCATAGACCAGAGCTGACGAAATACGGTCCGCCATGACAATAATGGGGGCATGAAGTCACCGGTGGAAGACTCAGACGTGTGATATAACTAGAAAATGTGTTCATAGAACACGGATGCCCCACATATCGCGTTGATAATAAATGAGGCCAAATTCCAAGTCAATTTCTTTTTTTTACCTGAGCGTTAACGTTTTTGAAGCACCAATTATGTGACCTTGATCATGGGCTTGGCGGGGGCAGGACACACATGGATTTAGCACAGGGCAGTAGAGCACCATTAGAGCAATGTATATATGAAGTATGAAGCTGATCCGTGAAAGGGAAGAGAAATTATAAGCTATTTACCCGAGCATTAAAGTTTTGGAAGCACCAAGTATGTGACCTTGACCCTGGGCTTGGCGGGGGAAGGACAAACGTGGATTTGGCACAGGACGGTAAAGACCATTAGAGCAATGCGTATATGAAGTATGAAGCTGATCCGTGAATGAAAACAGAAATAATAAGATATTTACCCGAGTGTTAAAGTTGTTGAAGCACTAAGAATGTGACCTTCACCCTGGGCTTGGCGGGGGCAGGACGAACGTGGATTTGGCACAGGGCAGTAGAGGACCATTAGAGCAATGTGTATATGAAGTATGAAGCTGATCCGTGAAAGGGAAGAGAAATTATAAGGTATTTACCTGAGCGTTAAAGTTTTTGAAGCGCTAAGTATGTGACCTTGACCCTGGGCTTGGCCGGAACAGGACAAACGTGGATTTGGCACAGGGCAGTAGAGGACCATTATAGCAATGCGTATATGAAGTATGAAGCTGATCCGTGAAAGGGAACAGAAATTATAAGATATTTACCTGAGCGTTAAAGTTTTTGAACACCAAGTATGTGACCTTGACCCTGGGCTTGGTGGAGGCAGGACGAACGTGGATTTGGCACAGGGCGGTAGAGGACCATGGTATAAAATATTACATAATATGGAAACTATGGAGTTTGTTTACCAAGGTGGTTCATCAAGGCACTGGAGAACAGTGTAGTCCCTGACAGGACTGTGCGGATGAGAAAGCAATATATTCCATAGACCGCACTTGAAAAAATGTATTTTACCAATGTTAGTGACATCAATATTGGTTCATTAACATAGTAGCGAACAGTGTACGCATTGATCAGACTGCACGGGATACGGACAAATTCCCCCCGGACATAATCCCCCCCACCCCATGATTTTTGACACCGGAGGACAAAATCGCTCCCCCCCCCCCGTCTAAAATGCAGGTAGGACAAAATCCCCCCCCCCCCGCCCCCCGTCCAAAATCACAGGTAGGACATAATCCCCCCCCCCCCCCCAGCAATTCAAGGGAGGACAAAATCCCCCCACCAGAAATGGTAATCGATTCTTCACTAAAACAGTATGGTTTGGGACAGACATCACTATACAAATGTACAAACGATACATACATATTCTTGTTTGACGTTTATTGTGCAACTGAAAATACTTCACTAAATGTGCTTGTTTGATTGTGCAACTGAAAATACTTCACTAAATGTGCTTGATAGTTGATGTTTATTGTGAAAACAATAGTACTGAATATGATATACCTTGATTCTGGGTGGGGGGGGGGGGGGGAGGGGGGGGGGGGGGGGGGGAGGGGGGGGGGTTGTCCTAGGCTATATTTGCATTTGGGGGGGGGTTTAGACAGGGGGGATTTTGTCCTCCCGTGTCAAAAATCATGGGGAGGGGGGATTATGTCCGGGGGGATTTTGTCCTACACTCGACTGCACGGATGCGCAGACTGATCTGTGGGTTACACTGGACTCAAATCTGCAATATCGTTCTTTTGTCATGATGGGTTACACATATTCAGTATGATGTTTGCAATTAGTGTAGTCCCAGGTTAGCGGTACTTTCAGCAACTATAATGTTTGCCATTCGGTAGCTAAAGTCGTGGTGAATTTGCTTCAAATGGGTGTGTACCGTTTCCGTTAATCCCATTAAATAAAAGTTAGTTGGTCATGATTAAAAAAGTTTAAACAAGTGTATCTTACATATAAACGTATGGATGTCATCATTTAGATAGGTGCACGTTCACGCCGAAATTTAATCTAATAGCATGCTCATTGTATTTCGATATTCTATCGCATGAACATCGAAATACAAGTGCATGTTATTAGATGCATCTAGAGGACTGTATATACACAGTGATTATACATGTGATATAACTACATTCACATACTTGTTCCAGAATGTGATCGTTTACACCATGTCCATAAAAGCAAAAGTATGTTGCAATTAGACACTTTAATGAACTACTCGATCCATACCGTATTTATTTAACCAGCGGACGGTGTCGTGAACATATATGTACATCACGAGAAAATGACACGCATCACCAGTGTAGCACGTTTGACTGCGTATTAACGTATCGTATCAGGGTCTTCAATGTTTGCCAACCAATCAGTACAATATTCTGGAGTATTTTAGATATCACATAATGTGCATTTCGCAAGCTCGTTCTTTTGTATTTATATATGGTTTTTAATTGTTTATAGTTTTAATAAAATGTGGCAATAGCAAAGCATGTATGATCTCATATTATCACATGTCTTAGTAACTATAAGGCCCCATTTACATGCAGTACAAACCGTTGTCAAATGTTCTCAAATTGACACGGCTAAGGGTATAGTCTTTCATGAAACGAAGTTTAATATAAACAGTTTCTTTATAATATATTTATGGGTGTGATAAGTATGGGTATAATATATGAGCCCAGTATCCGATATAACCACTCTTACTCTTATCACATTCCAAATTAGTGATTCATCTGTTCAAATGGCTTCAAATCGCGGTTAATACGAGTAAGTATATTACGTTGAATGTAGATGTTTGGCAAAGCTTTTTAGTGGAACATACATGCATGTGAGTATTTGTCTGGGGGAAATGGAGGCTTTTCGTGGTTGTGATCAGTATATTTCCGGATCAGCATGCAGACACATATGTACAGTCTGACCAGCAAACATCATCCATATTCTAACGAACAGTATATATCATGGTCAGGTTGTAGCAGTTTGCTATTCTGATCAAATATATCACTAAGCCACATTTCATCAGTCGAAGTCACATATATGTGGCTGTGACTGATCAAACAGCACACTCCTGATGCCTGATTACGATCTATATCGCTTGTTTGAAGCATGGCGGATGTTTCATTGATGGAATGGCGAGTATTGCAGATCCTGATCAGACTGTGCGGACGCACAGGCTGATCTGGATCTACACTGCTCGCGTGACTCCTAAGCCCCATTTCTCCAGCCACAGCCACATATACGTACTGTAGTACGTGGTATGCACATCTATTGTATAAACCAAACAGCGTTATCAGCGGTGCATTGGTAGAACCAACGAGAATACCAGTGTGATGTTTCACGATTGAAGGAAATCAATACACCTTGAAGAATTTCTTTCATTCATATCCTTGTGTCACATACAAATGCTCACTTGATTTGTAGAAGCGTTATGCATGTAATTGTATATATAGTCATACACTGAATTTTGTGAATAAATTATTTATTTTAACATTTTCGTGCGTTTTTAAGTTTGCATTTATATATAAAATAGGGAATTGGCGATAATGTTTCTGTGTGTATGTATGTATGTATATGAGTATGTAAACTGTGCTAGAACACATTATTATGGTATCCGACACCGTGTTTTGTAATGAATGGTATTTATACCAGCGTATTATTTTTTTTTTTTGCAATTTACGATAAATGCAGATTAATAGCAACATTTAAAAGTTAATTGTGTGCACGATACATTTCACAAAACCCACTACGGTACGCTATTCAATTGCTATAATTACATAACTGGTTAAAACAGCCCCATATTGTATCACAATGCGTTGTAAACGTATACATGCGTGATTAGAATACTAGTAAGTCTGAGGTTGATACGTGCTCAATACACTTACAGTGGAACCTATCCAAACCGGACACCATGAGCGATGACGGTGTGTGTATGTTTCCATCACTGAGAAGTATTGTGACGGTTCTTACATTTTATACAATTACATACAGAAGTCCAAAGAGTTATGAGGTGATTGCCATTTACTGCCATGGCAAGCTGTGTAGTATGCTAATAGGTTTATTTAACAAATATAAAATCGTTCTGTCGTAGAAAACGACACCATTTATTCATTGAATACCTCATTTAGTTAATAGACCATAACGTATAAAATTAATGAATTTTCTCTGTAATAATAGCAGCCACACTACCAAAGGCGATGATAATAGAAACAGTAACGCTAAATATGACGTAAATTCAAACCAATCGATTCACAAAATGATTTCAATGAAACCGCTATCAAAGACAGAACTCTTAATAATTGTCATGATAAATTACGACGCGCCAACAGTGAGAAAACTACCAAATTAAGTTATCAATCATTGTATTAATGTAAACCAACAATGATTTTTAATATAATGTATAATGTGTATAATATTATAGTTCTTAAATAAATACGATTTCATGCAAAGAAACACCATATATACTGAGAAACGTCAACAAGCATCACCTAAAACGACTCGTCCTACCAACATTGGCCATAACCATACAATACCTTTTTCTATTCTATTAATTTAATTAACTTAGTGCAGAGTGATTTAATGGCTCTATACTATTGATCAATGATATAAATAAATGACAAGATGGGCTGGCGTACTACAATTACTAACACAATACAACATTTATTTACGAAATAATTCAGTTCATGTGTGCCAAAGAGGTATACACACGGTATTCTCCGTCTATACTGAACATGGCTACGAGGATGGATTAATAAGTAGTGACACGTGACCATTGTATTTCTAACATCTCGTCTAAAGTAAATATTTTGTAGAACCATATATATTAGCTCTATTGTAAATTTATACCATGTGACAATACTTATTAACCCATCTTGGTACATACATGTATTATTATAGCTGAAAGACAAGTGTATTCGATGTACAAAAATAAAAAAAAATATTGCTGTATTCATTGTATTTAAATACGAAATAGATATTTCATATTAACAAAACCACTCTCATTTCGTAAAAATAGTAGACAATCTATCATATGTGAAGGGGCCAATGGTCAGTGGAAGAAGTGGGGTTAGACACATGAGCTTCTAGCGTGTCTTGGATGATCAATTATTGTTTGCATTTACAAGCAATAATTAACAATCCAAGACACGCTAGAAGCACATGAGGGGCTAGCCCATATCTTCCAACGACTCTTTCAATATTCCCATGCGGAGAACATCACTGATTCACAAATGACTCATTGCGAACATTTATTTAATGAAGTAAAACGTACAATCATTGTGAAATCTGATTCACATTGCGTACGCATTCACTGGCTCATTGGTCTCCATAAGTGTGATGCATTGCTCTTAATCTGATATCGGTGTGTCTGGTACCTTTTGACCGGGGATGTTCCGGTTTAAGTACGTTTTGATCAACCTGGGAATCGGTGTGTCTTTGTCTGAAATCGTGTGCATTTTTATATTTTGTTTACAGTACGTTTCGACATGGGTACGATTTGCCCACTGTACAGGTACGTTCTTATCAGACATAGGATACGTTTAGGATGTTTTGTTTATTTGGAACGTTTCTACTTGGTGGTATTGTTATTATGTAATGCAATAGCTATGCCAATCCTACATACAAACATACACAACCCCGATAAGAAGCAAATATACTGATAATCCTGTATACTGATATTCCAGTATAATAGTAAACACAATGTTTAATTCCTGAAAACTGCAATTTGCTACATATTCTTTTAAATGCATCGGCTATATTTATACGTGTATACGTGCTTGAGTAACTGTGTGTAATTACAACTTGTTCTAATTACGCCACCTTATTTTACTTTCGCTTCCCACTTTTACCACCTATCCAAGCCTTGAAGGTCCTTTCTCTGTCGGAGCCACAGGTGTTTCGTGCGTATCTTGGACGGTCAAGTATTGTTTGTACATACACGAAACACCTTTCTAAAGCATGTACAAAACAATTCAAATGCGCCCGGGTGTAATAATTATAGTACTTAAGCCCGGGCGCATTTGAATTAAGTACTATAATTATTACACCCGGGCGCATTTGAATTGTTTAGTACATGCTTTAGAAATGCGTTTCATGTATGTACAAATAATAATTGACCATCCAAGACATGCTAGAAACACTTGTAGTCGAAGCCTACGCCACTGTATTATATGTCATAGTTCCATGCTCGAACACGACACAATCGGAGTTCTACTTTTGTGAACTGCGACGTATTACAATAAACTATGTGATCTTAACCCTTTCACCCCTAAGTAACAGGAAATAATTTTGATATGTTAATTTTACAACCAATCCAATCGTCACAAAATGATTTTCCAACTAGTCCATTTATGAAAAGGGGGTGTGTTTGTTCTCAAAAATATGATACTTACTTGCAAAAAGTGCAGATCCTGGTGAGACGGCTCGACACGAGCCGGTTCGTCTGGATATACACTGTTTGTCAATACCACTATACAGGTTTGTAGTGTTGAAAGGGTTAATAACACGTTAAACACAAACATGTATACATATGCAAACGGGGGATATTGCACATAATGTTGATTTAAGTTGAACGTTTGAGAAACATACTTTATTGCACGTGAATGTCTCTCTGTGCGTCATTTACGTCTCGACGTAGTACTGGAAATAAACATAGTGCCAAACGCAGAGAATGCAACAATAAATAAAGTAGAGGTAAATTGAATGCTCACAATACAGATTTCGGTAATGATAGCATAAGCTAGCTATTTTATCAATACAATATCAGCACTTAGAATAACCATTGTGAAATAATAAGCATTGAACACACACACATAGGACTAATGCACTCGTAAATATGCAATAAATTACATCCAAAATTGGCTAAATATTCAAAGAAAATGTCTGCAACTATTAGTCAAACTTGGTTAATCATTTGAAATTGCATTTTAATCTAAGATTGCGTATGTCGTAAGCCTTTGCCATGTTTATAACATAAGATTTCTGATATGAGGGGTCCAATATTATGTGCTACAAAGATGATACATGTTGATTGTTAGATATATTAATGGCACCTGCCATATTTGGTTAATCATGTGTTGTACGTGCATAGGCTATCGTTGATCGTTGGTGAGGACAAACGTGTAAATGGCTAATCCAAGATAGTCGGTGGCCGAACTGGGCCAGTCACGGCCAATCAAATTTGTTGATGTATCATAATGCATTGCGTTAGTTTCTTCTTTACATGGGTTTATTCTGGGTTACAAGTTCGTGGGACGCAGGTTGGTATAAACATATTTTATTATAAACAATTTACATCAGGTATAAACAAATATTCAGAATAGAAGGATTGGAGCGAAAGATTACTATCTTATAGAGTTCCTCTCCTTGATCAATGCAATTATGGTCACAAGCTGGCAAAGTACAAAAACCACGCATTTGTCACTTTGTCAGCATGAGACCAGTTGGTGTAATAATGGCAGATACAAAACACTATTATGTTTATGGATTGTTATCAAGCAAAATAATAGTATTTTACTCGATATATCTTGAACGAAGTGTACAAGGGAAACAACTGTCAATTTTGCTCATAAAAACAAAAGATGACATGAAAAGAAAATATATTGGCCGTAACCAATAGTATATTCTATCAAATGTTTGAATTTTTATTGATAATTAGAAAAAATAAAAAAGGAAATGAAAAGAAAAACAAAGATATATATAAAAAAAAATAATGAAAAAAATAAAAATGCATGTGCCACTAGAGGGTCCATCATCGTCACGCAGGAGGCTAAGTAGGCACACCAATGTTACAATTTATGAGATACACATCGAACTGTACATATATTATTACACAAATCGCTTACTACGCAGAATATACGTGTGTACGGTTTGGAATACCTTAGTGTTATCCTGATATGATAGTTCGTTTGACCCAAATAATAATATGTCTATTGTACCATTTATTAGTAATTGGAGATTTACATCAGGGATTTGGGTGATAGTTTGAAATAAATCTTGTCGTATATCATGGTAATATGGACAGTTAAGGAGGTAATGCTGTACGTTTTCAATGCTGCCACAGCGACACAGGGGTGAATCTGAAATGTTTTTCTGATAGAGATCGTAATTGAGTGAGCTACAGTTAGTACGTAATCTGGTATGAAGAACTTGTGCTTTCCTGAGTCCGTAATAGTAGTATTTTGGTATCACAGTAGACGCAGGTTCAATGGACTCCTTTGGGTATCATGTTCTCTATGTTTCGTGCAAAAATCATAAACCAGGCAAACGTACAGTGCTAATCAGAGTCTTCAACGACGTACATACACTGTAAAATAGTGGTGTACGATTTATGTGGGGGAATGTTGGGGTGGTGGTGGTGGTGGCTGTACGGATGACTTAACAATGCATTAAAGGTGATACGCTGACCATTAAATCGGAACAAACAATGTAGGCAATGTACATAATTATGTCTAGGGTGCAAATACAAAATTTAAATGCTGTGCCTAGGTTCTATACATGTCGCTCAAGAATGTGAATTTATTGTATGTATCATTATTATCGAAAAATATGCTATATTTGTGGTCTGTTTATTGTTTTCTGCAGCATGGTAAAGGTAACAAAAATTTGTATTTCTTTTTGATATTCTCTACTTCTGATTTCAATTGCTTTTGGCAATTTTAATTGGTTATTTAAGCAAATACGCAGCTGATGTGGAGCTCTGCTTATTGCGGACACTGTGACACTTAACAACTTCCTTGCATGAAGTAGGCGTAATGTATATAACACTATGCAATTGTTTTAAGTGGTTAATAGCTCTAGACCAACTTTTACATTCCTCACATAGTTTCGTCGCTACGTGTCGCGTTAAATGCCACAGTCGCAAACAATATTATCGCGTTTAAATACCTGCTGCCTGCAAAACTAGTGTAGATAAAGTTAGAGATACGGTTTGGAATCGGGAAATCTAGATTAGAATCACTAGCAACTTTAGAGGTGGAAATTCACGCAAATTATACATAGTATGTATGGTGGGCGTGCTGATTTATACGCCCCACTTTAGGTAGGATTAGGACTGAATGTAACTATAAGTTAATTACGTAGAGCAAACTCGCTAGACATTAGTGACTCAGATAGTACATTCGCCACTTAATTTCATTTGACCAGTCCGTAGTATGTCACTCAAAACGCACAATACACGTAAACTAGTCTGGGTTCCCCTCAATTATCTCTAATCGATACCCAGCCATACTATATCACACACCGATAGGTGCTATAGGAGGCCTCAAAGTATAGGTTACCATACCTGCATAGATTCCCCTATATTTGGCGCATATTTTTGGAGCCTGAATAAATGCAACATTTATCAAAATTCGGAAAGATAAACCAGACCGACGACCATCATCCTTTTTTTACTGGGCTATATATCCCGGGTATGGAAGTTGTTCGAGCCAATTCCCACCTTTAAATATAAGCCGAATGAATACAAGTTGGCCTTAGAATAACTGACCTCATATGGATTTCGAATGATATCCGAAATGTATATGTGGCTGTGACTGGAGATATAGGGCTTGTGGGTTTTGCGACCAGTGTAAATCCAGATCAGCCTGCGCATGCGCGCAGTCTGATCAGGATCTGCACTGTTCGCCATTCCACAAATGAAACACCCGTCATGCTTTTAACAAGGAATATCTATATAGATCGTTATCAGACTACAGGAGTGTGCCATTTGATCGGCAGCTACAGTTTTCACAAATGTCATAAGCCTCATTTCTCCAGTCACAGCCACATGTATAGTGTCAGTGGAACCTCTCTAGACCGGACACCATGAAAACATAATGTACAGGAGTGTGCTATCTGATCAGGAGCTACTATGAATAGCCACCACGGTCATCTACACTATCAATTAGCACTAGCTAGCCAGCGGCTGATATCGTCATGAACGTAGGCCTATACACTAATAATTACACATTGTTTATGACGGCATATAACACGAATTTGCTATAGGCGACATATTTAAGATCGATAATTTCGTGTCCAATACGGGTCTGTAATGCAAGTTAAATTCGCATGACCCAGTCATATATTACATGCTTACTTACATAATAGTCATACACAAATGATGTATGTGATGATCGGTAGATTTGGATCGCTTAGAAATATGTCAACTTGCTGGTTCGATATACCTATATGTGTACGTGCGTATATATAGAAAACTACTAGTGTTACAAACACAGCAGCGCTCACATATAAAAGTATATATATACATATATCGTATACACCTACACACTTTTATCTTGCATTTAAGAATGGAAATTGACTCAAAGGTCTACACATTTGGACAGGCACATACTTTTATATACGTGTATACATACAGGCGCGGATCCAGGATTTTGGGTTGGTGTGGGGGGGGGGGCGTAACTATTTTGCAATACTTTTGTAGCTCGTTTGTAGACCGAGCGGAGCTCGGGATAGCGCTAGGGGGGTCCGGAGGCATTCACCCTCGCAAATTTTTTTAAATCTACATCGCATTTCCTGCGTTCTGGCGCATTTTGGAGCAAAAATATTGACACTGTCACAGTATGTACGTAGAAACGTGCCTTGTAACTTGTAAACAATCTTTACTCGGCGAATTTTATGGGGGAGGGGGCGGGGGGGGGGGGGGGCTTCGCGCCCCCCCCCCCTGAACTGAATCCGCCCATGACATATACTGATTTGATATACTAGCCAATCTATATATATGTATGTGTGTGTGCGCGCGCGTGTGTGTGTGTGTGTGGGGAGATAATGTGTATAAAATGTATATAAAGCAAAACAATACTGTGACCGCTACTTCAGTCAGTAGCGGTCACAGTATTGTTTTGCTTTAAATACATTTTTATTGTTTTGCTTTATATACATTTTATGTATGTTTTTTCTTTCTAATAAGTATGTGTATGAATGTTCCATGATAGTCTATGACATGATCCGTCCAGCTATGAGAAATACCCTCCTCTAGGCAGTTTAAACAAGAAAAGAAATATAGTCTCCGGACAGATAGCTATTAAAGCTGACGGTCCAAGTAGTCGGCATTGTACTATAGTCGGTACATAATGTGTCACGGGCTTGTGAACACGCTTTACTTCCATATACGGAAACGGTAGCTTTAACCGTATCTATCTTATAAAGTCACCGGTAAAATGGAAATACTGTTAAATCAATAAAACATGTTTAAAAGCACAATTAACTCACCGTGATAAAATCCTATTGAATCATAAAACGTGTAACACACGCAGAAGCACAATGTAATAAGTTCCGATAGGTTCGAGTAGACAGTTGTGAATTATAGCTGTGAACTTTCTCGGTCGGGACAGAGTGTAATGAATGCAGTGTTTAACTGGTACAATAAGAGTGACAATCCTTACTGTCGCGTTCTAATCTACCACCAGGAGGCGCTATCACTGTCGACAAGAGGCGCCCAAAGGGGAAAAGTACGGCAGCTTAAAAGGGACATGCGCAATTCGTTTCTATGTCGTTCCCACGACATAGCGTTCCCACGACATAGCATCTCGTTCCCTCGAGATAGGATCTCGTTACCACGAGTTAGCTATGTCGTTCCCACGAGATAGCATCTCGTTACTACGACATAGCATCTCGTTCCCACGAGATAGCACCTCGTTACCACGAGTTAGCTATGTCGTGGGACCGACATAGCATCTCGTTACCGCGACATAGCATCTCGTTCCCACGAGATAGCATCTCGTTACCGCGAGTTAGCTATGTCGTTCGCACGACATAGCATCCTATGTCGTTCGCACGACATAGCATCTCGTTCCCTCGAGATAGGTAGCTGTAACGTCCCTATGTCCTATCCGTCTTCAGCAATACGGTATAAATCAGATATTTCCTGTTCACGCAGGGGAATGGTAGCGGGCCCTCGTAAATCGGGGTAGGGAAATTTAACGACTATATCTACTGGGCAATGAAAAGACGACAGTGACGAGATTTTAGTAACATCTGATATTTTGATAATAGTTCTAACATGCAGTATTACTCAACGTGTACAATTAAAGAGTGGTGACAAACTATGATAACAACGATGAGGGTGATCTGATTATGGACAGATAATGACTAATATGAGATGTACACATGGCAAGATACAAAAACACAACAGGCGACTGTGGGAGTAAGCAGATGACCCAAGAAAGGATATTAGCGCATGTAAACACGGACTAGATTTATGCTAAACTCTGGCGGAAAATCACACTAACGCAAACCCAAGTCATGGTGGGGAATCACGAACCTGGAGTTGGGAAATAATGCTGGGTGGGGGAGTCACACAGCAGGGATCACGAAGCTGGGGGTGGGAAATAATGCTGGGTGGGGAAGTCACACAGCGGGGATCACGAAGCTGGGGGTGGAATAATGCTGGGGGTGGGAAATATGCTGGGTGGGGGAGTACACAGCGGGGATCACGAAGCTGGGGGGTGGGAATAATGCTGGGTGGGGGAATCACACATCGAGAATCACGAAGCTGGGGGTGGGAAATAATGCTGGGTGGGGGAGTCACACAGCGGGGATCACGAAGCTGGGGGTGGGAATAATGCTGGGTGGGGGAGTCACACAGCGGGGGTCACGAAGCTGGGTGTGGGAAATAATGCTGGGTGGGGGGGGGGGGGTCACACAGCGGGGATCACGAAGCTGGGGTGGGAAATAATGCTGGGTGGGGAATCACACAGCGGGAATCCCGGAAGCTGGGGGTGGGAAATAATGCTGGGTGGGGAGTCACACAGCGGGGATCACGAAGCTGGGGGTGGGAATAATGCTGTGGGTGGGGGAGTCACACAGCGGGAATCACGAGCATGGGGGTGGGAATAATGCTGGGTGGGGGAGTCACACAGCGGGGATCACGGAGCTGGGGGTGGGAATAATGCTGGGTGGGGGAATCACACATCGGGAATCACGAAGCTGGGGTGGGAAATAATGCGGGTGGTGGGAGTCACACAGCGGGGATCACGAAGCTGTGGTGGGAATAATGCTGGGTGGGGGAGTCACAGCGGGGTCACGAAGCTGGGTGTGGGTAAATAATGCTGGGTGGGGGGGGGGTCACACAGCGGGGATCACGAAGCTGGGGTGGGAAATAATGCTGGGTGGGGAATCACACAGCGGGAATCCCGAAGCTGGGGGTGGGAAATAATGCGGGTGGGGGAGGGGTAGTCACACAGCGGGGATCACGAAGATGGGTGAATAATGCTGGGTGGGGGAGTCACACAGCGGGAATCACGAAGCTGGGGGTGGGAAATAATGCTGGGTGGGAGTCACACAGCGGGATCACGAAGCTAGGGGGTGGGAATAATGCTGGGTGGGGGAGTCTCACAGCGGGGAGGGTCCACGAAGCTGGGGGTGGGAATATTGCTGGGTGGGGGAGTAACACAGCGGGGATCACGAAACGCTGGGGGTGGGATATATAAAAAATTATGCTGGGTGGGGGAGAAGTCACAATCATCGGGGGATCACGAAGCTGGGGGTGGGGAATTAATGCTGTGTTGGGGGAATTCACACATAGAGAATCCACGAAGCTGGGGGTGGGAAATATGCTGGGTGGTGGGGGAGTCACAGCGGGGATACGAAGCGGGGTGTGTGGGAATAATGCTGGGTGGGGGGGTCACACAGCGGGGTCAAATGTGGAATCACGAAGCTGGGCTGGGTGGGAAATAAATGCTGGGTGGGGAGTCAGCGGGGATCACGAAGCGGGTGGGGGTGGGAATAATGCTGGGTGGGGGAGTCACACAGCGGGAATCACGAAGCTGGGGTGGGAAATAATGCTGGGTGGGGGATCACACAAGCGGGTGGGGAATCACGAAGCTGTGGGTGGGAAATAATGCTGGGTGGGGGAGTCACACAGCGGGGATCACGAAGCGGGGGTGGGAATAATGCGGGTGTCAAACAAAAGCGGGGGTCACGAATGCTGGGGGTGGGGAAATAATGCGGGTGTCACACAGCGGGATCACGAAGCTGGGGGTGGGAATAATGCTGGGGGGATCACACAGCGGGTCACGAGGGGGTGTGAAATAATGCTGGGGGGGGGTGGGGGAGTCACACAGCGGGGATCACGGGAAGAGGGGTGGGATAGCTTGTGGGTGGGGGAGTCACACAGCGGGGAAATCACGAAGTTGGGGGTGGGAAATAATGCAGGGTGGGGGAGTCACCACAGCGGGATCACGAAGTGGGGGTGGGAAATAATGCGGGTGGGGGGTCACACAGCGGGGGGGTCACGAAGCTGGGGGTGGGAATAATGTGGGTGGGGGAGTCACACACGAGCGGGTATCACTGAAGAGTGGGGTGGGAAATATGCTGGGGTGGGGGAGTCACACAGCGGGGATCACGAAGCTGGGGGTGAGAAATAATGCTGGTGGGGAGTCACAGCGGGAATCACGAAGCTGGGGGTGGGAAATAATGCTAGGTGGGGGAGTCACACAGCGGGGATCACGAAGCTGGGGGTGGGAAATAATGCTGGGATGGGGGAGTCACACAGCGGGGATCACGAAGCTGGGGTGGGAATAATGTTGGGTGGGGGAGTCACACAGCGGGGATCACGAAGCTGGGTGGGAATAATGTGGGGTGGGGGAGTCACAGCGGGGATCACGAAGCTGGGGTGGGTAATAATGCTGGGTGGGGGAGTCACACAGCGGGAATCACGAAGCTGGGGTGAGAAATAAGACTGGGTGGAGGGATTGGGGTAGTGAGATTGGGGCGTAGGGCTCATCTTGTAAACCGGAGAATCTCCGTCCTATGTAAGATGCATGGGTGGGGTAACGGGAAAACGCGCACCTTCTGTACTACGCTAGTATTTAGCTTTAACACCATGGAGTGACAGAGACATAGTTAAACAATGCATTTCAAGTAATGGAAGTGGTAAATAAGTCTTAAGATGCCTAAATGACGGGAATAGGACCGTGTCGGATTCGTACCAAGTTGTGTCTGCTCGGAGTGGCCTCGGAACAAAAGTCCCAGAGTCGCTGAAATCGCTCCTATTTATAGGTTTTGTCAGGCCGAGTTGGACATGTTCCGTGACTTACGGAACTTGTCCAAGTTCCCGCACCGTGATTGGCTAGATTGTATCGACGAAATGTTCCGATCAGGCACGAGCCAAAACAAGCACAGCCAGTAGAAATGGCGGCTGCATTCAATACTTGGTTGAAATGTGTCAAGAATATCGTATATTACGGGAAACAGGATGGAATTCAGGAATTATGAGGTCAATGAAGATGAATTATGAACTTTGGTGAATAACTAGGCATGGGTGAGGGATCGTGGTAATTCTCATAGATTAAATGGTAGCCTCGCACAGTCGCCACAAATGTAAGTACAAATGAAGCAGGATTACATGTCTATTTTACATCATACATGACTTCCTACACAATAGCGACAACTTGCAATGGTAACCGGCGGGGTCGCTTCACTACCCCGCCTGCTCGACAAGAGTTCGTCCTCGAACTCGGGTTAAAACGAATTCAATTACATACATATACATTGTATATACATGTCTACATTAAAAAAGAAAAAAAATAATCTGCAAGATAGTTATTCAGGCAAATGGTCATGCAGACCATTTGCGGTACTACTTAGAAGTATGAAAATTGTGTACCTTTATGGTTACCATCTTGTCATATTGCATAGCGTCTCGAAATATAACTGTTTTAGCTGCTACCTGATGTATGGTTTCCGGAACCGCTGCTACAAGACTTCAATCAACATCATGCATGTGACAGACATATTTCAAGACCTAATGGTTACAATGCCGAGTCAACGGAATGTCTCCATTTTATAGTTAAAAACACACACAACAAAACATGTTTTATACTTGCATGTGAATGGCAACAAAAAATAAAAATAATAATACACGACATAGCATCCTATGTCGTTCGCACGACATAGCATCTCGTTCCCTCGAGATAGGTAGCCAATGAAAATGAAGCATAATTACCGCCATATTACAGGAGCGGATACAGAAATAATTGCAGGGCGGTGGGGGGTCTGTAATTAGAAATTTGGCATAGCCGACCTCCGTGAGCGCGAAATCGTAAAGTCGGGGGGGGGGGGGGGAGGGGTGGATTTACTTGACTTATCAGATAAGCGGTCAATATTTTAATAATCAATTCAATTCACTGTGACATAGCCGCCAAATGTGACATATTTTGCATATAGCTACTCTCACACTCTATATCAAAGCACACATGATAATGATATTGGATATATTGACATAATAAACGCTTTCAGTACGTTCGATATGTTCGTTGTTGAACAGGGGAAGTCCAAGATGGCCGCCACATATAAATATAGTATCATATAACAATATTGTAAACGACTGATAATTAATTAAGTATATAACTGCATATTAGCGCCATATTGTAGGAAATTGGTATAGATACATTGGATTTAGGAATACATGTACACTGAACGTTTTCAGCAACTTAGAAATATAATTAAATAACTGTGTCAATAGCAGAAGTAAAAAATGGCCGCCAAATATTAAAAAAAAAGTCACGTTGCCTAGCTTATACTGCGCAAATTGCATAATAATTACTGGGGCTATTGATTAATTTAAGCATATTAGTATACATATCTCAGGTTTATGGACACATTGAACGTTTTATGTAACTTTCAAATGCAATATTAGACAATTGTGTCAATAGAAGAAGCTTTAGATGGCCACCAGATATAAATTACCTTGTAATGACAATTATATCGTGTAATGATTAAAATATGAAATGTCACGTTGACCTATTTCAAAGAAAACACACATATTTATGTCAATCTTGTGTTCTTTTGTAACCTTGTTATGTAATTAGACACGTGTTCCAATAGAGAAATCCAAGACGGCTGCCAAATATAAATTATAGCAATTATCGTTTGATAATTAAGTCATATAATTAAGTTCAGTCCAGCTCCATAGGGAGCACACTGTTATATCAATATTTTTCTTTTTATCATTCTTGGTTTTGCAAATAATTCTTTTCTTAAGTAAATATATAGTTATCATACCGATGAACCTGTCAAGGCCATATAACCAGCAATCCATGCCAATATAACCATGCAATTCCATGCAATATAACAAATATAAAATCGGACAAAATAATGGTGTAATGTTATCTGTTAACACAGGTATTGACAACTACATGTTCAAATGGAGTGTTTTCACAATGCTTGTGTTCCACTTTTCTGGCGATCACCACATGCATCCACTGAATTGGTGCAATGGATTCACTTAGCCAAGATGTTATTAATTTATGTACCCGATGTATATACGTACAACTGCGTATGAAGCTAACCTATGTTTAGCTGTTGCGTGGTTTAGTGTGTAACGTATGGATTATCATGTCAAGATTGCAACATTTCTACAAATGTATGTCAATGACGATCGCATAATAATAACATGATTATTAAAATAGAGAACACAATAGAAAAGTGAGACCCATATACCAAGAAACCAACGCAATAAATACTTCCTAATAAACAAATTACATGCGCACATCGGTGGTCGCAGAACCTTCAACGCGGTGTACAAACATGCACTCCACAATCAGCGGTGTACGTTCCCAAAACGAAAGCAACAGTGTATGCACTACATAAACAGTATAGCAAATGCAGAGCAAGCACAACAACAACTATTCCCCCAATGAACTACTGGTAAAGTAACAGGAACATCAAATCCCAATGAAGTACAGTACACGGATACATGACAAGAAGGATGCCACATTGGACAGGAAAGTGCATAAAACAGATCACTTGTATGGTTGAACCTGTTTAACAAACCTCCCGCTTACCTCGCCATCATGCTTAAAAAGGACAGCAACATATATGTACAAGGCAATCAAAAAAGAATAAAATATTATACGATAAAGACAAACTAATCACAACGAAATACACAGTATACATGCAATGAAAGTTAATATTGTATATATGACTATAAAAAAAGAAGAAGATATGATGACACAAAAGCTCTAGCGCAAGGGATGACGGTTACGTTGTTCAGCATTGTCATATAAGCATAGTAAATTTCGTGATTACTTCACTCCTTATATCCATTGTATGGTACCTTGAAGGCTGTCATGTTGTATATATTGTTGTGTACCATGTGTATTGCTGTCTGCAATGACTATAACAGTTCTTGTTACCGTGATAGAGTATTTAGTAGTGGCACAACTGGAATGAATGTCATATATATCATTTCTATGTGTATTGGTTGCGTCCACACTATAGTATTTATTCTACATTATATCAGTGTTGTTCTCAGAATTATTGAATTTGTGATTACATTTGATTTCTTTGTTCAGCATTTACTTACTCTGACGATCTTATTATTTTAAAATATCATGTGCATGCACTCCATGTTGAGTTTTATGTAATAAAGTCAACTGCACATGTATGTCAGACGTTGAATTCCGACTTATCATTGAACAAAAGAATGGTATAGAAACATTACATTATCTCATCATACACATATAGTTTGCTCTACCTAATAAATACCAATTTGAATTTCTATCAATTACTTGCAGTTTACCAAATGATAAGTGATATCAAAAGGTTGTTGTACATCAATCACTATGTCCATAACGTCCTTTTGTGGAAATTATGTACATTTCGCAGACAAAACATTTATGTCACAATGTATGCATGTTAAACTGGTTTAACGCAAGTAATGTTAATGGAACGCTAATGGAATGCTGGAAATATATAGATGTATCATTTGTACTAGCCAGGTTAGCAATTTCGTGTGATTTCACAGTAAACATGTTGAGCAGTGGAGCTTTTGGAACCAATGGTATGAAAGAAAACCTCTTGTATTTATTCAAATTAGGAAGTCATTAAAGTTTACTGTAAAGTTCCACACTACATCTTCCTGCCAACGCCACACTATATAAGTTTGGTAGGCATCTTTTATTTAGAGTCAGAATATTTGGCAAGACAAGAATGCTTTCCAAAATAAACTGAATAATCCAACGTATATAACAAAATGTACTATTTTAACTATTATATCCGTATATGATTTGATTACTAGTAGAATGTACTATATTATTGTCCAGCGCCCATTTTGGTCTTCTGTTATTGAACCTTGTCTAATGGTGTATATTAACATAAGTAAAAAAAATCAGCTTGACTTAATACTTAGATGTGACATCCGAGTGTAATTATATAAGCTATTTGCTACAATAATATCAATATAGTTGGTGGCCATCTTGGACTAATGCTGTTGAAACAAAGATATATCTGCGTACCTAAGGTACTAAAATCATTGTGTATCTAAATACAATATTCGTATGCTCATTTGCTCTAATACATGGTCTGAGTGCAATTATATATGGGCCGCGCCATACGAAAACCGGGTGTGAACAGAAAACGGAAAATGATAACTTACTGAAACTTTCACTAATATGAGACGCGATGCCTCAGTACACATTGTATGACGTCATGACGTGACATCACGCACTTGTGATGTCACTGAAGGTGAATCCATTATAGGCGGCGGAAGACGAACATTATTGGGGGGGGGGGGCAAGGCAATGTTGAGGGCCCGAATGGGACCCAATAGCGCTAGGGGGATTCCGGGGCATGCCCCCGAATTTTTTTTGAAATCCAAGTGGTGTGAAACGCCATTTCCTGCATTCTCAGCAAAGTTCCCAGTACTCATGATTACACAAATATATTAGAATACAAATTCAAAATTTACAGAATTATTGGGGGTGGGGGGGGGGGGGCTAGGCCCCCCCCCCACCCCCCCCCCCCCCCCCCCCCCGCTTCCGCCGCCCCTGTCCATGTTTGTTGTCATGGCCATGGTGTCGTGATAAATTATAAAAGCAAAGATATTTGCACGAGTTCCTCGCAGCATCAATGACTTACAAATGCTTGAGCACCTGTACATTGTCGCCTAACTGTCGTTCTTTGACATTGTCACTCATTTTCGTCGGTTTTCCTCATGAATTCAAAATGGTGAACGCATAATTTAACTGGCTATATATCAGCGAAGTCTTCACTTACACTGCACTTTGATTCATAAATAACATTAAATATGAGCATTGTGTATGACAACGATATTACCATCTATTATCTTGGTAAATTGAGACGTTTTAACAATTATAGCCAGTACTTAGCGAATGATATGCCATTTAATGCCACTCATTTTATCATAAACGGAGGTAGACGCGCAGCTATATAATGACATATATATCCGGGGTTTGTATTGAATTTGGCAAAACAAATGCATACAAATGTCTCTAATAGATTCAGAATCAGGGATTTCAATGCAGCTTCTTGATTGTTTGTGTATAAGCAATGCACAGTGACAAAACACACAGTGAGGTCGGTTGATTTTTCGAAAAGTCTTGAAATTAATTGGAAATTTGATGGTCATAAGCTTGCCTTTCGCACGATTTGTAGTATCAAATCAATAGCTTATCACTTGACTGCATAATAATGTATATCAGACGATGGTAATGCGATCCTCAAGAAAGACACACGGCGACAATTATAAGGTATCACGCTACCAAATCTGCCCGACGTCGTGTTTTGTCACAAAGTTAATGTTAAAATATTTCGTCGCATACCAAATGTTAAATAATGTCGCTATTATTCCCCAAAATTATTTCAGACAGCAGCAAACAACAGGGAAACGCCAACACTTCTCACTCTGCCTTATTTGAAAATTATTCATACGAAATTACATTACTTGGGCCGCAATCCAAAACATGACGTTACATTAGCAACTGCAACACGAGCTATGAACATTATGCTCATACTTTGTCTTGGCCTAATGGGAGACACTTGGCCAGGCTACGAGCTATCCAAATTTGATTGACATGCGATACAAGATGACAAATATATAGGACTGGTCCGGGTATTTTATCAACACCCCTTGTATACGCCGTTGATAACAGCGTCGTAATTTCGACGTCATTGATCTAAAACGTCATATAAGTTTTTACCACGCGTCATAAAAATAATTGGGATACATTGATAATTTTTGCGGAATATGGCTTTTAAAAGATGTACAATTCGGAATACGCGAAAAAGTAAAAACTGAAAAGTTTGTCATTAAGCCGGGTTTTCGCACGGCGCGGCTCATATGTTTTCTTATGTAGAGATACGATTGCACGTATAATGTAATATATTTATAATTGGCGGCCATTTTGGAGTTCTGCTATTTAGACTATTATTCAATTTCACTGCAAAGTTACAAAAACAAACACTCATTGTTTCAGTAAACTACAGATTATAAAAATCATACTCTTTGTTGTGACGAACTAGTAAAATTCCGTAAAATGATCACATCTTGGATTTTTTCCATATTGCAGTTAAGGAATTCAATTTTAAAGTTGCCAATTTTCATCACTATGTCAAATATACCCAGTTTACGCTCTTAAATTGCTTAATTTCCTCATGTGCATGCAATTATATGGCACACTATATGGCAGCCATCTTGCATTTATGCAAATTTCTCAAAACGCTCAAGGGTGACAGTTTGTCATCAGTTGAATATCAAAACGAGAAGGCATGGACATGTAAAATCAGTAATAAATCGAAGTGCTGAAAGTACTGAACATAGGGTACTACAAGATTAAACTAGATTGATTGATTTATTGATTGTTGGTGTTGCAGTTTCATTAACCCTTAACGGTATATGCCCACTCAGTAGGTACAAAATGTTCTTTGCATCAGAGACATCATCTGAGACATTTCCTGGCAAAATAAACATTCATGCGCCATTATCCCACGTACTGATTGGCATTATTAAACATTTTATATCAGACGTAAATTTACACACTGATATCAGGGGCGATAACCGTGTTTGCTTAAAAATGTTAACGGACATTACTATTTAATCTCTGTATTTATTTTATGATGTGCAATGATCATACTTTAAAATCTGTCGAAAATATATTTTTTTCAGTTGACGCATTTCTTTAGTATAAATAATTAAAAAATATCATGCCTCATTTGCATATGAAAATAGCCTGATACCACCGCGCGTCACTATCAGTAAAATAAATATTACTAAATCATTATATCTGTATAGCGGGCACGTTTATAACTGGTGGAATAGTGACACAGTTATACACTTATTTAATTCCTATAAATGACATTTTGGGCTTACTGAGTGGGCATGTACCTTTAAAGCGCTGAAAACGACAATTGTCGTCTGCTGTTTTCAATATGTTTATATTTTCTCCTCAAAAACATACTGAGACGATTCCTCTGCGCTGCCAAAACAGATTTTTAAAGAGATTAAAATATACAAAATGAGCAGACGGCAATTTTATTTTTCAGCGTTTTAATGGTTAAGGGGTAAACTATTGATATGGCACAACTTGAAGTACAGTATGCACTGCTACAGTTTGTACCAAAACATTCAACAACATTACAGATTATGCATAGCAATATCAGAAAGATACGGTAACACATATACAAGACATCATCAATTCAAGTATACAGATTCCAGATATCTATGATCATTATAGATATATTGAAAACTGATTGACGAGCAATAGTTACAATAATTCCGCCACGGAAGCGTGTCGCGCCTGAAAATGCCTTATCGGTACATCGCCAAGTTTACTTCTGTTTTGTGAATGAAATAGTTGGCCCCGGATCGAGTATATTAAAACATACAAATGACGTCATTGGGGAAACCGCTGACAAAATTTTCAATGTATGGAAGCCCAAACTTGTTATATTTTGTTTGTCGTATTTCAGTACTTGTATTAATATGGGTTTTAATATACGCTGGATGTGTTATACTGTCATTAATTTGTTCCCTGACTGTAAGTTATCACCTTAAATACTGACTTATTGACCCCCTTCCCTGAACGTGGAATTGACACTCATGTTGGCATGTATTGGCCACCATAGACAAATGTCAAGCAGACCGAATTCGGGAATGTCATTAAAATCCGCTGTAAATCCATCGATAGAGAGAGAGAATGAGGATTAAACATCAGTTAGACCTACACGTGCGAGTTTTGTTTCGCACAGGTGTCGGGTGAGTTTAAAAATAGACTGTCGGAAGGTCAAACTTGATGTAGTTTGTGTGTTAAACGCGTCGCTTGTTTCGGAGAGTATTCGGAGGGGAGTTAACTCTGTTACTAAATTTAGCGATGACCGCACGATTTGTGCCGCAAATGGGGGCAAATCGCGCGCAACAAAATAATCCGATGTATTTTTGTACGTAGAACATCCGTTGTTGATATTGTGCAGTGCAAGTAGTTTTTCATAATATTATTTTCAATTAGCGGTTGCGTATGACAGTTAAACGTTGAGTAACACAATGCATTTTGTTGTTATGGTTACTCCAAGATATCACTACCTACCATCGCATCGAGGGGGGTCTGTGGCGTGGCTAACTGTCGGAGGCGATGCCAATACATAGGTATACCCTATGTAAAAACTATGTTATTCAAAACAAGGTAAAGCCCAAAATCGGCTTTTGGCTGCCGGACTATATTCAACTCTGACTGAAAGAAATATGGCGGTCAGTATGCCTCATTTTCATTGACTACCTATGTCGTGGGAACGAGATGCTAACTCGTGGTAACGAGAGATGCTATCTCGTGGGAACCAGCTGCTACGTCGTGGTAACGAGATCCTATCTCGTGAGAACGAGATCCTATCTCGAGGGAACGAGATGCTATGTCGTGGAACGACTTAGAAAAAAATGTGTGCATGTCCCTTTTAAGCTGCCGTAGAAAAGAGTTGTTCGTAGATTTCATTCATGCTAGCTGGATTTTGTGTGTATGTCAAGGGGATGTGGCTCAGTGGTAGAGCGTTCGCTTTGCATGTGAAAGGCCCCGGGTTCGATCCCCGGCATCTCCAAATATTTTTTTTTTATACCATAATGAGACCAAATATCCAAAATTTGGCAAAATGAAACTGATTAGCAAACAAATAATAAATAACACTGCAGCCTCGATAATAATAATGAACTAGAAATGTGGTCAGTCTGCACACGAATGCCCCCACTGGCAGCCAAAGAAAACGATGGCACATTTGAAAAGACAACATGATAGTGTGAAATATGAAGCCGTTACGTGAAAGAAAAACCGAAATTTACCCGAGCGTTAATGTATGGAACGCCATGACTGCCTTAACTGAACTAATATTGTTATATTATGTGGATTCATCTTTATTTTATATGGATTCATCTTCATCTTATGTGGAATCGTATTTGTCTTATGTGTATTCATCTTTATCTTATGTGGATTTGTATTTATCTTACGTCGATTCGTATTTATCTTATGTCAATTCGTCTTTATATTATGTGGATTCGTATTTATCTTATGTCGATTCATCTTTATCTTAGTGGATTCATATTTATATTATGTGGATTCGTATTTATCTTATGTGGATTCATCTGTATCGTATGTCAATTCGTCTTTATCTTATGTCGATTCATCATTATCTTATGTCAATTCGTCTTTATCTTATGTCAATTCATCTTTATCTTATGTCAATTCATCTTTATCTTATGCCAATTCGTCTTTATCTTATGTCGATGCATCTTTATATTATGTGGATTCGTATTTATCTTATGTGTATTCATCTTTATATTATGTGGATGCGTCTTTATCTTATGTCAGTTCGTCCTTACCTTATGTCAGTTTGTATTTATATTATGTCAAATCGCATTTATCTTATGTCATTTCGTCTTTATATTATGTGGATTCGTATTTATCTTATATCGATTCATCTTTATCTTAGGTCAATTCGTCTTTATCTTATGTGGATTCGTCTTTATCTTATGTGGATTCGTATTTGTCTTATGTCAATTCGTCTTTATATTATGTGGATTCGTATTTATCTTATGTCGATTCGTCTTTATCTTATGTCAGTGTATAATTATCTTATGTCAGTTCGTCTTTATATTACATAGGCGTAGGAGCGTTTCAATTATTGGGGGCAAACTATTTTGCTACATGTACAATTATATATGTTCGGTATGTCTTTGCTTAATATGCTACAGTGCATTGTCCTGTACTACATGTATGTACATGTATATATAGGAAAGATATACATGCTGTAGTGATGCAATTAAATATACCGCATGATTGTGTTAGTTTTATGTTATGCCCTTATAATAGCGTAACATGTAACCAGAAATACAGAGTACAATTTTACATAACCCACTACACGTAATAAGATAAGGCGTAAAAATGGTCAGCTTACACTTACACTCCAAAAAATACATAGAATGTAAGCTTTTTTATTTTGTAAAATACCGATGATGTTATACACATTATCAGTTACATACATAAACTGATTGTAATTCCTTCTAACGATACATTATTGGATGAATAAACGTTTGCAGGCTGTGACATTGGTCAATGTATGACATACCGAGAGGGTTCGTTGTAATGAATTGGTGCCCGAGTGAGATGGTTTTGTGACAATGATACGTTATTCTATTTTGATTAGCGTTTGAGCAGCAATCCTGCTAGAAAAACCTGCCAAATGGATAGGTACAAAACCTTAAGGACCCGTTCTATACCTGATTCAAAGATAATTGCTTCGTAAATATGATAGAATATATGTGAATACTGCCTCCTTACTGTATCCTATACGGCACATGCAGTGGCCAAATCGGCCATCTTTGTGTGTTCCAGCCATCAGCCAGTTTCACCTGTTCTGCCGTTTGACAAAGAACTCAACATGTGAAGTAGAACATATGATATAAAGTAGCTAATCACATGTATAAAAGCCAGTAGAACGGACTCCAGTAGAATGTGCCGTATATGATACAGTAACAAGGCAGTATTCACATATGTGACGTGCCAAGCGAAAACCTCCCTTATCGGAAAACGTGACGTAACGAGTTATAACGTTACAAAGATGGAGTAATTTCCGCGCGGTTTTGACAAAAGTAAACGTCACATTTAGCGTCATTGTCGCGTCTATGTATATTTTTATTTATTTCCATAAATACGCCTACTTACTTTGTTCTTTTATTTTATTTCGAAGAAAGAGGGTACTATGTACAATTGAACTACGGCGGCGGAAAACTTACGGGTAATTAGATAAAAGTTAAATAATTCCACCTCTCTATTTAGTCTAATTCTCCGCGTATGATCGACCCTACCTCATAAAGGTGTATGTGTATTGCAATCATGCGGACATGACAACCCAAGTCTGGGAAAACACATTTAAATATCACATAGTTTATTGTCCCGTTTACATCGACAGTTGATTCAAAATTATACGAAACTGTAATTGTTAAACGTGTGTATAACTCCGTTGGATAAAACATGTCCTACATGCGTTTCTTTTATATGTTGGCTAGTTTTGTTCTCTAAGTCTCAGTATTGAATACATCCAAATGTAGACCGTGTATTGAGCATGCTGCCAGCCGCGAACGAAGGGCACACCGGTACCGAAACAATACAAGCGACGTACGCGTGTTTGGCATGTTTTCAACTTCTGACAAACAGATATTACTGCTGTGTTACACGCGACAACCCCTCTTTAAGACATTTGATACATGTGCACGCAACGGCCGTCAAAAACGATATTCATCTTTATTCATAATTGATGATTTAGAATTCGAATCTTTGTTTTGACATAATTTAAGGTCGCGTATTGCAGATATTGGAAATAATTTCCTTTGAAAATCTTCATACAATCTAAAGCCTCATACATTTACAATGATTATCACAAGGGCGGGGTTCGTTTATAGATATAACTAGAAAAAGTCGATGGCGCGCCATCGCAATATACCCACTTTCCCCAAATGCTAAGTCCGAAAGGGGGAGATACCAAATATCAGGCGCGTAGGTATGAAGGTGAAAAAGTTTTTCGAGTTACAAGGAAAAAATGGGAAATTCTGAGTCCGAAAGGGGGAGATAATCCATGATGGAGGGTCGGATCAAAAATCCGAATTCACTTTGCGCATCTGCACATGATAACGAAGCTACATACCAAATATCAGGCGCGTAGGTATGAAGGTGAAAAAGTTTTTCGAGTTACAAGGAAAAAATGGGAAATTCGGAGTCCGAAAGGGGGAGATAATCCATGATGGAGGGTCGGATGAAAAATCCGAATTCACTTCCGAAAGGGGGCATACTATGAGCGCGTAGGTATGAAGGTGAAAAAGTTTTTCGAGTTACAAGGAAAAAATGGGAAATTCTGAGTCCGAAAGGGGGAGATAATCCATGATGGAGGGTCGGATGAAAAATCCGAATTCACTTTGCGCATCTGCACATGATAACGAAGCTACATAGCAAATATGAGGCGCGTAGGTATGAAGAAAAAGTGAGTTACAAGGAAAAAAATGGGAAATTCTGATCGAAAGGGGGAGATAACCATGATGGAGGGTCGGAACAAAATAATCACAAAAAATTTGCATCTGCACATGTTTAAAGTACAAGCAAATAGACGTAGGTGAAGAAAAAGTCAATCAAGGAAAAAATGGGAAATTCTGAGTCCGAAAGGGGGAGTAATCCTGAAGGAGGGTCGGATCAAAAATCCAAATTCACTTTGCGCATCTGCACATGATAACGAAGCTACATAGCAAATATGAGGCGCGTAGGTATGAAGGTGAAAAAGTTTTTCGAGTTACGGAGGAAAAAATGGGAAATTCTGAGTCCGAAAGAAAGGGGGAGATAATCCATGATGGAGGGTCGGATCAAAAATCCAAATTCACTTTGCGCATTCTGCACATGATAACGAAGCTACATAGCAAATATGAGGCGCGTAGGTATGGAGGTGAAAAAGTTTTTCGAGTTACGAGGAAAAAATGGGAAATTCTGAGTCCGAAAGGGGGAGATAATCCATGATGGAGGGTCGGATCAAAAATCCAAATTCACTTTGGCGGCATCGCACATGATAAGAAGCTAAATAGCAAATATTTGAGGCGCGTCGGTATGGAGGGGTAGTTTTTTTCGTTAACGAGGAAAAAAATGGGAAATTACTGAGTCCGAAAGGGGGAGATAATCCATGATGGAGGGTTGGATCAAAAAATCCATTTCACTTTGCGCACTGCAATGATAACAAGGCTACATACCAAATATCAGCGTAGGTATAGAAGGTGAAAAAGTTTTTCGAGTTACAAGAAAACGTGACGGACGTACGGACGGACGTACGGACGTACGGACGGACGGACACCCGTGACGAAAACAATATACCCGTTTTTTTTTACAAAAAAAAAAAAAAGTGGGGGTATAATTATAGTACTTATAGGTTATTATGTTTTCTATATGTGGATATATGCACGAGCTACGTAGCATGAGATATTGTGCGACTTTAGTCGGAACGAGTGTCAATTATATCCACATACAAATCAAATAACATTTTTATACTATATGTAAATCACTCACAACTAAGATGCGCCTAAAAATATACAAACTATCAATGAAGTAAACAAATTACTGATGATTTAAAAGGAACTATTATACAATGTGAAAAGTAATTCTGGCACTGATCAATATGGTAAAATATTGACAATTTACTTTCCATTGTGTTTCAATGTGAAACAAATGTACATATATAATAAACATATATGTTTTATTATCTGATAAAATATCAAGACTATTTGTATTCCTTTCATGTGCTGGACGTACGGACGCCGGTAACACTATATGCCCGCCTCACCATTCGGTGGCGGGGGCATAGCAATACAAAACTATATATTCAACCCTGAAATCAGAATAATCCTGATCTGGTGCCAGGTCCTCGCCACACCAGAATCACTTGGCCCCCTCCAAAAAGCAGTAGGATCAGTAATAATCTTACTACTTTTATAATGGGCAATAACCCAATTCAACTGCCAGGTAACAAAAGAGCCAAAGATAAAAACGTATCTGAGACTTTGTTTGTCACCTTGACCTTGGGGTAAGGGTTGAGTGCTGGGACATGGATTTGCTACAGCACGATGGAGGGCCATCTGAGGAATGCATGTATGAAATAGCAAAATGCTCCATGAAAGGAAACAGAAGTTATAATACATTTACCCCTAGGTTAACTTTGTGGACGCCGACGCCGACGACGCCGGGGGTATGCCATAAGCTCTTCCGCACTTCGTACAGGCGAGCTAAAAACAGGTCGTTGAAAATATTCATCCGAATCTCCACAAAAAGTAGTCCTTCGATCTGGTTCACACGAACGAAACTATAACACAGGCTGTACACATCCTATGTAAAAAGAAACGAATGGACATAACTACAAAAGAGAAATCTCACATCTTTGACACGATATCTATGAATGTGTGAATTTTTTTTCAAATATTCCATACGATATTCAACTTATGCTCTGGACAAGAAATAAAACAAAAACCAAAAAAAAACCAATAACTAAAATATTACGATGAAATTATCCAAATTAGCGATGCTATAATACTCATTCTTGATTACGACACGCCTTTGACTCAATATATTGTATGCGTATGTGAAGTTTTATTAAATTATTGCACACGCTATTCAACTTAACCCTTACACCGCTATCTTAATTTGTTGTCGTATGTTGTTTATTTTCCAGTTTTATCACCATGCTTTAACAGCTTACAACTTAGCTTACAACATCATGCAAAGTGCTGTTAAAACATGTTTTCACTGACAAATAAGGCAAGATATAAAAGTAACAGCAGACGACAATTGTTGTGCGTAGCGGTCTAAGGGTTAAGATGGTCCAGACAAGAAATGTCTCCAGACGTGACTGCTTGACTACGTCAAATTCATAATATTTACACTGTCCTTAAATTCATAATGGAAACGCCCATTCAACGTATTGCGTTTAAATCCCAGTGCATTACATTAGCCCCAAGTGACGTCGCATCCGTGTTCTATGAACACATGTTCAAGTTTACTATTATTGTTATAAAGCTGACAGATAATCCTTGTCTTATGTTATCTTGTATGCAAATAGTCTAAGTAATTACTTATTACAAATTTGGCTGCAACTAAGATTCAGGCGCGGATACAGAAATTTGTAAATGCCAGATCTCCGCAGATGCGATTTCCTGACACCTAGACCACGAATTCACACTTTAAAATGTCCCTTTTCTTCTTTTTCCGGGAGCAGGGGGGTGGGGGGGGGGGGGGTAAAACAAAAGTTATCTCCCCTAAGTCAGAACAAGACTTGTTTATCCGGTGGAGAGTATTCGGAGGGGAGTTAACTCTGCCGAAAACTATAACCTGTTACTAAATTTAGCGATGACCGCACGATTTGTGACGCAAATGGGGGCAAATCACGCGCAACAAAATAATCCGATGTATTTTTGTACGTAGAACATCCGTTGTTGATATTGTGCAGTGCAAGTAGTTTTTCATAATATTATTTTCAATTAGCGGTTGCGTATGACCGTTAAACGTTGAGTAACACAATGCATTTTGTTGTTATGGTTACTCCAAGATATCACTACGGACCATCCCATCGAGGGGGGTCTGGTGCGTGGCTAACTGTCCAAGGCGATTCCAATACATAGGTACCCTATGTGAAAACGTGAGTTGACGTAAGCTAAAGACAAATTTACCTAATATAAAGACGATCTTGCATAAGATATAGACGAACTGACATACGATAAAGATGAACTGACTTAAGATAAAGACAAACTGACATAAGATAAAGACGAATCCACACGAGATAAGGACGAACTGACATAACATATAGACGAAACCGCACTTGATAAAGACAAACTGATATACTATAAAGATAAACTGACATAAGATAAAGATGAACTGACATAAGATAAAGACGAACTGACGTAATATAAACACGAATCCACACAAGATAAAGACGAACTGACATAAGATAAAGACGAATCTACACGAGATAAGGACGAACTGACATAATATAAAGATGAACTGACATAATATAAAGATGAACTGACATAATATAAAGATGAACTGACATAAGATAAAGACGAATTGGCCTAATGTAATGATACACTGATATAAGATAAAGTCAAGATAACAAGATAAATACGAACTGACATAAGATAAAGACGAACTGACATAACATAAACACGAATCCACACGAGATAAAGACGAACTGACATAAGATAAAGACGAATCCACACAGGATAAAGACAAACTGACATAAGATAAAATCGAACTGACATGAGATAAAGACGAATCCACACAAGATAAAGACAAACTGATATAAGACAAAAACGAACTGACATAAGATAAATACGAAACCATATAAGAGCAGTACATGTCTTCAGTTAAGGCAGTCATGGCGTTCCATATTAATGTTTTGAAAACACCAAGTATGTGACCTAGATCTTGGGTTTAACGGCGGCCTGAGGATCACCGACTGATTTGTCACAGCATGACAGAGGACCTTGTGTGAAATATGAAGCAGCTACATGAAAGGAAACAGAACGTGTGAGATATTTACACGAGCGGGACGTGCGGGACGTGCTGAACGTACAGACTGGACGTACGGACGCCGGTAACACTATATACCAAGGAAACAGAAACTATGAGAACTTTACCCGAGAGTTCAGGGTTTCACTGCATGCGTATGCGACATTGACCTTGGGTTTAGCGGGGCACGAGGATCGTGGATTTGTCACATCATGATAGAGGACCATCAGAGGAACGCATGTGTGCAATATGAAGCAGTTATGTGAACGGAAACAGTGAAACAGCACCATTCCTAGACATACATTGTGGTCACATATTATAAATGGATCACCGGGGAGTGTCTCACTAACTACCAATGTGTGAGGAGGCTATTGATGAAGTTTGACCGAAATAGCACATTTTGACGTGTGTTCAACATTGTTGACGCCTACTATGCAAGAATTGTGACCGCTATGTCTCACTTTCCAGTAACATGATCATCAAGGCTAGATTGGACGAATTCCGAACAGCGTGGGCCCTGATCAGACTGCGCGGCAGCACAGATTGATCTGGGGTTACACTGGTCTCATCCGTCGTAAGGTCCCTTTTCTCAGGTACGCCCACAGCTCAGCCTCCGCAACAGCAAAGCTCAACAACGGTTGGCTAAAAACGATCACGTGACGTTGATGTTTGCACCGATTGGTTCAGCGTGACCACGTGGCATCGTCGTTGTCTGGTAACGTCACCAACGTGAGCGTTTGTTTTCCTGACAACGTAACGTACGTGGAGAAGCGTTACAGCTATCAGCGTGGGAAGAAAAGTAAAAACGACGTTTTACAGAGTAAAAATATTGCTGATATTCCCGACGTCTAGATTTTCATCACGGAATGCGGTTGGAGCCGCCGAATGTCTAGAAAATGGCGAGCTTAGTCTCCGATTTTTATGACTTTAATGACGACGATCCGTAAGTAAACATGTTTTATTGTTTTTCTTCCCGAAAAAAAACAACGACAACATTAATATGATTTTGCATTAGTGTAGCGTACTGTTTGTAACTTTTTTTTCCGCATCTTCAAATAGCAACTGACAAAATACAAACTAATTCGTTATTTCCGTATTGACAATGAACATTAATGGCGGTTTAATCTACAAAGTTTCAGACGTAAAACCGGGAATTATGTAATTATCAATGTCCTCTACGCCGGTATTGTGAGGCGGTAATAAAGTCCCTCAGGAATTAGACAGCAAAACAATCCAACCGGCGGGAATTCTGGAATTAGACAGTCGATTTCTGAAAGGGTTACACTTTAAATATACATGTACATGGGAACTGTTCGCCGACGCTGACCAAACGCCCGACAGGATAGGACATCCCCCCCCCCCGTTTGCTGGATCCGCCCCTGTTGTGTCTGATGATTATATGTTCATACATGTACTGATTATTGCGTCTGCTAGGTGTTGCATGAACATCGAATTGAGAAACATATATGCCAAATCATTGTGTTTGATGATTATATGTTCATACATGTACTAATTATTGCGTCTGCCAGGTGTTGCATGAACATCGAATTGAGAAACATGTATGCCAACATCCTTCCTCTAGCATATTATGTCTGATGATTATATGTTCATACATGTACTGATTATTGCGTCTGCTTGGTGTTGCATGAACATCTAATTGAGAAACATGTATGCCAACATCCTTCCTCTAGCATATTGTGTCTGATGATTATATGTTCATACATTATATGCCTCCTGGCTCTACGGAGACCGGGTGGAAGGGGGGGGGGCGGGCAGAACAGGACAACACATTTGACAACAGCAAATAACACTATTTGTTCCCCGTCATACAGTAGGGTCAGCTTGTAAGTGCACACACGAACGAACACGACAGGTTTGTACCAACCTGTCGTGTTCGTTCGTGTGTGCACTTACACGCTGACCCCACTGTAAGTGCATTCTTGACTGCAGTGGCGGCAGACACAATAACGCCCCGTTTCTCATGACAATACATTACTAAATAGTTGTGTCGTGCCATGTGTTGCCTGAACATTGAATTGAGAAACATGTATGCCAACATCCTTCCCTACCACAATGTGTCCGATGATTTATGTGACAAGACGAAATCTTTGTGTCTGCCATGTGTTGTCTGAACATTGAATTGAGAAACATGTATGCCAACATCCTTCTTCTAGCATATTGTGTCTGATGATTATATGTTCATACATGTACTGATTATTGCGTCTGCTTGGTGTTGCATGAACATCTAATTGAGAAACATGTATGTCAACACCCTTCCTCTAGCATATTGTGTCTGATGATTATATGTTCATACATGTATTGATTATTGCGGCTGCTTGGTGTTGCATGAACATCTAATTGAGAAACATGTATGCCAACATCCTTCCTCTAGCATATTGTGTCTGATGATTATATGTTCATACATGTACTGATTATTGCGTCTGCTAGGTGTTGCATGAACATCTACAGGTCATTCTCGTTATCTCGAAGTCGAATGGACTGATGAAAATATATCGACATATCCGAACTTCGAGATAACAATTTGCCAAATTTATCGGAAAACAAATCCGAACAAAATCGCTTCAGAAATGCCTTTTTATTTTATTTCCGGGTTTTCATAAATCTCGGCTTGAGTTTATTCTAAGCTGTTTTCATAATTAGCAGACGATTTACTTATTGCTACATCGTTTAATTCATTTTGTTGTTACAAGAGATTTGATATCGCATTAAGTTTAATTGATTAATTATGGTTTTAAGTGAACTGCTTGAACTGGTTATACGACTTTAAACGCATTTTAGCGGCGGCGGTATCTTTGATTTCTATAGACGTGTAAAAACTTACCTGAGATAATCGCGCTGATTCAGACTTGGCTGCGCCGGGCGCTTAATTTTTGCATCGACATATCAGAATACAAATGTGAAGGAAACATACTATCGGGACTCGATTTCCACTTCGACTATCGAGTTATCAGGAGTAAAATATATGATCTATATAGGGAATTCTGCCAGGACCTGGTACGTATATCGAGATAAGCAGGTATATCGAGATAAACGATATCGAGATAACGAGATTCAGCTGTAATTGAGAAACATGTATGCCAACATCCTTCCTCTAGCATATTGTGTCTGATGATTATATGTTCATACATGTACTAATTATTGCGTCTGCCAGGTGTTGCAAGAACATCGAATTGAGAAACATGTATGCCAATATCCTTCCTCTAGCATATTGTGTCTGATGATTATATGCATACATGTACTGATTATTGCGGCTGCTTGGTGTTGCATGAACATCGAATTGAGAAACATCTATGCCAAATCATTCCTCTAGCATATTGTGCAATGGCGGATCTGGAGGGGGGTTCGGGGGTTGCTAATTGAGAAACATGTATGCCAACATCCTTCCCTACCACAATGTGTCCGATGATTTATGTGACAAGACGAAATCTTTGTGTCTGCCATGTGTTGTCTGAACATTGAATTGAGAAACATGTATGCCAACATCCTTCCTCTAGCATATTGTGTCTGATGATTATATGTTCATACATGTACTGATTATTGCGTCTGCTAGGTGTTGCATGAACATCTACAGGTCATTCTCGTTATCTCGAAGTCGAATGGACTGATGAAAATATATCGACATATCCGAACTTCGAGATAACAATTTGCCAAATTTATCGGAAAACAAATCCGAACAAAATCGCTTCAGAAATGCCTTTTTATTTTATTTCCGGGTTTTCATAAATCGCGGCTTGAGTTTATTCTAAGCTGTTTATCGTAATTAGCAGACGTATTTTACTTATTGCTACACCGATTTAATTCATTTTTGTTGTTACAAGATTTGATGATCGCATTAAGTTTAATTGATTAATTATGGTTTTTTTAAATTTTAAGTGAACTGCTTGAACTGGTTATACGACTTTAAACGCATTTTAGCGGCGGCGGTATCTTTGATTTCTATAGACGTGTCAAAAAACTTACCTGAGATAATCGCGCTGATTCAGACTTGGCTGCGCCGGGCGCTTAATTTTTGCATCGACATATCAGAATACAAATGTGAAGGAAACATACTATCGGGACTCGATTTCCACTTCGACTATCGAGTTATCAGGAGTAAAATATATGATCTATATAGGGAATTCTGCCAGGACCTGGTACGTATATCGAGATAAGCAGGTATATCGAGATAAACGATATCGAGATAACGAGATTCAGCTGTAATTGAGAAACATGTATGCCAACATCCTTCCTCTAGCATATTGTGTCTGATGATTATATGTTCATACATGTACTAATTATTGCGTCTGCCAGGTGTTGCAAGAACATCGAATTGAGAAACATGTATGCCAACATCCTTCCTCTAGCATATTGTGTCTGATGATTATATGTTCATACATGTACTGATTATTGCGGCTGCTTGGTGTTGCATGAACATCGAATTGAGAAACATCTATGCCAAATCATTCCTCTAGCATATTGTGCAATGGCGGATCTGGAGGGGTGTTCGGGGGTTGCACCTCCCCCCCCCCCCCCCCCCCCCGTTCAGCGACGGAGTTTACATAGATCACAGTTTACTACCAGCTGGAGTCTGAATTTAAATGCCGTAAAACACAGGAAAGTACATATCAGCACATCTAGATTCTAGATTTCAAAATCTTTACGGGGGGGTGGGGGGGGGGGGGTGAGTGGGGCATGCACCTGGACCCCCCTAGCATACTCGTTATACTCTGTGGAGCTCGAAACTAGGACATTCCCCCACCCCACCCCCACCCCGTTCCCCAAATGCTGGATCCGCCCCTGTTATGTCTGATGATTATATGTTCATACATGTACTAATTATTGCGTTTTCTAGGTGTTGCATGATCATCGAATTGAGAAACTTGTATGCCAACATCCTTCCTCTAGCATATTGTGTCTGATGATTATATGTTCATACATGTACTGATTATTGCGTCTGCTAGGTGTTGCATGAACATCGAATTGAGAAACATCTATGCCAAATCATTGTGTTTGATGATTATATGTTCATACATGTACTAATTATTGCGTCTGCCCCAGGTGTTGCATGCTCATCAAATTGAGAAACATGTATGCCAACATCCTTCCTCTAGCATATTATGTCTGATGATTATATGTTCATACATGTACTGATTATTGCGTCTGCTAGGTGTTGCATGAACATCGAATTGAGAAACATATATGCCAAATCATTGTGTTTGATGATTATATGTTCATACATGTACTAATCATTGCGTCTGCCAGGTGTTGCATGAACATCGAATTGAGAAACATGTATGCCAACATCCTTCCTCTAGCATATTATGTCTGATGATTATATGTTCATACATGTACTGATTATTGCGTCTGCCAGGTGTTGCATGAACATCGAATTGAGAAACATGTATGCCAACATCCTTCCTCTAGCATATTGTGTCTGATGATTATATGTTCATACATTATATGCCTCCTGGGTCTACGGAGACCGGGGTGGAAGGGGGGGGGGGGTGGGGGGGGGGGGGGGGGCATAACAGGACAACACATTTGACAACAGCAAATAACACTATTTGTTCCCCGGCATACAGTGGGGTCAGCGTGTAAGTGCACACACGAACGAACACGAGAGGTTAGTACCAACCTGTCGTGTTCGTTCGTGTGTGCACTTACACGCTGACCCCACTGTAAGTGCATTCTTGGCTGCAGTGACGGCAGACACAATAACGCCCAGTTTCTCAGGACAATACATTACTAAATAGTTGTCTTGCCATGTGTTGCCTGAACATTGAATTGAGAAACATGTATGCCAACATCCTTCCCTACCACAATGTGTCCGATGATTTATGTGTCAAGACGAAATCTTTGTGTCTGCCATGTGTTGTCTGAACATCTAATTGAGAAACATGTATGCCAACATCCTTCCTCTAGCATATTGTGTCTGATGATTATATGTTGATACATGTACTGATTATTGCGGCTGCTAGGTGTTGCATGAACATCGAATTGAGAAACATCTATGCCAAATCATTCCTCTAGCATATTGTGCAAGGGCGGATCTGGAGGGGGGTTCGGGGGTTGCACCCCCCACTCCCGTTCAGCCACGGAGTTTACATAGATCACAGTTTAATACCAGCTGGAGTCTGAATTTAAATGCCGTAAAACACAGGAAAATACATTTCTGATGATTATATGTTCATACATGTACTGATTATTGCGTTTTCTAGGTGTTGCATGAACATCGAATTGAGAAACTTGTATGCCAACATCCTTCCTCTAGCATATTGTGTCTGATGATTATATGTTCATACCTGTACTGATTATTGCGTCTGCTAGGTGTTGCATGAACATCGAATTGAGAAACATCTATGCCAAATCATTGTGTCTGATGATTATATGTTCATACATGTACTAATTATTGGGTCTGCCAGGTGTTGCATGAACATCGAATTGAGAAACATGTATGCCAACATCCTTCCTCTAACATATTGTGTTTGATGATTACATATTCATACATGTACTGATTATTGCGTCTGCTAGGTGTTGCATGAACATCGAATTGAGAAACATGTATGCCAACATCCTTCCTCTAGCATATTATGTCTGATGATTATATGTTCATACATGTACTGAATATTGCGTCTGCTAGGTGTTGCATGAACATCGAATTGAGAAACATCATTCCTCTAGCATATTGTGTCTGATGATTATATGTTCATACATGTACTGATTATTGCGGCTGCTAGGTGTTGCAAGAACATCGAATTGAGAAACATGTATGCCAACATCCTTCCTCTAGCATATTGTGTCTGATGATTATATGTTCATACATGTACCGATTATTGCGTCTGCTAGGTGTTGCATGAACATCGAATTGAGAAACATGTATGCCAACATCCTTCCTCTAGCATATTGTGTCCGATGATTATATGCATACATGTACTGATTATTGCGTCTGCTAGGTGTTGCATGAACATCGAATTGAGAAACATCAATACCAAATCATTCCTCTAGTACGCCAGGGACATACCCGGTAGCCTACTGACATGATAGTACGGAGCCTCACAGCGGACGTTGATTTTTTTAATTAATTCGTTCCCTCAATTTAACAATTTGTTCCCTCGAATTAACAATACGTTCCTACGATATAGCAATTCGTTCCCACGAAATGACATTTCGTTCCCTCGAATTAACAATTATATTGTGAGAACGAATTGTTAATTCGAGGGAACGAATTGTTAAATTAAGGGAATATATTGTCATTTTGTGGGAACGTATTGTTAAATTGAGGTAAATAATTGTTATTTCGTGAGAACGAATTGTTATTTAGTGGGAACGAAAACAAGAAAACAAAAAAAAGAATGTTACGTCCCCTGCAGGGCTCCGTAGGGATACGACACTTATCATTTTCTTGGAAAAGATGGTTTGCTATGTAGTTATGATTACTTGCGAGGCTTAAGGACCCGCTCTATACCTGGGCCCGGTTGTTCAAAACATCAGTTAGCTTAACGGACTGTTAAATCCTTAACTGAATGGTTAAAATCTCCGTTAATCGGAGATTTTAACCATTCAGTTAAGGATTTAACAGTCCGTTAAGCTAACTGATGTTTTGAACAACCTTAAACAGAGATTTTAACCATTCAGTTAAGGATTTAACAGTCCGTTAAGCTAACTGATGTTTTGAACAACCTTAAACAGAGATTTTAACCATTCAGTTAAGGATTTAACAGTCCGTTAAGCTAACTGATGTTTTGAACAACCGCTTAAACAGAGATTTTAACCATTCAGTTAAGGATTTAACAGTCCGTTAAGCTAACTGATGTTTTGAACAACCGGGCCCTGATAATCATTTGATTCAAATATAATTCCTTCGTAAATGTGATGGAATATATGTATAGCATGTATGTGAACACTGCCTCGTTACTGTATCCGATACACATGGAGTGGCCCAGTCGGCCATCTTTGTGTTTTCCAGCCATCAGCCAGTTTCGCCTGATCTGCCATTTGACAAAGTACGCAACATATTTAGTAGAACATACAATATAATGTAGCTAATCACATGTAGAAAAGCCAGGACAACGGACTCCTATCAATTATATTACACCAAACTGTAAAATATGCCAGTTTGCCGGACAGGTTTGTGCCTGTGTTTTTAACAACATGAATCACCATTGTAAATAGCCTCATACACAGAAAATCGTACAGTGTGTCACTTATACCTGGCCAACACACAATGCGTACCATATATACCCACTACTGTACTCTGTTATTAGGTTACAAATCCAGTGACATGTAAGCAGTTACCCGAGTATATTGTCACTGGTGTCTACTCGCATACTATGCCAGTAAATATGGCTTTACCTATGGGTAACGTACACCAACAATAGAATGTGCATCACATTGAAAAGGTTACACGTTGAAATTTATTTTGAGATTCAAGGGAGTTTGTTTGTTTGTTTATTGGTGTTTAATGGCCTATCAACAGCTATGGTCATGTAAGGCCGGGCAAACGGGTTCGATCCCGTTTTAACCTGCTGCATTCGGGGGAAAACCCAGAAGTAACAAGAATTCCGCGGAATCAAATGTCTCACCTTGACCCGCCGCCTTGACCTCGAGCCTGGGCCAGAAAGCAATTTTCACTGGCCCGAACATATTATACAATTATTGACTAGTGAGCCATATAATATCAGATTATATTCTATGGCTCACTAGTCAATAATTGTTTTAGTATATGATAATAGTCGGTATATAGCACTTACGACCTTATGCTACTAGACAAAAATGGAAAAATAATTTGAAAAAAAAAACAAGAAAAGAGGCCACTTTTTGTAGACTAGATGGTCGTGGCCTGCATGTCGCGCCTTGGGGCGAGGCATGGACACTAAAAAAAGAGATATAGTAGATGGAAAAACTTTAACCGGACACACGGACGGACGGACGGACGGACGTATGCCAAAATGCCGACTATATCGCGCTTTCCGCAAGCGGGCGCGACAATGATGATAAACACCCATGTGAAGTATCAAGGTAATGGGTGAAGCAGTTGCAGAGATATAGCACACAAACAAGAAACGAGGCAAAGCCACGAATGCCATGTTTTTTCCAAGCATAGACACTTGGATAACATAATTATACCCACTTTTTGTAGACATGGACACTAAAAAAATAGATATAGTAGATGGAAAAACTTTAACGAGTGAGTGAGTGAATAGGGTTTAACGTACGCTTTTCTGACATAGAGGTACAAGCCTCGGGGAGTCTACACGCAGACGGGTCAACGGGGTCGTGTCCCGTATCCACCTGTCCGAGGGGGGTAAATCCCAACTTCAGAACTCAATATTTACAATCAAAATATATATTCAGTCCTGAAATTAGAACAACCTGATCTGGTGCCAGGCCCTCGCCACACCAGAATCATTTATCCCATCCCCTAAAAGTAATAGGATTAGCGCAAATCTTACTTTTATATATGGGGCACAGCCTGACTCAACTCTCACATACAAGAAAGCCAAAAATGTACATGAGGGCCAAATCCGGTATAGTGGGTTCCGGAAAGTATGAACCCAATCGTTAAGCCAGTTTAGTCGCCTTTTACGACAAGCAATGGCTACTGCAGCACTATTCTCAGGATCAGTTGATCCCGCCACGGTGCCTGCACGGGGCAAAACTTTAACGAAAAAAATTTAACCGGACACGAACGTACGGACGGAAGGACGGACGTATGCCAAAATGCCGACGATATCGCGCTTTCCGCAAGCGGGTGCGACAATGATGATAAACACCCATGTGAAGTATCAAGGTAATGGGTGAAGCAGTTGCAGAGATATAGTATAACAAAAAGTTTTTTATTTAAATAACGAAAAAGTTTTAACCAAAAAACTTTAACCAGACGTACGTTAAAAAGTTAACGTTGAAAATGGCTAAGTCAATTACGTAGAAATAATAGGTGAAGGTAAAAAAATGGTCACATGTTGGATAATTGTATGTGGTAGGCACCCCTTTGTTATGAAGCTGTGAAAGTTTGGTGGTCCTAGGTGGTATAGTACCAAAGAAATGGACTTAAACACGAAAACTTAACATTGTAAACGCGAAAACTTAACATTGAAAATGGCTAAGTCGACTGCGCGGAAAAAATAGGTCAAGTTAAAAAAAAAGTAACATGTTGGATAGTGATATGTGGTGGGCACCCCTTGATTATGAAGCTGTGAAAGTTTGGTGGTCCTAGGTGGTACAGTACCAAAGAAATGGACTTAAACACGAAAACTTAACATTGTAAACGCGAAAATTTAACATTGAAAATGGCTAAGTCGACTGCGCGGAAAAAATGGGTCAAGTTAAAAAAAAGTAACATGTTGGATAGTGATATGTGGTGGACAACCCCTTGATTATGAAGCTGTGAAAGTTTGGTGGTCCTAGGTGGTACAGTAACAAAGAAATGGACTCAAACACGAAAACTTAACATTGATTGTGGACGCCGCCCGCCGCCCCCGCCCGCCCCGCCCGGCTTTCGCCAATCCAATAGCCTGGATTTTTTTTCTCAAAAAACCTGGCTAAAAAATCAAAGTAATTTGACCTTGACATTGGGCACAGGGGCCGCACGGTTGGGGGGTAGAATGAAAATATGGATGATGATAAACACCCATGTAAAGTTTCAAGGTAATGGGCGAAGCAGTTGCAGAGATATAGTATAACGAAAAACTTTAACCAAACAACTTTAACCAGACGTACGTTAACAAGTTAACGTTGACAATGGCTAAGTCAATTACGTAGAAATAATAGGTGAAGGTAAAAACAAGAAACGAGGCAAAGCCACGAAGGCCAGGTTTTTTCCAAGCATGGACACTTGGATAACATAATTATACCCACTTTTTGTAGACATGGACACTAAAAAAATAGATATAGTAGATGGAAAAACTTTAACGAAAAAACTTTAACCGGACACGGACGTACGGACGGAAGGACGGACGTATGCCAAAATGCCGACGATATCGCGCTTTCCGCAAGCGGTCGAGATAGCCAAGCAAATATATATTAAACAAGAAACGAGGCAAAGCCACGAAGGCCAGGTTTATCCCAAGCATAGACACTTGGATAACATAATTATACCCACTTTGTGTAGACTAGATGGCCGTGGCCTGCATGTCGCGCCTTGGGGCGAGGCATGGACACTACAAAAATAGATATAGTAGATGGAAAAACTTTAACGAAAAAACTTTAACCGGACACACGGACGTACGGACGGACGGACGTATGCCAAAATGCGGGCGATATCGCGCTTTCCGCAAGCGGGTGCGACAATGATGATAAACACCCATGTGAAGTATCAAGGTAATGGGTGAAGAAGTTGCAGGAGATAGTACACAAGAAAAAACTTTAACAAATAAATTCAAAGTAATTTGACCTTGACATTGCGCACAGGGGCCGCACGGTTGGGGGTTAGAGTGAAAATATGGACGATGATAAACACCCATGTGAAGTTTCAAGGTAATGGGCGAAGCAGTTGCAGAGATATAGTATAACAAAAAAGTTTTAACCAAATAATTTAACCAGACGTACGTTAAAAAGTTAACGTTGAAAATGGCTAAGTCAATTACGTAGAAATAATAGGTGAAGGTAAAAAAAATGGTCACATGTTGGATAGTTGTATGTGGTAGGCACCCCTTGGTTACGAAGCTGTGAAAGTTTGGTGGTCCTAGGTGGTACAGTACCAAATAAATGGACTTAAACACGAAAAGTTAACATTGTAAACGCGAAAAGTTAACATTGAAAATGGCTAAGTCGACTGCGCGGAAAAAATGGGGTCAAGTTAAAAAAAAAAGTAACATTGTTGGTAAGTATAGTAGTAACTTGATTATGAAGCTGTGAAAGTTTGGTGGTCCAGGTGTACAGTACCAAAGAAATGGACTTAAACACGAAAACTTAACATTGAAAACGCGAAAACTTAACATTGAAAATGGCTAATCGATTGCGGAAAAAATGGGTCAAGTTAAAAAAAAAGTAACATGTTGATGGTATGTGTGGCACCCCTTGATTATGAACGTAGGTGGTGGTCTAGGTGGTACTGACCAAAGAAATGGACTTAAACACGAAAACTTAACATTGAAAACGCGAAAACTTAACATTGAAAATGGCTAAGTCGACTGTGCGGAAAAAATGGGTCAAGTTAAAAAAAAAGTAACATGTTGGATAGTGATATGTGGTGGGCACCCCATGATTATGAAGCTGTGAAAGTTTGGTGGTCCTAGGTGGTACAGTACCAAAGAAATGGACTCAAATACGAAAACTTAACATTGATTGTGGACGCCGCCGCCCGCCCGCCCGCCCGGCTTTCGCCAATCCAATAGCCTGGATTTTTTTTCAAAAACCTGGCTAAAAATGGTCACATGTTGGATAGTTGTATGTGGTGGGCACCCCTTGGTTATGAAGCTGTGAAAGTTTGGTGGTCCTAGGTGATATAGTACCAAAGAAATGGACTTAAACACGAAAACTTAACATTGTAAACGCGAAAAGTTAACATTGACTGCGTGGAAAAAATGGGTCAAGTTCAAAAAGGTAACATGTTGGATAGTGATATGTGGTGGGCACCCCTTGGTTATGAAGCTGTGAAAGTTTGTTGGTCCTATGTGTTACAGTAACAAAGAAATGGACTGAAACACGAAAACTTAACATTGATTGTGGACGCCGCCCGCCCGCCTGGCTTTCGCCAATCCAATAGCGTGGATTTTTTTCTCCCAAAAAATCTGGCTAAAAATCTAAACAAAGTTTAAAAAAAAAGAGTTTAAAATGATTTTTTTTCCAAAAAAACCTGGCTAAAAATGGAAAAAAAGTTTAAAAAAAAAAGTTTAAAAATTAACAAAAATAAAAAAATGCTCGCTGCTGGAGACCAGAATTTTTATAATAGTCCTATATTTATCTACATATCATATGTGCACAGGTCCACATATTGCCACAATATTGTCAACACAGTTTACGGAAATGTAATACCGAGATATAATAATTTACCTGTATAAATTACCTGTAATAATTTAGCTGGACATTTAGTGGTCAAGCTGGAAATTTGCACATGCTTGCACATGCAGAAGTGTTCAACTGGAGAAGGCTATTGCTCTCTCTACAGGTAAGGTGTACAGAGCGCACGAGAAAACGGGTCTTCATGCATTAATGTTCAGTTTGTAGCATAGAAAGAAATAGAGTTTGACCTTGACCCTGGAGCCCGGAATTTTTTTTAATAGTCCTATATTCATCTACATATCATAGTAAAGGTATGTATAAAGTTTGATGACTGTAGCTGATAAGGTGTTGAAGTAATGACCGTAACACGAAAACTTAACATTGAATGATGACGACGAAGACGACGCCGACGACGCCGACTCCGGAAAAGCAAAACCTATGTCTCGCTTTCCGCTTCGCGGGCGAGACAAAAACGAACTATTTACATAAAAACAAAATATATTCAGCGTGAAATTAGAATAACCTGAGCTGGTGCCAGGTCTATAACACACAAAAGTCACTTGGCCCCTTCCCTTAAAATAGGATTACGAATAATCGTAATACTCACATAAGGGGGGTATGACCAGATTCAACTGTCACATACAAAATACCAAAGAAATTCTCAGATATCTCATTTTTTTTTGTATATATTTTGCTGGAATAATATTTATAGCACGCCATTGTCATATCTGTCTATGATGCATTGCCCCAAATGTTATTAGGTTTACTTAAAGTTCATTTAAGGCCGGGCCAACAGGTCAGATGCCATATTCATCCTGCTGCATTTGGGGGGAAAATCATAAAATCAGAACAGAATATTTACATTGAAAACGAGAAAATGTGTTCATAGAACACGGATGCCCCACATATCGTTTTGATAATAAACAAGGCAAAATTCCAAGTCCAAAAGGGGAGATAATCCATGAACTGGGTGTTGAATCAACAATCAAAATAAACTTTGCGCATCTACTCATCATAAGGAAGCTACATACAAAGTTTCAGGTCTGTACCTATTACGGTTCAAACGTTTTATGAGTTACAAGGCAAAATTGCCAAATTCTAAGTCGAAAAGGGGGAGATAATCCATGACCCGGGGGTCGCTTCAAAAATCGAAATTAACTACTCGTCATGAGGAAGCTACACACCAAGTTTCAGATGTGTAGCTATTAGGGTTTCAAAGTTTCACGACTTACAAGCCAAAAGGGGGGAGATATCCATGACCCCAGGGTCGAATCAAAAATCTAAATAAACTTTGTGCATCTACTCATAAGCAAGCTACATACCAAGTTTCAGGTCTGTGGCTAGTGTGGTTTAAAAGTTTTATGAGTTACAAGGCAAAATTGCCAAATTATAAGTCGAAATGGGGGAGATAATCCATGACCGGGGGTCAAATCAAAATAAACTTTGCGCATCTACTCATCATAAGGAAGCTACATACCAAGTTACAGGTCTGTAGCTATTACGGTTTAAAAGTTTTACGAGTCACAAGGCAAAATTGCCACATTCTAAGTCGAAAAGGGGGAGATAATCCATGCCCGGGGGTCGAAACAAAAACTGAAATAAACTTTGCGCATCTACTCATTATAAACAAGCTACATACCAAGATTCAGGTCTGTAGCTAGTACTGTTTAAAAGTTTTACGAGTTACAAGACAAAATTGCCAAATTCATTTTGCGACACTTTCGCCAATATGTATTAAATTAATCATTAAACGTTCAGCGCTATATTTAGAACTGATTTTATGCCTTGTCATCAGTTCACGAGACGCAAAGCATATTACCACCCACACACGCGCTCACTTCGTGTCACACCGCCAATCACATACTAGTATAGTGATTCGAAACACGTTTAGCGGTGGAGCTCCACGACTGGTCTGGATAAACAATAAGTACATGTACGTTATAGTTCACATATTGCATTTTTAATAAATTAATTTCTCGTTCACTACCGCTCGCTACAAAATTCATTTATTTAAAAATTCAACATACTAACGTGAGGGATGACGTACATGAGGGATGAGTCAATCCAGTAGCCGATTTCATCAACATTGCAAAGTATGCTTATCTAGCAAAATATACTTTGAGGGAGTAATCATTTATTTTTCCTGAAATGCATTATTTCATATAAAACTAACAACTGCATATATTTTATGATTAAAAGTATGCAGAATTATTATACTGAATTTATTACATTATCACAGCCATTTTGGCTGTGATCATGTAATAAATTCAGTATAATAAATTTATCTTTAAATTGAAAATTTCTCCCTCAAAGATTACTTTGCTAGATAAGTATACTTTGCAATGTTGGTGAAATAGGCTACCGGTCTCCGGTCAGGATTCCGGTAAGGATGAATCCCGATCATTAAATTACCAATCACATGCTCCCACATGCCACCCAGTACCCACCAAATTTTATTAGGTTTTCTGTCATATTATTTCAGTGCTGTATGTGTGAAACTGTACGATGGCTTGTACATACAAAGATGGCGGAGATGGAAACGCAAAGTACCATATAGTATACAGTAACGAGAGAATATTCACATAATATGTTGTATTCATATACATTTATCACATCATACTGATGAGGCAATTATCATTGAAGGCAAATATATTTTTCTATGACCCATGTCCTTAAAGGTACATGCCCACGCAATAGGCACAAACTGTTCTTTATAGGAATTAAATAAATGTATAGCTGTGTCGCTATTCCACCAGTTCTAAAAATTATGAATGCCCGCTATACAGATATAATCATTTAGTAATATTTATTTTACTGACTATCAGGCTATTTTCATAAGCAAATGAGGCATGCTATTTTTTTTAATTATTTATACAATCAAATGTGTCGCCTGAAAAAATAATATTTTCTACAGATTATAAAGCATGATCATTGTACATCAAAAAATAAATACATGTTTGTTGGGGTTAACGGCCTATCAACAGCTAAGGTCATTTAAGGCCGGGTCAATGGGTTATCACCCCTGATATCTGTGTGGAAATTTACGTCGGATATAACATGTAAAATAATGCTAATCAATACCTGGGGCAATGGTGAATTAATGTTTATTTTGCTACAAAATGTCTCAGATTATGTCTCATATAAAGAACCACTACTGAGTGGGCATGTACCTTTAATACCTAATATAGCGAGTTTCCTATCTCTCTGTATTTATATCTCTTGAGTACACATATTGAGTCTGATAAATTTGCGTAGGCCTCCACCGGACGATGGGAAAGACATCTGCGGCCGCAAATACGACCGATTCCTGGACTCATACATGGAGGTGTCTCAAGAACTGGCATGGGAGCCGGAGGATGGAGAGGGGTCAGACATCAAGAATCCCGAAGGTATTTGTCGTCTGCTGTTGAGTTTTTATTTTCATTTTTTCTCATCAAAACTATGCTTTGGCAACAGTTTAGAATCATTTCCATTGGAAATGATTCTCAAGTGCTGCCAAACCAAGTTTTTCCCAAATTCAGAACTGAAAATTTACAGAAAAAACTATAATCACCCTTTAAATTAGAATAACCTGACCGGGTGCCACGTCCTCAACAAACCAGCGTCACTTAGCCCCACTACCTAAAAGTAATAGGATTAGTACTAACATTATTACTTTTATAATGGGCATTTTTTTCTGTAAATTTTCAGTTCTGATTTTTGGCTTTCTTGCTATTTGAGAGTTGCAGATGCAACTCTCAAATAGCAAGAAAGCCAAAAATGTACCTGACGGCAAAACTTGGATACAATGTATCTGGATTCCGGCAAAGATAAACCCATCCAAACTTATCCTTCACAAGCTCCCATTCAACCATATGAGCTTTGTAGATCAAATTCAAAATATTAGTGAAACCGTACATTATATCACATATACTTTCATATGGATATTTGTTGATCAATGTTATTTTTATAAAATATTTCAAATAAAAAATGTGTATTTTAATCATTTAATCGAAAACAAAGACTTAACTGAAACAAATAGTGAGGCGAAATTTACATATTTTATTTTGTACTAGAACAAACTTGATAGGTGCCGTCCCTCAGATTATGTCTCCAATATGTGCTTTTTCGGCTGAAGCACAGCAAATGACCTACATGTATATCCACGTATGTTTCAAGGAGTGCATGTTGAAATCCTTTGGAGAATATTTCAAGTACCGTAGTTAATAATTAACTAACTACCATTGCTCAGAGCTCCAGATAAGGTGATTATTTGAGTAAATACCCAATTAAAATTGCCAAAAACCAATTGAAATCAGAAGTAGTGAGTATCAAAAAGCAATGAAAAATGTGTGGTATCTTTACCAGGCTACAGAAAACAATGAACAGACCACAAATATAGCTCATTTTTCCATGAAAACACATCTTGGTATTTCATTAGAATTGTCTCATTCATTCATTCAAGATGTGTTTTCATTTAGAAGCAAACTATTAAATATGTGCGGTCTGCTGATGTGTAAACAGTAAACAGTAGTGTGATTCTATTTTACACAATTAAAATTTTGAAATACCCAATTGCTTCAGAAATGATGGAGTGACAATACTCAATTATTAATTCCTTATCTGGAGCCCAGTAGCCTATTTCACCAACATTGCAAAGTATACTTATCTAGCAAAGTATACTGTGAGGGAGAAATTTTCAATTTAAGGATAAATTTATTAATTTTTATTATACTGAATTTATTACATTATCACAGCCAAAATGGCTGTGATAATGTAATAAATTCAGAATAATAATCCTGCATACATTTAATCATCAAATATATGCAGTTGTTAGTTCTATATGAAATAATGCATTTCGGGAAAAATAAATGATTACTCCCTTAAAGTATACTTTGCTAGATAAGTAGACTTTGCAATTTTGATGAAATCGGCTACTGATTGCTAATTACAAATTATTTCCCGCCTTTTCAGTGTTAGCTTCTAAAGCAACACCACCTGAACCTGTCCAAGGCCCTGGTACAGTTGATTGTCTTCAGAACACAACGGCGAGGCTGCCCCGTGGTGAGCATAGGGATAATAGGTAAGTTCTTGTGAGAAAGGATTTTCAACTCTCTTGGGTCAGTCACCCTACCCTGTGCGACATACAGAACATTTGGGTTAGGATATCTCCAGAACATGGTGAGGCTGCTGCCCTATAGTGAGCATTTATAGGTAAGTTATTGTGAGAAAGCAGCCCCGGCACTCTTGATTATCTCCAGAACATGGCGAGGCGACTGCCCTGTAGTGAGCATAGGAATAATAGGAAAGTGCAGATGAGATAGGGGCGTTTCAATTGTTCTGGAGCGAGATTGATTGATTGATTGAGATTTTACGTCAGTTCAACTGCAGGGTCATATACATACAATAATGTACCTGCATTGTGGGAGTACGGTACCAAACATTCAGCAATAAAATCACATTAAAACTTTCAGCACTGAAATACAATGTCCTGATCTGGTGCCAGGCACCTTTGTCCACAGGTGTTAATCCCAGATGGATTCATTGCTAATGTATGTGTACCTTACCATACTCCAGTTTTAGCTCTTAGAATGTAGGAAACATAAATTGTTGTCTGCTCCTGTGCTATATCTTGTCTTCTTTCTCAATTATAAACAAGAGACGAGGAAAAGCCACGAAGGCCAGGTTTTCTTCAAGGCATAGACAATTGGACACCAGATAATTGGCTATTAATGTAATTATGACCACGATTGAAAATGACAACTGTCAGTGGCTTAAGATGGCAAAAGAACCAACATGAGTGACAAACAGATCAATTACGCGGAAAAAATAGGTAAAGGTCAAATAAAGGTCACATGATGGATAGTTGTATATGGTATGCATCCGTTGGTTATGAAGTTGTGCAAGTATGGTAGTTGTAGGTGGTACAGTATGCGAGAAATGGATCTCAGCGCGAAAACGGTTGGTTATGAAGTTGTGCAAGTATGGTGGTTCTCGGTGGTATAGTAGGCGAGAAACAGATTTAAACGTGAAAACTTAACATAGAAAATTGCTAAACAATTACGTGGAAGAAAATAGGTCAAGGTTGGTTATGAAGTTGTGGAAGTATGGTGGTTCTCGGTGGTATAGTAGGTGAGAAACAGATTTAAACATGAAAACTTAACATAGAAAATTTCTAAGTCGCTTACGCAGAAAAATTAAGTCATGGTTGAAACTAGAAAATGTGTCACTAGAACACGGATGCCCCCACCTGCAGCCTTGATAGCACAAGAATTCCGCCACGGAAGCGGTATCACGCCTGCCGAGGCATTTGACCGTGAACATTACAAGTAAATAAATTACCTTGACCTTCAGAATTTGGATGTGGGGGTGTGCATAATGAAGCATCATCCGTAGACAAACATTGATGTGAAATATTATCAATGTCTGGAAAGGGGTTAAAGAGATATTGTGAAAAAACAATAACTTTAACAGATTTCTGTTACAAATCCGGTGAACATTACAAGTAAATAAATGACCTTGACCTTCAAAATTTGGATGTGGGGGTGTGCGTAATGAAGCATCATTCCTTGACAAAAATTGATGTGAAATATTATCAAAGTCTGGCAAGGGGTTAAAGAGATATTGTGAAAAATAATAAGTTTTAACGCATTTCTGTTACAAAACCGGTGAACATTACAAGTAAATAAATGACCTTGACCTTCAAAATTTGGATGTGGGGGTGTGAGTAATGAAGCATCATTCCTAGACAAACATTGATGTGAAATAGTATCAAAGTCTGGCCAATGGTTAAAGAGATATTGTGAAAAAACAATAAGTTTAACGCATTTCTGTTACAAAACCGGTGAACATTACAAGTAAATAAATGACCTTGACCTTCAGACTTTGGATGTGGGGGTGTGCGTAATGAAGCATCATCCCTAGACAAACATTGATGTGAAATATTATCAATGTCTGGCAAGGGGTTAAAGAGATATTGTGAAAAAACAATAACTTTTAACGTATTTCTGTTACAAAACAGGTGAACATTACAAGTAAATAAATGACCTTGACCTTGATAATTTGGATGTGGGGTGTGCGTAATGAAGCATCATCCCTAGACAAACATTGATGTGAAATATTATCAATGTCTGGCAAGGGGTTAAAGAGATATTGTGAAAAAAACAATAACTTTTAACGTATTTCTGTTACAAAACAGGTGAACATTACAAGTAAATAAATGACCTTGACCTTGATAATTTGGATGTGGGGGTGTGCGTAATGAAGCATCATCCCTAGACAAACATTGATGTGAAATATTATCAATGTCTGGCAAGGGGTCAAAGAGATATTGTGAAAAAAACAATAACTTTAACGCATTTCTGTTACAAAACAGGTGAACATTACAAGTAAATAAATGACCTTGACCTTGATAATTTGGATGTGGGGGTGTGCGTAATGAAGCATCATTCCTAGACAAAAGTTGATGTGAAATATTATCAATGTCTGGCAAGAGGTTAAAGAGATATTGTGAAAAAACAATAACTTTAACGCATTTCTGTTACAATACCGGTGAACATTACAAGGAAATAAATGACCTTGACCTTCAAAATTTTGATGTGGGGGTGTGCGTAATGAAGCATCATCCCTAGACAAACATTGATGTGAAATATTATCAATGTCTGGCAAGGGGTTAAAGAGATATTGTGAAAAAACAATAACTTTAACGCATTTGCCTTACAAAAAAACCGGACGACGCGGACGACGACGGAAAATGCGCCGACTATAGTCGCGCCACTGCTAAAGCAGGCGCGACAAAAATGGCATCGTTATTACGAAGCTAATCCCTAGACAGACATTGTGGGCCAATATTATTGAAATTGGTGAAGGAGTTAAGGAGTCGTTGAGAAAACATTAAAGACTTCAACTCATTTGCCTTACAAACAAGGTGAACATAAGTCCCCAGTGACATTGGGGAAACAAAAAAAGTGCCTACAGAGGTATTTGACCATAACATGATCATGGGCACGAAAAATGTCAAGGTCATGTTAACGGCAGCATGAGTGTGTTCCAAATGCTTACATGTATCAAGTGTCCAAATATTGAAGCAATCCATCATGTAATATTAAAGTTATATGATGATGAAGAAACTTGTACAAACATTGTGACACAAAAAAAATGGCTAAGTGTTTCCACTACCATAAATTATGAAGGTCAAAAAGGTCAAGGTCATGCTAATGGGGGCGTAAGTGTGTTCCAACTGCTCACATGTATCAATTAATATTAAAGGTATATGATGATGAAGAAATTGGTACATGTACACATTTTTTGACGTAAAAAGAAATGTGTTTCCGCAAAAAGGTGAAGGCAAAACAGGTCAGTCATGTGAATGGCAGTACGAGTGTGTTCCACCGTGTCCAAATATTGAAGCAATCCGTAAAGTAATATTAAAGTTATATCATGATGAAGAAACTTGTACAAACTTGACATTGTTGACATTGTTGACGCGGACGACGACAATGACAACTGAAAAAGTGGCGACTATTGTCGCGCTTCTGCTAAAACAGGCGCGACAATAACTGGAGAACAAAAACAGCAGGCAACAAAATTTAATTTAGCATGGAAATGATTGCAAAGTGCTGCCATGTTTTGATAGAGAAAGAAGACAAAATATAAAACAACAGCAGACAACAATTTTCGATTGCCACATTCTAACGAGTAGGTCGGATACCTTGTAGCAAAGAAACTTAGTAGATCTTGACGAAATTGTTATTTATTTAACCCTTACACCGCTATCTTAATTTTTTGTCGTCTGCTGTTTATTTCCTATTTTCCATTTTTATCATCAAAAACATGGTTTCACAGCACTTTAGAATAATTTACAACATGGTTTCACAGCACTTTAGAATAATTTACAACATGGTTTGACAGCACTTCAGAATCATTTCCATTGGAAATGATTCTGAAGAGCTGTCAAACCATGTTTTTATTGAGAAATAAGGCAAGATATAAAGGCAACGGCAGATGAAAATTGTTGTGAGTAGCGGTCTAAGGGTTAATGGTGTTTAACAGCATGTCAACTGATAAGGTCATTTTAGGCAGGGTTAACGGGTCAAATCCCATATTTCAGGGAGAAAGATCTGGATGTAGTTCCGGCTGGAATTACAAACGCTCCAGAAAAGCCAACGGAGGCCAAGGCCAAGAAAGCACATGTCTATGGACCAGAGGCCACACCAGCCTTCGATATGGCACAAATGACCATACCAGACTATGACAGGCTAGGTAAGCGATATAACAATTATAATATGTGGCTGTGATTGGAGAAAAGGGGCTTATGAGATTTGTGACCAGTGTCATTCCTGATCAAAATCACACTCATGTAGCCCGATAACAATCTATATTCCTTGTTAGAAGCATGACGGGTTTCATTGATGGAATGGCGAACAGTGCAGACCCTGATCAGACTGTGTGGATGCACAGGCTGATCTGGATCAACACTGGTCACAAAACCCAAACGATCCATTTATGGGTATAAATGGGTATATGGGTATAAATTGTCATTTCCAGATAAGCCGATATCACAAAAAGATTTTGGAAAGCCAAGCAAACCTCGTATTGTACCTCGGCTTACCAAACTTGCAGAAAAAGCATATCAAGAGATGCGGTATGGCAAAACCTGTATAAAAAAGAGCAGAAGATCAGCCAACAAGGTAGCACTGTATCCAGAGCCACAGTCTGGTAAGTCTTGCAAAAAGATTGTGGTTAAGAGACCGCTAATCCCCAAGCATGATAAGGCGGCATCTTCAATTGCCTTCCTTAAGGACTATCAAGGTGGCACAAAAGCATTCTTCAAAGCAAAGAGATGCACTTTACAGCTGGATCCGTCTCTCGTTAAGATGGCAGATGATGTTGGCTCCATGGAAAAACTAGGCACTGTTGATGAATCAGATATTCAACTAGAAGAAAAAGAAAACACAGATGTTGAAGCCTTACTGTCAAAGAAAGCATCTACCATTGAGGATCTGGATAGACCAGCAGCAGATGCAACAGAACTACACCAGTTGCCACATACTGCCATTGCTGGCACATCTGAGAAGCCAAGCCAGCCATCCACCAACGCTAAAAAAGAGCTTGGACGTGATTGGATTGATGCCATGCAAAAGCAACTGGAGAAGCTCACCTGGAAGTGGAAACAAATGTACGAGGAAGAAAAGGCCAAGCTGGTTCGCAAGACAAGCGCAAAGAAACCAAATACGCGTGAAAGTATGTGGTATACCAATAGATGCTACAAAGAAGATGCGACAGCATATTTCTGTGATAACGAGTTAAAGAAACGAAGACCCGAGTCACAAGCAGCCTGTTTTAGAGTGGAGGCCTCCCTTGGATATACTGCACCAGTTCGGGGAACCAGTGTTGTCCGCACACCCAGCGATACAAGCATTCACTCAGATGACGAATTATCCCCTCTGCCAGACCTTCAGTTGGATATAAAATCCACTGATGAGGATATGATGAGTATGTCCAACAGTACAGCCAGTGAAACAAGCGTTCACTTAGATGATGACGAGATACCACCTCTGCCAGACCTCGAGTTAGATACAGAACCTACTGATGAGGATATGATGATCAGGTCCAACAGTTTACCACGTCTGGAGGTGCTTGCCGACATTTCTGATGAAATTGACATCGAGTATGAGGCAGAAAATACACCAAACATAATGCAGTTAGTGGATACCACCAATTATGATGTGATAGCCCAGAGCAGTGTCACAACCGTTGCCAATGTATTTGATGATGAAGATGCCACACTCTCGCCAAACCAGTGCATATCAGATGATATTTTGCATCCAGAGCAAATACAGATTGATGTTGATATAACGACCCATATATTGATGCTATATCACCACGATACATTCATGGGCAAGGTTATCAAACAACTGGTACTCGAAGAAGAGAAAGCAGCACAGAAAACGGATGAAATTCCAGACGTTGATAGTACCCCGCATGTACCGAATGTTAGAGATATTCCAGAAAGTAAAGATGGGCTGAATAACAGGTTTAAATCAAGCAAAATTGGAATGGCAATTTTCAAGAAGTCTGAAAAGAAACCTACAGAAGATCGAGCTTTAAAGCCGCAAAAGAAAGGTCTCATGAAGATATTCAAATCTTCCAGTTCAAAGGTTCCCAAGGGTGAAGACGAGGCGTCATCTTCCAAGAATCACAAAGGAATCTCATCGAAGAAAGAAAATTGCCAGGCCAATGCTAAACACCCAAAGAAAGGTGGCATTATGGGATACCCAAGGTCTTCCTGGATTGGCAGAAAGCTATTCAAGGCGAAGTCGGAGACACATAGTAAGGATAAAAATAATAAGGAAGATGATTATACTCATGAACAAAAATGCGAGAAACAAAACAAAGCATAAACAATTTTAAATGTTGCAACATGTAAGTAGGTGTCGCACACAATGTAATGAACATACTGATTTAATTATATTTCAGTAAAATTTCTACTAAACCAACACTGATATTATCTTTTTTTGGCACAGCAGATAACTATTTTTTTTTTTATTATTTTATTATTATTTATTATTATTTCTATAAATACTATTATTATTCTTATTAATTGGGTAGCAGCAGTAGTAGTACTGTACATGTGAAAAGTAGTAGTTGACTGATTGAGTGGGAATCTATGTCTGTTCAACAGCAATGTCATATGCAGGCAGGTACATGAAGTAGTAGTAGTAGTAGTAGTAGTGTGATATTTTTGTTATTATTATTACTTGCGGAAGGTGATTAACAGTATTATTCATGTGTAGACATTCATTTATTTATCTTTATTTGTGATACATGGTATTCACTAAATCAATACTAAAGTGTGAAGTTAACAAGTGAAACTTACACAAAAGATACAGTAATTAAATATACTAGTAACCAAAATTGTTGTAATTATATAATTTGTCTAAATACTTGAAGATATGCGTCAGTTTTCAATACATGTATGTATTTTACTTATATTTTAGTACCTTTTTTCATAATTCAATTTCATAATTTTGAAAATCACCTGTTCACAATAACGTTTAGACAAATACAATATATTGATTTGGATATATCACAATTTATGACATTTGATGATAATATTTTAGACACCCAAACGGGACGATAATAATTAATATTTTTTGTACATAAATTGATGTCGAAAATGCATATGCTGACTTTTTTTATACTATTTTACAAGCCCTTACTGACAACGAAAAATCAGGGTATTTTACGTACCAGATTTGACGATGACAGTTTATTTTTACAATTTACCTTTTACTAGGTATGGGCGATGACTTATTTTACTTGTACCAATGGACGAATGTTTATATACATATACATGTACTTACATTTTACAATGTTATCACTTTTTACCACATTTTATGTACCGGACGTTGACCGACTGGTAGACCAACTTTTTACCATATTTTATGTACCGGACGTTGACCGACTGGAAGACCAACTTTTTACCACATGTTATGTACCGGACGTTGAACGACTGGTAGACCAACTTTTTACCACATGTTATGTACCGGACGTTGACCGATTGGTAGACCAACTTTTTACCACATGTTATGTACCGGACATTGACCGACTGGCATACAGACTTTTTGCCATGGACTACTATCAACTTCAACTATTCCTTTTATTAACCCTTTCACACCTAATAATAATAATATATAACATGGTATATTCCATGTGTGGACTATTTCATTCATTAAAACTGGTGTGTTGTTTTTCATCTGAATCTAGTGTTTGCAAATGTAGATTGCAAGGGTTAACCATCAAATTTACTAATAATGATGATTTTATCATTTATTTGTGATGTTAGAAAAAAAGGAAATATTAATGAAATTTAAAAAATGCATGTCGTTATGATTTGGCACATTTAACTATTAAACCTACATTTATTGATTATTATTGCCAGGCCAATGCTAAACACCCAAAGAAAGGTGGCATTATGGGATACCTAAGGTCTTCCTGGATTGGCAGAAAGCTATTCAAGGCGAAGTCGGAGACACATAGTAAGGATAAAAATAATAAGGAAGATGATTATACTCATGAACAAAAATGCGAGAAACAAAACAAAGCATAAACAATTTTAAATGTTGCAACATGTAAGTAGGTGTCGCACACAATGTAATGAACATACTGGTTTAATTATATTTCAGTCAAATTTCTACTAAACCAACACTGATATTATCTTTTTTTGGCACAGCAGATAATATATTATTATTATTATTATTATTATTATTATTTCTATAAATACTATTATTATTCTTATTAATTGGGTAGCAGCAGTAGTAGTACTGTACATGTGAAAAGTAGTAGTTGACTGATTGAGTGGGAATCTATGTCTGTTCAACAGCAATGTCATATGCAGGCAGGTACATGAAGTAGTAGTAGTAGTAGTAGTAGTAGTAGTGTGATATTTTTGTTATTATTATTACTTGCGGAAGGTGATTAACAGTATTATTCATGTGTAGACATTCATTTATTTATCTTTATTTGTGATACATGGTATTCACTAAATCAATACTAAAGTGTGAAGTTAACAAGTGAAACTTACACAAAAGATACAGTAATTAAATATACTAGTAACCAAAATTGTTGTAATTATATAATTTGTCTAAATACTTGAAGATATGCGTCAGTTTTCAATACATGTATGTATTTTACTTATATTTTAGTACCTTTTTTCATAATTCAATTTCATAATTTTGAAAATCACCTGTTCACAATAACGTTTAGACAAATACAATATATTGATTTGGATATATCACAATTTATGACATTTGATGATAATATTTTAGACACCCAAACGGGACGATAATAATTAATATTTTTTGTACATAAATTGATGTCGAAAATGCATATGCTGACTTTTTTTATACTATTTTACAAGCCCTTACTGACAACGAAAAATCAGGGTATTTTACGTACCAGATTTGACGATGACAGTTTATTTTTACAATTTACCTTTTACTAGGTATGGGCGATGACTTATTTTACTTGTACCAATGGACGAATGTTTATATACATATACATGTACTTACATTTTACAATGTTATCACTTTTTACCACATTTTATGTACCGGACGTTGACCGACTGGTAGACCAACTTTTTACCATATTTTATGTACCGGACGTTGACCGACTGGAAGACCAACTTTTTACCACATGTTATGTACCGGACGTTTGAACGACTGGTAGACACCTTTTTACCACATGTTATGTACCGGACGTTGACCGATTGGTAGACCAACTTTTTACCACATGTTATGTACCGGACATTGACCGACTGGCATACAGACTTTTTGCCATGGACTACTATCAACTTCAACTATTCCTTTTATTAACCCTTTCACACCTAATAATAATAATATATAACATGGTATATTCCATGTGTGGACTATTTCATTCATTAAAACTGGTGTGTTGTTTTTCATCTGAATCTAGTGTTTGCAAATGTAGATTGCAAGGGTTAACCATCAAATTTACTAATAATGATGATTTTATCATTTATTTGTGATGTTAGAAAAAAAGGAAATATTAATGAAATTTAAAAAATGCATGTCGTTATGATTTGGCACATTTAACTATTAAACCTACATTTATTGATTATTATTGTTGGTCAGGTATTAATGGTACCGTGTCTCAGATATGCGCAGAAAGTAATAAAAATATAAATATTTTAAGTTATAGATTTGTATCGTATTTCTAAACCCAATTGTACATATCAGTTGCCTGAAAACAAATTTGGGATTACGAAAAAAAAGATTACAATACCGAAAAATAACAAGCGCTGCAGTTTTTTCTGCAATTGATGGTTACTAATTTAATGTTACTTTAATTTCTAATGGAAATATCTCCAAATGTGGTATTGTATGCTCATTTAACAACAAAAAGATATTGTATTTCATAAATTTTCCTTACTGGTATATGCCTAACGAAAATGCATAACCAAACCACCCCTGTTCATCACACTTTCTGGTAGTATAAACTTGAATATAACACAAACTTTTTGGAATTTGATCTAATGAAATGGTGCATTAGGTGGATTTTTTATCATTTGCAATGCATTAAGCAAACAACCACATATTCAATATCCGAGACATCATCTGAGGCTCGGTGCCTTTAACCCGTTCACCCCAAACTGGAATGGATTTTGATATGTTGAATTTTGCAGCCAATCCAATCGTCACAAAATTATTTTTAGACTAGTCAATTTATGAAAAGATGGTGTTTTTGCTCTCAAAAATATGAAAATTACTTAAAAAGTGCAGATCCTGATGAGACGACTCGTCTCAGGCCTGTCTTAGGCCTATGGTGTTGAAAGGGTTAATAGAAAAAATATCAAAATTATTATCGTTATTATTATTATTTTGATCTCATTACATGTAATAGTAGTAGTAGTAGTAGTAGGTAGAATATTATTTACTTATGTATTTTTGTAATAATAATTTAACTGATATTATTAGACCAACTGAAATACTGCGAGTTTTGGGTATACCAGCACCATGATACAAAACAAGGAAAATGGAAATAAGGAACAAAAGTATTTACATTTATAGGAAATTTTGAGACAAAAAATTCAATATTTAAAATCGAATATTGCTTTATTATCTAGCAAATTGTTGTAAACCATTTAGTTTTTGTTTTTATCCACCACATATGGAAATGAAAATGTCTTGCTATGTAATATAGTGTTTATAAAATTCAATACATGGACGTGTACTAGAAAATTCATGATTGGTGTCTGGTTACCCGAAACAAACACGACGTGAATTACAAATTCTGAAAATGAAATGAACAAAAACAGGAAAAAGATAAAAACAAAAAAACACAAAAAAAACAAAAACAGTAAAAACATTTTGTGTGCGACCCGACCCCTACTTCACATGTTGCTTTATACATTCACTCCGAACAAAATCACTTTATCTTAATCTTGTTTGCATCCCCAAACAAAAATTTTGGTGAATAGTTCTCATTTCTTGGGAACTGAACAGTTCCCAAGAAATGACAACTATTCACCAAAGATTAATATAAGCAATACTGCTATTAGGGCCGTGGGTTCGATCCCCGTGTCGGCCATGGAACATATTTCCAAAATCAATAAAACAATGTTCTTTGCTCTTAAGGATTTAATAAAAGTAATCAAATTTCCTCAAATTATTGCACAATGAACATTGTCAAAAATACCATTCTATCTTCAATATTGTTTTTTTCTCTCACTATTATTAGAACTTTTGTGAAGGCAATTTACATCAACAATTACAAAACACAAAATATTAGTAATTATAGCACTACAGTAAATGAATTTCATTTTCTTTAGAAAAAGACCCAAACCGACTTGGCCATTGAGATTATTTCTTGTAATTTCATTACAAACATTGTTGTCTATTTCAAACCATTGTCAAACAGCAGTTACTTGTTCATATCAACTGAAACGTGAAATAAAATATATATATTCTTTATTTTGTGTTGCTGTGTAATGTTGAAAGATCATCGTCAGTTACTCCCCTTAGTTACTCCCCACAGTATTGTATCTATAAATAGAGAATAGTAGGTTAGTGCCGTGAATGGGAAAAAATATCCGGCAAGGCTCAAGAATTTCTTTATTTCTCATCAGAAGTATATGTTGTGACCACTCATTTGAACCGTCTCAGCGAGACGGTTCAAATGAGTGGTCACAACATATACTTTGGTTCAGAAATAAGGAAAATGGATAGAGAATATTTTTTCCCATTCATTTTAGATATTTTTTCCCATTCATGGCACTAACCTACTATTCTATTTATCCCGTCAACACCTTCAAATGGCTGTAAAATGCAAAAATTGTATTGACTGGATATCAAAAATGTTTCATGGCACCGTGTTTCACGGCACATACTCACTGTGTTGACGGGATAATACTAAGACCCTATATACCAATTCTTATAAGGGGTATAGCCAGATTAAACTGTCACATACAAAATACCAAAAATGTATGCGAGGGTAAAACCAGGTCTCCAGTTGGAATTCCGGTAAGGATGAACCCCGATCGTTAAATTACACATCGCATGCTCCCACCTGCCACCCATCCGATATAATAGACCAACAGAATGGAAATATTATTTATCACATGAAGACCTTGTTATCACGTGCTGTAATCCATTTCATAAATGTGATGTGTTACACATGTAATAACACCTGGAGCAATTTAATTGGTTAGCCGCATTACCCTAATTACGTATTTGTATTTTTTGCTAACGTTATGCAACACAAACAACATGAAGACGTTCCAAATGACGCAACAAAGCAATGTTGTTTTGATGTTGACGTCATCGTCATTGGAAGCGTCCCGACTAAGTGAAATTATTGCAGTTGTTAGAATGTGATCCCGTATAGTAATATGAAGCGCTTACAAAGAGCGTGAACTGATAATATGACAGATTTATTACAGGAATGAATGGCCTTTTTGTGGAATTTATCGGGGTATAAACTTGGAAAAGTCGCGGGAATACTGGACGAAGGCCGGAAGGCCTCGTCCCCTCGTCCAGTATTCCCGCGACTTTTCAAAGTTTATATCCCCAATAAATTCCACAAATAGGCCATTAATTCCTTATAATTCCAGCATTTGAAATAAATTCATCAAGAAAATGTGTTTATTTTGACAGACGGCAGCCATTTGTTTACATCGACAGCACTGACAGCGCACCCTGTAGAAAGTAGTTCGGCGTGGGAGTTTACTGGGATATAAATTTTGGACAGAGACTTGCTACGGGCCAATCAAATGTTAGGGAATTGTGTAAATATTTTTGTGCTGGAATTACAACATGTTTATTGCTAGTACTAAAACTATTTTCTCTGTGGAGATTTTCAACTACAAGTGAAAATAGTCAATGGCATCATCTCACTGAAACATATCAGAGACATCCAAATCTCCAAGTTGGAGTATGGTCTTGTGATAAACAGAATCTCAAACGAGTTACCATTTGATATGAGATTTATGAAACTCGTCAGTATGATCTTGTGATAAACAGAATCTCAAACGAGTTACCATTTGATATGAGATTTATGAAACTCGTCAGTCTGACGAGTTTCATAAATCTCATATCGAATGGAAACTCGTTTAAGATCCTCTATTAATGAAATGAAACAACAATCATTTCACATTTTATTGTACAAGGATGTAAACACAATGTATATACGTAACTGCTGCCTTGTAGCCAAAACTAATACAACTAGACATTATGTTTGTAAAACACGGATATGCCCCCGTGGCATACTGGCCAGACTCTAACTGGAGAAGCTCTTACAGCATACAAAGCTCCAGTTAAGGTGCGTAATTTGACCAACTTGGGGTGAAATTTTGTTATTTCTTCATCAAAAATGGCAAGTTGCGAGTCCTTTAGAATCGTCTCATTGAGACGATGATTCTAAAGCACTCTCAACTTGCCATTTTTGATGAAGAAATAAGAAATTTTCCTCCAAATTACGCACCTTAACTGGAGCTCTGAACATTTTAAGACGTATATGTACACGGACCGACTTACGTTCGCACGGAACATCAAGAGCAGCGCATTATGCCCCCTTGCTATCGCATTGGGGGCATAAAAATCAAGAAATATGGCTTTTCAACATATAAATGCCCCTGCTTGGATGCAAAAAGGCACATTACAACATCATTTTCTCAGTCTGATCAGGGCATATGCTGTTTATTATTCAATCACTGAAGTAACCTTACAGTCATTAATAGCAAAAACGATTTGCTCATAATCAATTCTGGTGGCCCAGCCCAGATGGAGATGGACAAGGCAATCACCTTCAATGATCTCGCCCACAAAAGTCGTGGTCGCCCGAATGACGGTGGGTGGATAGCCGTCAATATAAGGAAGCTATTTATAAAGTTTCGTAATGATCTGACTAACGGATCAGTAGCCTATTTCATCAACATTGCAAAGTATACTTTACTAGCAAAGTATACTTTGAGGGAGTAATCATTTATTTTTCCTGAAATGCATTATATCGTATAGACTAGCGACTGCATGTATTTGATGATTAAAAGTTATTATACTGAATTTATTACATTATCACAGCCAAATTGGCTGTGATAATGTAATAAATTCAGTATAATAAAAATCAATAAATTTATCCTAAAATTGAAAATTTCTCCCTCAAACTATACTTTGCTAGTAAAGTATACTTTGCAATGTTGTTGAAATAGGCTACTGGTTACCGCCGGTATTCAAGATGTATACATAATTGCTTATGCAGGATGAGAACAGTTCCCAATGCCAAATCCTGAAAATTGAAAATAGCTAAACAAACATATTTTTTGCACCCATGTGGGTGCAAACAATATGTTTGTTTAGCCATTTCCGCACTTGGCAGTATGCGTATATGTGTGATTCCCATGTTGTAACAGTATTTTTCTGCAATTATCAGGAACCTTAAATCCTGATTTCAGGACATATCGTGACAATTGCCACCCCTGTTAATGTCCATGATGCTGCTAGTCTCGGAACCCACTAACGTGGGCGAGACAAAAATGATGGTGTAATGTCAAATGGTGGCACAGACATACTAGTATAATTCCAGCACAAAAATATTTACACAATTCCCTAACATTCTGTTCAAAATGTATATCCCAGTAAACTCCCACGCCGAACTACTTTCCATAACCGTGAGGCGCAGTTAAAATAATTCTTAATTTATTTCAAATGCTGGAATTATAAGGAATGAATGGCCTTTTTGTTGAATTTATCAGGGATATAAACTTGGAAAAGTCGCGGGAATACTGGACGAGGCCTTCCGGCCTTTGTCCAGTATTCCCGCGACTTTTCCAAGTTTATACCCCGATAAATTTCACAAAAAGGCCATTCATTCCTATATTATATCTATGAAGCAATGTGCTCATGAAAAATATTTTCTGTAAATTTTGTCAACTGGCGACCTCATTTACTGAAAATATCACCGCTTCAGCAAATATTCTTGAAGAAAAATTCACACATCTCAAGTACAGATCACATGGTTCGTCTCATGTGTCACTGGAGAAATGGGGCATTTGTGGCCAGTCTAGCTTCTGATCTGCTAGCAAAACCCCTGCAATCTGATAAGGATCTCTACTGTTTGTTAGAAGCATATGTTTCTCAGAGTGAATGGTGAACAGCAAACTCTGATCAGACTGTGTGGATGCACCGGCTGATCTGGGTCTACACTGGCTGCAATTAAGCCCCATTTCACCAGTTAGTTACAAGTATTTTAAATGGCCCACCGATAATGGCAGATTCCAGACTCAAAGTCCCTCCATTTTTAATGGCACTAATGTGGAACACAGGTAGAATCCCTAAAATGAACTGACTGTGAAGTTGTTTTGATTAATTGATTGAATGGGGTTTCCGATCTGTTCAACGATATTATCTATACAGATAGAAATGAACATGTGAGAGAACTGCAGTCAGCATTGAAACTTCTTTTATAATGTGATATTTTTTCTTATTTCTCGTCAAAAGTATATGTTGTGACCATTCATTTGAACCGTCTCGATGAGACGGTTCAAATGGTGGTCACACAATATATTTTAAAGGAGAAATTTGAAAAATGTTTTAATTTTCTTCATCATACAGAAAACAGGTTATCCGAATATGAATTCTTGGTTATTTAGCAATTAAAAAATTTGCTCTATCAGGGTGTTTGTTCTACTACACAATTTAATCTATGACACACTTCCTTCATTACGCAATGCACTCTACCTATTTTACACAATTCATTAATTCTGTCACACAATTCATTCGATCTCACTCAAATCCACATCGTGCCGTCGTCGTTTCAGATGTGCCTCAGTAATGCTTTGAAACTCGGTTCGCCCGAGCAGCATATATGCGAGAGGTAGAAGCTGTTCTATGGTGGAACGGAAAACGTCTCCGCCGAAACAAAACAAGGCCATTCCAAGTTCGAGTCCCTCTCCGTAGTCGCATTCATCGTTCGCGAATTGAACCAGCGTGATAATTTCTTGCAGGTCCTCGTAGTTTTTGTCGCGCTCCGATTCCGTTTTGCTGTTTGCGATCTTTGTGAACATTTTCTTCAGATTGGCTGTAATGACGATTGTCAATGCTGTGTTGGATTTAGCAAAAAAAGCACCAAAACTGACAAAATATAATCAGAGTGACAGATAAAACTGTGTAAATTCCAGAACACGAAAAGTCAACGGTGAAATAACACATCAGACATCTTTGAAAATCAACAGGGTTCTTCCTCTTACCCTGACAAACATGTATATCGTGTTTAGTTAAGATCAGTCAAGAACAACTTATCGTGAGGACAAATATACAGAATGCGAAAATGTGGTTACCATGTGAAGACGGCTCATCATATATTTTTGAAAATCAACAGGGTTCTTCCTATCACAATGATAATCAATCATACCGCAATTGGCTAAGAACCGCCGAAGAGAACATAGTTAATCGTGAGGAAAAGTTATGCCTTTGACCCATGGAAACCAGTGGCGCGTTTCAACTTCATATGCAGCCTATGCTCAATAAATGTAAATCCATCAATTGAAATTTGCAGCCGATTCTAAATTTGAGCTTACAAACATTTTAGTCGCAAGAAGTTTAGTGAAACGGCCCCCAGTGTCATTAGTATTGACGTACCTGTCGTTTCTGGCACTTCCCGATATCCAACCTCATTCTCATCCACGGGAACGACGATACCTGCGCCGTGGAAACTTTTACAAACGACCTTCTTGTCTCGCGCCTTCATACGATCCGTGCTCACTGCGAGGGAATAGTCATGCTTTGTTGCCCAGTCCGCAAGCCGTTTGGAAAGCTCCTGTAATTTGGTCTTTATTTTGGAACTGGAGTTGTCAGATTTGGCTTTTTGTTCAGCGAAATACCTGGAAATATGTGACTTGTCATGATGAAAAGTTGCGTATGGAGTTAATTGTGTGTTAATTGTTTTATTTCTGCTACATAATTGAGGCCTGTTTAAAGGCGTTTAAAATTGGAAAAAAATGTTTAGAGAAATTGATTTTACAAGTTTTGCAAAAATCACACTTATTTTTAACAAGTTTCATTTTTGTTCTCCAAATTTGTTTTTCACAGTAATCAAGTACCCATGATCTTGACCTTGAGGGGATGAAGCCCACATTCAATAGGGTTTTTCTCTGCATGGTTGATATGAATGTACGTGTGAAGTATCGCGATGAAACGGTACTCGAGATGTCGCATGGAAACGCAAGAAATGCGCAATAAATAATCTATTTTTAGCTCCCGTGACCATCAGAGACGAAACAAACAATAAATAGGGGTTCTTCCCATCGTTGATATGAATGTACATGTCAAGTATCGGATATATGGTAGTCGAATTATCGCACAGAAACAAAAATTGTTTACTGACGGACGACTTTAAATGGCCTACAATGTATATAGCCCCGACAACTACGGTAGTATTGTAGTGGCATAAAAGTTTATTTTTTGGTTAAAAATTTGAATGAGAATCTAAGGCCATAAAAAATAAGTACATTGGTTCTCAGACAGGGTTGGCCGGGAAATACCGGGGGCGGGAATTCCCGGCGGGCCGGGAAATACTCCACAAAGTGGGAAATACCGGGAAATATGAATTTTGATGTTATTATTTGATAATTAAAGTTATTTAAATTAAATTTTAAGCTCAGTAATAGTTAATTAAACAGTCAACAACTTAATAATTAGATATAGGGGTTAATTACAATGTATAGATCTGTTTCATTCCCAACTAGGGGTACTCATCAAGTGGAATATTTGGCAACCATGACATTTATATTTTGGTTGTATTATTTTTTTGTAAATTACTTCTTCATTTTTTAGGAAGCATCCGAGTGTCTGCTAGATACAATTCACAAGGATAACGTCATCATGATCAGACTATGTTTAGACAACAGGCTGTTAATTGTCAACCTTCTCCCACACTAATATTCGGTATCAAGAAATGAGAATAAATGATCTTAGCATGCATGATGTGCATACACATAGTCTCTTACAAGTCTTATATGACTGACAATGTACTGTTGTTTTATGCTTTGCATTTGTATTACTTATTTGCATTATTATTATGACATTTATTTAACGTGAAGACTATGGGCCACGATGGTACGTATGAGATACAGTACCTAAAATCGTTAAAATTAGCCAAAAGCCTACTAATGTCTACTTATTTGCATGTACATTGATGAGACTTTAATAAACCATCAGACTATGACAACAGGCTGTTAATTGTCAGCCTTCTCTCACACCTTTAGTGTCATACTGTATAATAAGAACCCAGGTGGTCTGTATATGGTCATGTCAAGTTGTAAAACAATTACACTTACACTGTACATGGATTATCCTGTTATCAACAGGGCTTTTCTCAAAATTCCAAAAGTAGCTTTTATTAGTGGCAGGTTACCATAGTAATGAGGGGTGTTCTCATATACAATAAAATAGACAGTTGGCAAATACTACATAGACTTGTATATAGGGAAGAAAAATGTCTAGAAAATAATGTTTTGTTTCTCTAAATAAACTTATTATTTCTTTTTTTATTGCAGAATGTTTTACCTGTAGGCTTATCAGTCTACACAGATATAAACCATAGCAGATATAGGGGAATATAGAGACTTACCTTGACATTTTGGAATTAAAAAGACCACCAAGATTCATATTTCCCGGTATTTCCCGGTATATCCCGGTATTTCCCAGTATTTCCGGCCGTCCTGGGAAATACTCTTATTACCCGGGAAATTGCCAACCCTGTTCTCAGATGCAGAGGTTGTGGAATATAATGTGGGAGGGCGGGTTTTCTAATATATTTTTTTTGTACGAAATCCTCATTTGTGATTTTTTAAGTCGTCTGGGGCCCGTTTCACTAAACTTCTTACGACTAAAATGTTAGTAAGTGCAAATTTAGAATCGTCTGGAAATTTCAATTGATGGATTTACATTTATTGAGCATAGGCTGCATATGCAGCATATGCTCAATACATGTAAATCCAATCATTGTTTACAAGAAAACATTGTTAATATGAAATTTACAGACTACAGTGCGACCCTGTTAGTACACGGAAGTCCGGCGACATACAACCTTCCGTGTTGCTTATCCGAACCGTGCTATATCCGTTCTCGCCCAAGACGCATCATAATGTCAACAAAAAATACATGTACACTGTACACTGTGACTGCGAATGAACGACGTCGCCAATGCCTATAATATGCCATAAGTTTTCACTGTTATCTTCGCATATAATAAACATATTGAATCCAAGAATTGTTAACGTCATGTTTTATTTATTCATCATGTTCATGTAGAATGTAGATCTACGCAGGTCCGTGCAATCCATTATTGTAAACGCGTGTAGAAAAAAGTGTAGTAATGATGACGCAATGACCCAATGACCGATATCCTATTCCATCAGCTGCAACATCACGGACAAGCTCGTGCGTTGCAATCTGTGTTTACTCATATGGTGAGCACAGGTGGAAGACACGGACCTATGACACCAAAATAAATGCCTATTAAAAAAAATCCCATTATCCCACCCACCTGGTATCGTACTGTACATGACGTTAATAATAGAACGAGATCAAGTGGGTGGGGTAATGGATATTTTTGTAATGGTCATTTTCTCTTGTGTCACACGTCCGACTATTCCACCTGTGGGTTTGCCTGTCTAGACATGTTTTGCCAGACGTGTTATAATATTGCGCCAGTTCATGAGGTAATCAGGCTTATCACGCGATTCGACGAAGATGAATCTGATAATAGTGTACATTTTCTGTAAACGATATCGAATGTTGACGAATATTAAATTAGTAATTATTACGCATTTGCTCTGAAAATGTTATCAACTTTCCGATATATTAGCAGAAAATAGTCAAATCATTCTCGGCGAAAATCTCAGTTACCGTATATAATAAAGTTGATTATCTCATGCACTGGCTCAATTATGACTAGCGAAACGTGGGCAGTGCTGTAAAAATTTAGTTAATCTGGGTCGAGTTAATCTGCGCGACTGATACGCGATCTCCGATTGGTCAGCCTTTACACCTAATTAATATTCCACCAATGGTGAGCGCGAACGCATGCCGGAAAAATGAAATCGAGCACATAACAATTAGCACTGCTTTGTTACTGGTCTTACTGATCTTATTCCCAGTTTGCTCGGATTAATTTACGAAATGTGCAAACGTGATCAGCTGCACATTCACATCGGTGAGATAATAGGAGGCTATGCGTCCATAAAAAAAAAAAATCGTCCATTTTGGGTCTAATTTGGGAAAGAATCGCAAATTTAACACGATTTCTGACAATAGTCGTGTTACAAATTTAACACGATTTTGATATACAAATAGGAAAAAAATTCTGGAGCCAAGGCACAACCGTGTACTAACCGAATTCGTGTTATAGTGAAGCGTTTACTAACGGGGTCGCACTGTATCATAATTTTGCACTTACGAACATTTTAGTCGTAAGAAGTTTAGTGAAACGGCCCCAGATACACAATACTATTCAAATTAACATGTGGTTCATATATGTGTTTAATAAACTAATTAAAGTCACGATAACCCCTTTAGACAAGAAAAATCACCAGATTGTCGACATAAATTTATAATACGTTTTTATTTGTTCATAACGATAAAAAGCTCTGACGGCAATTGTTTCTGATGCGGCGGTATCTGTGAACCAAGTACTTCTTTTTAAGGCCTAATATTTTATGGACTTACCTGACAGCAGAAAACAAGTTATCTCCCTTTGGTGATATTATACAGCTTTGTTTTCCCGACTTGGCGGAGTTAGCTCCCACGAATACCGGCATCTCGGCTGGATCATCCCTGTAATTCAACAGTGTCTTTTTTACCCTGATACAGCAGAACCTCTCTAAACAGGACAAGATTTCATTTTAAAGTAATATTAAAAATATTTTTTTCTGGCCTTACCATGACCCTTTTTAATCCTGCGGGATCACAAGATAACCAGGGGAGATAAGCTGGTAAAGTATTTCTGCTGTAATAATTGTACCAGTAAAAACACATTTTGTGAATCATAATCACTTTAGTTAACCGCCTGGACCGACAAAATTTTTTAACGCAAATCTTACGGATGGACGAACGGACAGACATAATGACAAAAACTACCTCTCGGTATACGAAGTGGGTTATAATAACCCATCGCCTTTAAATAAAGCATTTCATTAGATCCATACACTAACCTGAAATACCCGAGATGGAATTGGTCATCATCATCACCGTGAATGACCGTCATAAACTCGGGCGGGTCGTAATAGTATCGCCAATGGAGGAGGTAATTCGGTCGGCGACCGTGACGATTGCGCGTGACACCCGTGTGATTCCCTGCCAGAATGTCGAACGGACCCACAAGCTGGTACCCTAGTGTGGCTTTTAATGCATCTGTAATAGATCAGTCTTATTTATAAATGGGTTACCGAACATGGAATATCACAAGTGACTTCCTTTAGAATTACTTTGGTAACCTATTAATAAGACCGGTACATAATAAATAATTATATGTGGCTACGACTGGAGAAATGGGGCTTATGGGATTGTGACCAGTGTATCTACCTGATGAAATAGCACACTCTGATAAGGATCTATATTTCTTGTTAGATCAGGATCTACACCATTTCATGAATGAAACCCCACCGTCATGTTTCTAACAAAGATATGCGTTTTGCGGCCAGTGTAGATCCAGATCAGCCTGTGCATCCGCGCAGTCTGATCAGGATCTGCACGGTTCGCCATTCCATCAATGAATCCCTACCGTCATGTTTCTAACAAGCAAGATAGATCATTATCAGGCTACAGCAGTGTGGTATTTTTTCTGGGCGTCACAGATCCCATAAGCCTCATTTCTCCAGTCAGAGCCACATATGTGACTTGCCTCGAGGCGTACATGATAATTTTGTGATCTGTGTAGTCCCAGATCAGTCTGAGCACCCATGCAATCGGATTTGGGCCTACACTGTTCACTATTACGTGAGGATTGATCAAATAAGAGATTGGGGCTAAATCAAATGCAATGCACCCAGGGCTCCAGATAAGGAATTAGTAATTGAGTATTGTCACTCAGTCATTTCTGAAGCAATTGGGTATTTCAAAATTTTAATTGTGTAAAATAGAATCACACTACTGTTTTCACATCAGCAGACCGCACTCATTGAATAGTTTGCTTCTAAATGAAAAGACATCTTGGTATTTCATTAGAATTGTCTCCAATACCAAGATGTGTTTTCATGGAAAAATAAGAAAATATGCTATATTTGTGGTCTGTTTATTGTTTTCTGTAGCATGATAAAGATACCACAAATTTTTCATTGCTTTTTGATACGCACTACTTCTGATTTCAATTAGGTTTTTGGCAATTTTAATTGGGTATTTATGCAAATACTCACCTTATCTGGAGCTCTGGCACCTAATAGCTCAGATGGAGTTTCAAGCTAACAAAACTTACAATATTTCTATTTGCTATTCAAATACAAACATAAGGCAACCCACATTCAAACAACCTATTTAATGGTTCAAATGGATTTTCAGCTCAAGACCTCCCAAAACTTGCATACCTCATTAGGCATTAACATATTTATGTTTGATATTTTCCTTCACATTGGTTCAAATGCATACATAAGGCAACCCACATAATAACTCAGATGGATTGGGGGTGATGGAGGGTTAGGAGGGGAAGAATTCCAAAATCAGAACAAAATATTTACATCGAAAAAAAAGCCCTGAAATTACATGTAGAATAACCTGACCTGGTGCCAGGTCCATGCCACACCAAAGTCACTTTGCCACTTAAAGCAGAGCTCCAGATAAGCTTTGCGTCTAAAGCGTACTATACCCCCTGATTTCAAAATAATTGCGTATTTTACTTTTACAAATGGATTATTGATTTTTTTCCATTACTAATAGGGAAAAAAGGATAAAAAATATATATAACAAATTGAAACATTCACTTAATTGAGCTGCAAAAAGCAAACACTGTTTGCTTTTTGCAGCTTAACTAAGTGAATTTTTAACTTTATGACAGTATTTTCACTACTCTATTTGAAAATCAATTTGTATTTTCACATTGCTGTGCGTCTTTTGTGCTCCCACTTTTGATAATGAATGCGTATTTAGCTAAAATAATTGCGTAAAATACGCCAACACGCACCTTATTTGGAGCTCTGTTAAAGTATAGGATTAGGAATGTATTACTCTTATAAGGGGTATAACCAGATTCAACTATAACCACATACAAGAATACCAAAGACGTACAAGGAATGGAACCAGGAATGGAACGGTGCTTAACGGCTCATCACCACAAAAGTGTATGATTTACCGCCAGGCAATGTAGATGAAGAATACAACGAATAGTAAAATAGTTAATAGATGTGGTAGGCAATCAGATGATTAGGGTAACAATAAAAATTTGATGAACAATAGAAAGGGTCAAACCAGGTCTCCGCTCTCCGGTCGGTATTCTGGTACGGATGAATCCTGATCATTAAATTGCATGTTCCCAACCAACCACCCACAATCCTCTTCATATTGAAATGCACACACAACTCACTTGAAGGTTTAGATGGATTTTCAGCTTGACAGAACTCCCAAAACTTGTAGAAATCATTGGGCATCTCGACGAGAAATTTCTGTTTGATATTTTCCTTCACGTCCACTGGTGATACTGGCGGAGTGTCCAGTTCTTCTTCCTCCGTCGGATCTTCATCTGTTAGAAAGATTTGATTTAACAGTGTCTAACGGCCGGTCAACAGCTAATGTCATTTTAGGCAGGGTTAATGGGGTCGAATCCCAAATGTTGTGATGGGGGCTGTTAGAAATAAAAAATATCCAGTGGCAAGGCTTATACGTACATATGCCTGAAATCACGCAGTTTGATTGGTCAGTCTCGGCCAATCAAACTTGTGATTTGAGTAAAAAATGGAGAACATGCTCAGACAGTTCTATAATAAGCTGTGTATTTGACAAAAGGGACTTTAAAGAATTTGTGGAAATTGTAGATCTTTATCAGGTGACATATTCAACAGATGTTCCTCAATTTTGAGCGAGTATTTTGAGAACAGACCTGTAGATTGTGCAGTGTCCTCTATTGTTGCTGCAGGTTCATCCTCGTCACTTATTGCTTTTTCTGTTTCCTTCTTCTTTACAAAGAAGTCCTCAATCACAGGACCAGCTTCTTTCTTCTGTTTCTTGCGTGCAGGCTCTTCTTCCTATGACAGAAACTCTTACAACTACATACACACAGCAGGGCTTGAAATTAACGCTGGTCCTGTGATCCGAGGCCAGTAGTTCTACCACAGGACCAGTAAAAATTTCAAGCCAGTCAGTAATTTCAGTCTCCGCAAAACCCTGGTAAAGTCTGGCAAAAAATTCCTGATTAGTCTGACATGTAGAGCTCCAGATAAGGTGCATATTTGTGTGTTTTACGCACTCATTTTAGCAGAATACGCATTGATTATCAAAAGTGAGAGTACAAAATGCTCACAGCAATGCGAAAATTCGCATTTATTTCAAATAGAGTAGTGAAAATACTGTAATAAGTTAAAAATTTACTTAATTGAGCTGCAAAACGCTCAAATAAGTGATTTTTTAAATTTGATTCATTTCTTTTATCATTTATTCCCCATTTAATAAGAAAGAAAATGAATAATATATTTGTAAAAGTAAAATACGCATTGAATTTGAAATCTGGGGAATGTTTTATAATACTCTTTTGACACGAAACTTATCTGGAGCTCTGTGACATGAACAACTTTTTTTCACCTGTTTTTTTCATCTGACATCAGTGTAACACCCATTCCTTGTGTAGTAGGAAAATTGAAAGTGAATGGGTTTAACGTCCCAGCAACAGCTATGGTCATATAGAGACGGGACCACAGTTTAATGTCTCATCAGACAGACCAGTTCAATGGGTGGAAATATTATGAAAGTATTTTGGTTTGAACCCACAATCTCCGGATTGAAAGTCAGGTGTTCTAACCCCTGGTCCACAACCCAACCCTTTGTGCAGTATGAGGGGAATGTGTTATAAAGTGAGAAACATCTTGTCGGCGGCTGGGGTCGAACCTAGGCCGCCTGCTTATGAGGCGAACACTCTACCCAATTGCTATAAAAGCCAGCTTGTACCACACGGCAGTACAAATTTTTAATTAATCTACTATGGCTGTACTAATACATCCGTCCTTCCTACAAATTGACATTTGTTTCTCAAATGTCTCCAGGTTCTTTTATAGACACCCTAGTTCATTCTGTATTGAAGACATCAACATATGATAATCCGACTTCGCCTATTGACTTGAAGGGTATAATCTATCCTGGTTAATTGGCACCACTGTAGTAGACGGGGAATTTGTTATAAAGTAAAAAATATCTCGTCGGCGACTGGGGTCAAACCTAGGCTGCCTGCGTGTGATGCAAACACTACCACATCTCAATAAAAGCCGACTTGTACCGCAAGGCAGTACAAATGTTTGATTATCCTACTATGGCTGTACTACTACACAAAGCAGATTTACTGCTTACCGCAACAGCAATTGTCAAATTAGGTAGAAGTGTGATGATTTTTACGACAGTCACCAGTAATTAGTATACCGACAGACGGCAAAATTTCCACTGGTGTCAAATAGACTTTCACCTCTTTTAAACTCCTACCAACCATCATTGTATTTTAGTGTTTTTTTTTATTTAGTCCCTATTCTCATGGATCCGTGCCCCTAAGCACATAAATTCATATTGTGTGTTATATTCTGATTAATTCCTGAAAATGTATACATCAACATAAATTTCAAACACTTGACTATGAGTGCACATAAGGAATTCACCAAAATTATTGTTTATGCAAGTCTTGGAGTCCCTAGAAATAACCCACCCAAGTCACCTAATTGATCTTGAAACTTCTCATCAGGTTCGTGCCCTACAACCTTTTTCACATTTGAGTGACATTCCTTGATCACTCATACAATAAAGAAGTGTTGCTATCTAGATGAATCAAATTTAAATATGGTGAAGTCCAGATTCACCTAGAAATCAACATTTATCACATTGCATGCATCATTTGCGAACAGACCCTCTTCAGATTAAGGAAATATGTAGAAAAATCACAAAATAGGTGGTAAATCACAATTGTGTGTAACTGTAACTTAAAAAACAGTGGGATACAACTTAAAATACCATTTTAAAATAATTTTCAATTAACACTATTCTTAGAATATGCTTATTCACTTGTTTTCTAGGGGCACGAATCAATGAGAAGGCACGAATCAATGAGAAGGCACGAATCCATGAGAATTGGGGCTATATGCAAAAAGGGACAGGGGCAGTCTTCATAACCAGATAGCCGCCCGCGTCAGAATTCCATCAATGTGGACAGGGAACACGAGGACAAGGCAAGCAGACAGGGGCCAAGGCAGATCATATTAAATCTTCATGTTGTAATGGACACAACGGTTATTGTATGTTTTCTCGACATAAATCACTTACTGTAACGAGTGGTGTACATTTGATGAACTGAAACTGTCGAACAAAAACTATTTTTGGCGGGAATACTTAAAATACGACATATATAATCACCGAATCATAAATATGTTGCGAAAAACAAAATATATAGACACACCTCCTTTTCTTTCTTTGTTGGATGTTCATACTGGTTCAAATGCTGGGGATTTGTTCTGTAACATTTTCCTCCAAATTTGCACATAGGTTTTTGTTTGGTAGCCATTTTCCACAAAACTACCTCCAAATTGGAGATTCCCAAAATTGAAATAGCTATTGGCACGGGTACATTTTTACTTTTCCAGATTACATACGGACAGGAATCATAAATATTGAACAAAAAAAAAATGTCTGCTTACCATTGATTTCGTACAGGTTACATATAAAACATCAGTTTGGTTTCAGTATAATTTTATCACAATAAGGCGCAGATTCTCCTAGACCATTTCAGCTCGCCGTTTACATGATATACAAAACCCCTAGCAACTTCACAGAAATGAAGCAAAGAGCAACATCAAACAAATAATCACCTGCATAATGTCTTCACTGTTGGAGAAGAGAAAATACTGAAAACATTAATAGAAAAAGACAGCAGAGGACCTAAGAATACAATAAATATAAAGCTGAAGAAAGTTACAGCCCAACTTAGCTTAAATTGTGTCATATTTTTCAGGTTTCATTTAAAGCTGGGGTTCCACAAGCCAGGTTTTAACATAGGAATACAGATAGTTTTGTATATTCTGTAGATATGACATTTTCCTGCTAAGTATGCATTCATCCGCTATTACCCCCACGTATTGCTTGGCATTATTATACATTTCATATATGACGTAAATTTCCGAGATTCTTTAACATATTGTAGCTTAAAACCTGACTTTACATTTTAACAAACACAACATACTCTATGATCTATCTATCTCTTTATACTGCTGCACACCCTCACGGGTAATTTCGAGCAGGTATTTTATTTCAGAAAAACATGTTCATACAATTTCAAATGCAAACGAGGTTCCCGGTAGTTAGCCTGTATCCATTTACAGCTGGATGGAATGAAGCAGTGTCGATGAAGTGTCTTGCTCAAGGACACAATGCATATGTCCGATGAGGCTCGAACTCACGACTGAAAGATCAGTAGTCCGACACCTCAGATCGCTCGATCACACGCTCGATCCACATGATCTACAGCATGGTTTCCGAGAACGGCGCTCCTGTGAGACACAGCTCATACTAGTTAATGACTTGGCCCGTACCCTTAGACAAGGCAAACAAATTGACCTCGTTCTTTTAGACTTTAGTAAGGCATTCGACAAAGTTACTCACACTAAGTTCCTTTAAAAGTTACAAGAGCATGGTAGTTCATCTTACACCTTAAATTGGATTAAATCCTTCCTAATTGGTATAGATCCGAAACTGTTGTGTTGGGTGACGAAACTTCATCAGAATTAAGCCCATCTCACGTCCGGTGTTCCTCAGGGCTCTGTTCTCGGACCACTTCTCTTCCTCTTATACATTAATGATCTTCCTACACCTATTACTTCACAAGTCAGACTTTTTGCAGACGACACTGATGTCTATCTCACCGTTTGGAAACCACCTAATTAATAATCTTAACTAGAACACTCACATAAATAGAATAACAAACACTGCAAACAGAACCCTAGGATTTATTAAGAGAAATATATAAAAACTAAAAATGAAAAGGTTAGAGAATTGGCTTATAAAATCCTAGTCAGACCACATGTTGAATATGCACTCACTGTGTGGTCACAACATACTCAAACTAATATTAATACAATTGAAATGGTTCACAGGCGGGCAGTTATATTGGTTAACACTAACTATTCCACTTACGACAGCGTGACCAATATGTAAACCAGTATTTGGTGGCGTACTTTACAGGACATGTTCAGGCGTACTGACTCGAGGTTGGTTATGTTTCATAAAATATATCACCAGCTATTGGCTATTTCATTCCTGACGCCTGAAGATTGTGGTAGAATGTGAATCATCAGAGGCAGTTCATGTCTACTCACGAGCCACACAAGGCGCCGTCCCAGGTGGCATTCTGTCATCCAGGGATCATGTCACATTGTTACGAGTTCTGGTGGCACTGGAATCATAGGCCACAGTTTAGGTGGTGCACTCAAATATAAATAAATGCTACATACTCTATGGTCATTTTAAACGACTGTCACTTCGACAACGTACTGCCTAAT